>CAJNDT010003669.1:293498-699315 GCA_905221615.1 Symbiodinium sp. CCMP2592
CGGTGTCCCTGCGAGCGAAAAACGCTCGACCAAGCCCCATGGGGTCCAGAGTCACACTCAAATCTGAGCATATACCGAGGGCTGGCAAGCTTTCGTTGATTGCCAGCCCGTCCAGAGACTCGACAGCACGAGCTGCCAGATACTCCACTTCGGCGCACACAGCTCTGCTATGTGGTAGGTTTTGCAGATCCACGCCCCTCCTTCTGTTTCTTTCCTCACGGTGACGCACGGCCCAACAATCTCAAACTAACCGTGTGAAAAACGACATTGTAAAACCTGAGCATAAGAGTTAGCCCAGCAGCCGCGTCACGCTCAAACGCGAGGTGTGAACGCCCCTCCGCGGCGTTTGCCAAACAGATATCGATCAAGTTGTCGAGAGCACGCTCATAGACCAGATCTCGGTCACCATTTGGGACAGGATCTCGGTCACCATTTGGGGCAGGATCTCGGTCACCATTTGGGGCAGGATCTCGGTCACCGTTTGGGGAAGGATCTCGGTCACGTTCTGGGGAAGGATCTCGGTCTGCATTTGCGGAAGCAGGATCTGGGCCAACTTCATGAGACTGGCTTGACCCTTCCACAGGACACGTCAAAGGGAAGTTCTTTGACTCACCCAACGCACGATCCACTGAGCTTTGGCTCAAACCCAGCAGTGAGGCGGCCAGCCTGGTCTTGACACACGTGCCGTGAAACTTTCTGCCTGGCAAAACTGACCTTGGAAGACTTCTGTATTCCAGCCAAGAGAAAAACATGTTAAAGTTCCTTATCCTAACAGTCAAACAGAAGAACGCCAAGTCACAGCAGTTGTTTCATCTGTTTTTTCGGGACGTACTTGTCCAAATTCGTCACCATGTTCGTGATGAGCACTTTGGATTGCCGAACCAACGGCACCTGCCGCGAAACGTAGGGACCGCAGTTGTCACCGATTCGCCAAGACGAACCGTCACCCTCCGCAGTATGCAGCGGTTGCAGCGGAATTTCGCCCTCGCAAATGACGTCTTCGGGCACGTCCATCGTTTCACCCTGCTCATCACCCCGACTTAAATCAATCTCTTCGTCTCCCTCGACATCTGGCAGTGGGATTTCGATGTTGTCATCAATGTCACCCTGGTTCTCCAGATGCTGTATCTCAGCAGCATCGTGCTCCCCCAGGTCAATCTCATCCTGGTTTAAGTTCATAGCTGGCACACGATGAAGACGGCAAAAACGCTTCTAGACGATTCTAACTTGGAGTTACAGCTGGACCACATCCTGCCCAGTCTTGTGGCTATGGTACTGGTACTTTGTGCATATGCATGAGAAAAGGCCTTCAACTGTAACTACATTCACCGAACACCCCATACTTCAGGGCTTTGGGGGTGGGGATGGATTTTGGGTTTTAAACAGCTGCGGCAAAGGAACTTCACTCTATGGCTGCAGACCTCTTACTTGATTGAGCCCTGCGACTTCTCTATGCTTTCTTACGAAGCTAGAAAGTTGCTGAAAGTTTGCCGAGCCCGTCCTATCAACCGCGCACAAAATCAACCTGATATCATCTCAACTCTAGCGACAAACTAAACTGGTGATCTGCGTACTCAAACTGACGAATCAAGATTTCACCCCGCCCTTCCGAAAGATCGGGACTCCGGCACGGGACTCCGGCACATCAGCTGCACCGGTCTCATGGGCCTGAGTGACCACTGGCACTACCCAATCATCTTCAATGAAACCATTTGAACGACAGCGGCTACGCTGAAGTTGCCTGGGGTGTATAATAAGCAGACTGATAGAGGATCCATGCCAACTAAGATTATACTCCCAAACATTTGACTTGCGAAAGGTCGAGGCTCCGGCACATCACCTCATGGACCTTCAGTGCACAAGCAAGCTATCAGAATGTTCAACACACAAGCACTCCAACCAGCACATGGAAGCTGGAGACTGCCCCACATCAGCGGCACGAGTCAAGTCCGTCTCACTTTTCCGAAGAAGGCTTTGCCCTCAACGACTAATAGAAGGGTCGGCCGACAGATGACGGCCAGGGACTGCTGTCACCAATGTGAACGATGAAATCAAGATGCCCCTAGACAGCTGACTTACTATTGCTGCATTATCGCTACCTTCACTGACTAATGATCGGCTCACCCTGGTCACCCTTCGCCTTCTCCTTTGAACCCTTCACCTTCTCGTCCACAAGGGTGCAGTCCTCCATGCCCTGCTTCACCGCGCAACTCAGTGCTTCCAGCAGAAAGCCTCAGTCAGTGAGGGGCTGAACACTGGCACGCAAAACGATACACCCTCAACCCTAAACCCTGAACGTGCAAGCCCGAGCACACTCATCGGACTGAGGTCATGGTCCACATGCTTCATATCATCAGCGCAAGAGCACTTCAGATGCTTCACCGTGAACCTTAGTTGGTAATGCGACCATCACTGATTGATGGTCCTGCGGTGTCTTTACTTGCTGTTTAGGGGCTCCGAGTTCTTTCCTGCGGTGTGAACGAAGGCAAGCAGAACAGCTTGCTCGGCAGCCGCAAAGACAACAACGTGTTATCAACGGCTTCTTCGCCTGAGACTGTTCAGTGATTCAGACATGGAGGACACGTGCAGGCCTACGTCACACGTGGACGGCACACGGAAGCCAATGCATGCCAAGGCACGGGAGATGGAACCAAGGACGGTGGCATTCTTCAGCACCAAGTGGGCTATGCCAAGATTCAAGGCGGCATCACCGGAGCAGAAAAAGCTGAAGTGGTCGGTGCGTGTATAGGAGCTGTCCACATTTCACTCTCACGGATTTCCGAAAGACGAAAGATTTAGCTTTTCAGACAGAATCACGAAAAGACCTCGGAGCCACACTGAGAAACCGCACACCACTGCACAAATGGCAAACAGAAAGGTCATTTTTCGCATCGAGCAGCGATGCAGGTTGCGTGATTTGCAGAATCACCGGGCAGAGACGGCCTGCCGGTCTCTGCTAGCAGAGCTTGGATGCTGCGCCGCGCAGAGGATTGAAGTCAAAAAGCAGTGTTGAATGAACTATAATGTTATAGCACCTTGCCTGCTGGACTCCATTGCTCTACACTGCTGCCGATACAATCACCTGCTTATGGAGCATCAAGCGTGCTCCGCTTGCGGATCTTCGATGCTGTGCAAGCCAGCAAGTCGACTGATTGAAGTAGCACAACAGTCTTCACTGTAGCACCTCGCCTTATGCATGTCTCCACTGCTTGCTTTCCACTGCTGCCGGCACCAGCAACTACAGGTAGCCTAGACCGCTGCTTGCTTGCACAATCACCTGTTTCTCGAGCACCAAACATGCTCTGATGGGCTTCAAGCTCGTGCCCTGCAGCTTCATGTGCCATATCCAGGTGACCTTCTTGTTCTTGATGTAAAACTCGGCGCCCTGAACGACCTTGCTGACATGAATCTTCGGCCATTCGCCTACATGCTCAAAACAAAGAAAGACATGATTTCTCACGCGACCGCGCCTTCTGAAACGGACCATCCGGCACAAAGAACATTTTGGAGCCCGGCATCTTGGTCGGGGTGCCGCTAACGGCGCCGTGGCTCCAAATCTCCGTGACCTTGTTGGCCTCAATGACATCCTTCAGGCTTGTCACCTTTTCCTCGAAAAAGATCTTCTGTTTCACCGTATCCTGGAAGCTGTAGGGGATGGTACCTGGCATCTCCGTCGTTAAGTTCTTGAACTTTCCAGCAGCAAAGCTGAAAACGATGGTCCCGGGGAAGATGCGCTTGTTGCTTTTCAACTTCTCACCCGTCTGAATGAAAAACTTACCTTCGGCATCGCAGAAGTCGAAGGCCAGGTCATGAGCCTTGAATGCAAACCTCAGGGACACGAGCGCAGACATGTGCTTGAGACACCACTCAAAACCAACTATACTGCTGCAGTGCCCCGCCTTGAGCCGCCTGGGTTTGGCTTCGTCTCACCCTTGTCGGGATTCGGAACCGGCTTCGGATCCGGCTTTGGAACCGGCGGAACCGGTGCATCAGAACCCGTTGCTGCATCAACCGGCGGAACCGCTGCATCACGCTGTGCTTGATCAACCGGAACCGGTTTTTCACCCGTTGCATTGCCGGTGTCACCCTGCGGCGAGTCCATCACGGCCATAGGCTTCGCGAAGAAGTCCATCTTCATGCGCTTCCACGCCGCGCCACCGCAGGCGACATCCACGAGGGCCGCGTCCAGGTACAAGACCGAGCCCTTGGCCACGCCTACACCGTTACGGGTCTTCACAATCAAAGACAGCAAGCCGTCGGTCGCCCCCTGGTCGAGGTTCACCTTGATGCTGCAATTCGCGCGCTTCCCCGGCTCGGGGATCGCCACCTGATCATAAATCAAACACACGCTACACTGCATTTTCATGCATGTGCTACTGGCCTTGGCGGCGGCCCCCACCATCACCGAGTACAGCGGGCCGACTTCACCCGCGCTAAGGGGCATATCCTTAAGTATCACAAATCACAAAACATTCGACTCTGTCTGAGCGATTGTCACAAGAAAACTAATAAGCAAGACCAGGACACGGTTTTGCACACCCTGGTGACCAATGTGCTGCAAGTGCGAAGGGTAGTCATCAGTGCCGTCTCCGACGTGTAGTGCAAGCAGGAGATGTCAATCAGCGTCTCACCGTCACGGAAGGATCGCGTTGTGCTCAAGCAAACCTCAGAATCTCCCTAAAGAGCAGCATGAGACAGCAACAAGGTTCACAGAAATCTTTGAACATGTGCATCCCTTTGACGTGTGTTTCAGCTTGGTAGCCTGGCCGTCACCATGTTGGCTCCACGTGAGGTCTTTCGACATGAGTTCTTGTTGACACAGAACCGACATCAGTTCCTCACCTTTCGGTCCTGGCAGAGTCCGGTTCAGGCCGAACCTCCAGATCGACACGTCAACTGGAACGTCTCGCAGGCATAAGACGTCGTTCGTCACCGGCTCCAGCTGAATCGTCACCAGGTCCTTCAAGGCGAGCGGTCTCTTGGTGTTGTCTGTCACCATCTTCTTTGCATCTGAGAGTTTGAGTCTCACCGACAGACGGTGGAGTAGGTCACGGCCGTGAGCCAGGGAGTGCTCCCGCGGCCCAGCAACGTAGCCAATCACCTGCCAAAGTGAACAAGACAAGCCTCACCGAAGATCGACGCAAACACAAGCACGGCACTGACAAGGCACACCCGGCCTCTCCGCAGATCTGCTGTGCCGCTACGAGGATGGACGGGTGTGCGGTTCGCGTCGAAATCACCGCAAAGCTGCACTGTCCACTGGCCCGGAAGATCTCATTCATCACCTTGGTGTGATGATCGATGGATTTCGCGATCACCCAGAGATCGACACAATAAGGCGACTCCTCGTCACCCTGCTGGTCACTCGGTGCCTTGTCAGCCTCAGCCTCGCCCTCCTCATCTTCATTGTCATTGTCCTCGTTAACATCGATATCGTCCTCACCGCCTTCATCCTTGGCCTCCTTGTCGTCTTCGTTGAGCTCAGAATTTGACCCGGACCCTGCCACTGGCTGCTGACCCTTCTCTTCATCCGGTCTGAAACCTTGGCTGGCAAAACCCGCTCTGCATCAGTGCAACGAGGAACATAGCTGTGTCACATGAGAGAGCTGACTAACCCTAGCATAAACAGTGCAAGCAACGACAGTTTTTGTTTAAACACCTCAAGCGTAGCTCTTCGTACGACTTCGCGCGGCAGCAATTCACCACAGCGGTGCTCGGAACCGCGTCCTGTTCGAACTGCTTGCCACGAGAGTACCTCGGCAATCGTTGTGAGCACAACAGTGGCTTGCTCTCTCATCTGAAATCTCTCTTAACCTTCATTCCTGCAATGGGGGCCATACACTGCTGCCGGGCCACACGAAGTACGTGGACTTTTTGTTCTTGCTCTGCGCGCTTCCAGCTGTGCAAGTCACCACGAAAATCTCGCGAGACGGCGTCAAGGTTTTCATCTTTGCCGTCACCAGGCCGAGGAGATCGAATCGGCGACCGCAGCAAACGCCGAAACTCACCGAGTCTGGCGACATGGTCTTGGTCACCGACTTGAAAGTTGCCTCCATGTCATCGAGAACCACTTTCGCCTTGCTTGTTGGCTCGTCTATGTAGATGAGACCTCGCGTTCCAGACTTGAGAATGCCCTCGCAGAGGTCGGACAGACCACCAGCGCCCGTCACCATGTGTGTCACGTGGATCTTTGCCAGCATTGGGAGGGCAAGCCTTAGATAGTTCAATTGTCACATAAGAAAGCGCTTGGCGAACCGGCTGCAGAGTTACTTCTCAGCATGTTCTTACTAGAACTCAAATGATATCACCAAGCAACTCTTCGGCTTTCTCTCGCGTTGGGCTTGTGGTCACCTCTTGGCTGGTAGGCCCCACGCCCATATCCTCATCATCGACATCGACCTGCATCATCTCAGACGTGTCACCGTGGGTCTCCTTTGTGGAAGCCGACGACGATGCTGGGGCAGTCGCCGTCTCAGATGTGACAATATCTCACTTATAATGAAATCACCTATGCACCTGGACGTAAGCACATTCAGGCAGGCCGCCTGCAGAGCTTCAAGTGCGGAGATCACCGATATGCACTCCGGGATTCCAGAGTTCTCAACTGTCTTGGAGCCATTGAAGCCCACTGAAGCTCTGATGCAGGTCCTTGAACGGGCTAGGCAGGCTTCTATATGGAGTTTGCATAAAAGAATTTACCCTCATATCGACCCTAACGGGATAAGGATACATAATGTAAGGACACCGTCGTAAATAAGGTACTCCCTATATTTATAACTTCTGAAAACAATGAAATCGCCATATTCATGTGTATCTACTGAGCGGCAAAATCTTCTGGCGGCCGCGCTCAGTCTTTAGCAACTCTAGAGTGCGGATGAATGCCGGACACCGTGTGATCACCTTGGAATACTTCTGCCTGGTGTTTTTTTCCCACATCTGCGCCCGGTGCATCGGAATGCAGTACTCAGACATAAACTCCTTGGTGCTAACGCCCTTCACCTTGAGGTCTAACACGTCGAAGAGCCTCATCAGTGCCGCGTCTGCGTAGTCCGCGGACAAGAGATAGCCTCGGCACAAGAAACGACCCCCCACCGCATCTCCTAAGACGCTCGTCATGCCCCAAACTCTAGCTCTCTCTACGAAAGAGAGCTAGGGTTTGGGGTTTCAGATTTAAATGCTCTGCCTAGAAGCGGGACTCTTCACCGCATCCTGTCATGTGCTTGTTGCCGAAGATGTAGGTCTGCGGCAAGTCCGGCTTTGTCGCAAGCAAAGTCAACGTGGTGTCCGACAAAGTCTGCGCAGCTTTCACCCAGCCATGGATGGTTGATCTTCCTGGTTGATTCATGGTTGGGGTAGTACTGAACATCCAACGTTATCTTTCCTATTCAACATATGAACGTAGAACATTATCTAATTATGACGAAGCTGCGGTTTGAGCCCAGTACCTCGCACATTGCCAGTTCGGCTTCCACCGGGGTGGTGGTGCGGTTCATGAACCTCAGCTTTGGCCAAAAAGCAGCTCGGAAGATGCCCCAACACCTCAAAATATTATGTGCATCCACGGAACTGTTTCACCAACTTCACCTTGGAAAGCACGGAGTGAGACCTGAGCTTGTTGTTGTCCGCCTCGTGGCTGTTACAGAAGTACAGGCTCACCGAGGTGGCGTCGACGTCATCTCCGAACGTCACCAAGTCAATGCGGAGGCCGTCTCGAAAGATGGCCTCGATCTCATCCGACAGCCAAGTCGGGGTCTCACCTGTCACCGTCTCTGCACGAAGGGCACACAAGGCCGCCACACAGTGCTTCCCATCCGCCAACCGATAGCGGCCATCGCTTGCCAGCAATGGCTCACCCTTGATAGGGGCAGCCAGCAGCGAAGGCCTGGCCAGTCGTGTCTGGCCATACTCACCATTGCGGAACTTGGTGGCGAGCTCATCGGTTCTGTCCTAGGAAACACACGAAGACATGTGCTTAGATTTCTCCCCTGTAACATGTGTGTGATGTAAACTTTAGCTTGAGGGTCCTTCTCCAAAGGACGGTGTCCTGAATCTTCGGCCAACGAAAAGTCGTCCAACTTGATCACCCTGGATGCAAGAGTCTGCATCTGCAGACCGCGCTTGGAAGCAGCAGGAGCCATGGCCGGGCTTGCAAGGCCGCTGGCACAGCAAAAGCCTAAAGCTTTCACTTTGATACTTGAAAAATCTTGCGCACCAGTGAAGCATGTTCAAGCATGCGACATCAAGAGTCTTCTTCAAGTACATCAGGCAACAGGCGCCCGACCAGCCCAACTGGTAGTAGATAGACCTGTCGCAAGCAGAAGGAACGAATAGGACCCTTGCGTGACCAACAGCATAACGATGGTCGAACATCCGACAGCACAACACGCTTTCAAGAAACTCAAGCTTTGGGCGCCCGGCCATCCCACCAGGATGTCCGCACACCTGTCACATTAAATAGTGATGAAAAGCTACCCACGCAACTCCAACGGCAGGCTGACCGGTTGGGAACACCGAATTTATGCACACAGCAGCTGCAGCCAATTTCAAGCATCGGGCGCCCGGCCACGGCCAGATGGCAGCACACCTGGGAAGACGGAAGTGATGAAGAGCGACCGCGCAGTCGCAAACTGGAACCGCCGGGTGTTGGGTTCCGAACCCCGAAGTTAGGCGTACAGGAGCTGTATGCCTAACTTCGGGGTTCGGAACCCCAGATGCTAGTGTTACACCGAAGATGCTGTCGTCAAGCTGTCACAATAGTGTGGATAAGATGATTGCTGGGATTCACAAATGGTAACCAACAGTTTAACCATACAGGAGCTGTATGCCGAACTTTGGGGTTCACCTATCTTCACCCTGCCGATCCGTTTTGCAAGTGCGCGGGACACCTGCACTGGTGAACCGTTCAGCCATGTCCTCAAGTACTGCAATGCCACAGCTTCTGGTGAGTCAGTCACCGAATATGAAGAGTCCAAGTACGAGCCTTTCCATTAGACTTAGAAGCACGGCAGTACATGACCACAGCACATTCCACCTCTGCTGAAGCTGAACTTAATATTGTCACCCGCATCGTGGCTGGGTACACGCCAATGCCAGCATGGCCGCTAGGCCAACACATGGGACATGCATTGCGTTGCCCAGCTGGCTTCGGGAATATGAATGTCTGCTACCATGACCCTTAATCCGGGCGGCTGCCAGTAATGCCTGTGTCACCGGCAGTCCCATAGCGCATGCCACTTCTTTTTCAATCATCCAGCGCTTAGCTTGCGCGCACCAAAGAATGGACCCACGTCTGATTGTCGGTAGTTCACCTGTCTTTCCCGATTGCACGGGCCACTTACTTGGATTCTGTGATAGATCGTAAACGATCATCACGTCTGCAGGCCAAGCTTTTGAGGCAGCTCCTTGCTCATAGACATGCAGGAACTTCCTCTGATTGTCTGTCAACCTCAGCCAAGTGCATTGGGTAAATGAAAAATCTATCCGGTTGCGATCAAGTTAAAGTTGAGAAAGCCCAGAAGCCTAAAGTATGAACCCTCTTGACCCAAACCCTAGCACGAAGTCACCTTCAACCCTCAACCCGAGGGGCCAAAGACACGAGAACTGAACAATCCAGCCAAAGGGCAAGTATGACCAGTTGGCACTCACCTCTTCTGCGGGCTGCAAGCCACGCATCACCCTCATGCGGTTCTCCTCCGCAAGCAATTCCGCTGGAAGCGCCACCAGGCAATCTCCTGCAGTCACCATGGGGCCAAACCTTCGGAAGCGCTCCTTCACCTTTTCAAAGATTCCAGAAACACTGGTGGTAAGGAGAGCCTTCTGTTTGTTCACCAAGATGGTGAACAATCTCGGTCTCGCGACCACTCGACCCCAGCCAAGATCGCTCGGGTTCATCTCCAGAGTCTCCAATGTGTACATGTCACCGAGTGCATCCGTCAAAAGCTTCGTGTCGAAGCCTTTCACATTTTCATGCACGCCGAGAGCATATTGAAAATGTCGTACTTGCTTGAACCAGCAAAGCAGCGGAATTATCCTGGGGTCGGCGTGCCGTTTCTGCTCACCCATGCGAGACCAAAGCTGGCAGGGGCTGCCTGCCAAACACATGTCAGCGGAAGGTACCCTGCAAACACCATGTCGCCGGCAATGCGTTTGAACACCATGGTAGCATAAGTCCGTCCAAACTTGTCGCCAATCCGAAACATGGTCGGGTAGCTCCGAAATACCGAAAGGCTCACAGATGTCACCAAAGACGTGAGCGTCTGGCGGTAAGGTCTGCTGCAAACTGGATTGGCAGCTTCTTGAACTGTCGCAGGCAGAAACCATTGTAAAGGAAAAATCCGTCAACTGTTCACGCGCCGCTGCTTGAACCATCTCCAGACCCATTTCAGCACAACCAATGCCGCTGAAGCATGTGCTCACCCTCAGGCTGCCCCGTCCCAGGAACGATGTCTGCAGCTGACTCGGCATGATGTCGGCCAAAAATCCATAAGCATAAAAATGCCACTGAAAAGCCGCAGTCAAGCCAGAAGGGGTCTGGAACTCCTCACCGCGGTCTGTCGCTGACAGATCTATCTCGGTCTCGGTCTCGGCAATCGACATTGCGTCCATTTCACCGGAATCTGAAGTCACATTGCCAGCCGCAGGAGCAGGCTCCAGGCAAATCTCATCCAGATCCATTATATGCTAACCACGACTTTGCTACTCTCGCTGCTGTCCTGCTGGCTGATGCCTCGTTGCTTACTAGTGGTAGTAGTGGCAGTGGCAGTAGAAGCACCGGCGGTACCATTTACTCATCATTGCAGATCATAGTGATGATAGTGAAAATTAGCTGCCGCCACGCAGTTGGCATTGTTTGCAAGGACATTCAAAGACCGAAAAGGGGCAACTTGGCAGGAGGCAGTCAAGTCATGAAACCAGGCTGGCACAGACACAAGCACTGGAAACCACAGTCGACGCATACACTGTGACACTTGAGTCCCAGACCCAGATCTGCAGTGACCGTCCCCTGCTGACCAGCCTGGCGGAGTCTGGACTAAGATCTGCTTGCAAATGGTGCCTTCTTCACTGCAGCTACTCGATCTGTACTACGTCACTGACTGGATGATCATAGAACACCTTTTTGTTTCGCACACGCCTCACCCCTGCTGTGCTTATGACCCAGGCCTCTGGTCTCCCTGTAAAGTCAAAGGCCTGAAAAGACAGTCACCCGCTCAGCCCTTGAAACCTTGCTTTGCAACCGCTTTCTATCTTAGCAACCGCAAAGAAATCTGAACTGGCTTCACCATATTTCATTTGCGATAAGGATAAGTGATCTGGGAAGCGTGGAGTCAAGTGAGCTTGATTATATTTGATAACAAGGCCCAAAATGGACAAGAAAGAGCCCAAAGTGCTACCGGATCTGATCCCGTTCCTCCCTGGACTCCAAAGGCGAACTAAAGCAAAGCCGAGGCCCCAGCATCTCGGGCCGGCCGTGGAAGCCTGCCACAGAGAGCTGGTCAAGTGTGTTACGTGGTCTTGCCATGACACCAAACAATCATGGAATCCAACAGGCCACTTTTGCGTCGCACACGCCTCCCCTGCTGTGCATGGGCTCACCCCTATCTGCCCCTATCCTTAGTTGCTGAGTTCATAAGGCCCAGAAGGTGTACACTTTCAGTTCTATGACTCTAAAGAGAAAAACACTATCCCCAGAAGTGTAAAGTGCACTCACCCAGCTACCAAGTATCTGGTCACTCACCCTTCTGGCCATTGCCCTAGAAGGCCCTGTGAGCGTGAAAGTCTCGCAAAAGCATGGTCTTCCTCTTTGGATTCCCAGTCACCCTAGCGAAATTGCAACGTTGAAATAAATCGGTCACGAGGTCTTCGGCTGCTGTTTGCAGCGCTTCGAACGCCTGCGGATTTAACCTCAAAACGGAACAGTCACCCTTGTGCGCGAGGTCGGCTTGAATGGACTTCACCAATGCCTGGAATTTGCTCCTTGGGATCTGAAAAGCCTGCTGCTTCAAAAGGCGCTTGTCCCGGGCCTCTCTAACGCTCACCTTGCGCTTGGTCTTGTCACCAGTCTTGGGGATCTCTTTCTTGATCTTGATCTCACCCTTTGGCCGGGCCGGCATGATGTTGCCCTTCGCAACTTTGGAGGTCACCATCTTATGTTCTCTCACGCCGACCTTGCGCTCAGTCTTGGGGATCTCTTTCTTGATCTTGATCTCACCCTTTGGCAGGGCCAGCATGATGTTGCCCTTCGCGACTTTGGAACTCGCCATCTCATGTTGACTCTCGCTGACCCTGCGCTTGGTGTTCTCACCAGTCTCTGGGATCTCTTTCTTGATCTTGATCTCACCGTTGAGGATTGGCGGGGCCGGTATGACTCTTGCCTTCACGACTTTGCAGCGCACCATGTTCACTTTGCAAAGGCTGCGTATGTAAGCCGCTCTCACCCTACTGCCAATCTGAGGCTAAGAGTCTACGGAGCATTCCTCACAGATTTCTGCTTCTCAATATGTTCCAGAATGGTGCAGTAGCCTACACTTACAAGCGTGAACGACGGCTCGACGGTCTGTGTCGGAGCTTGAGCACTGCAAAAACTAGTTGCACGGTGGCCAAATTCAACGGACGGACAAAGACATCAGAACAACCCAGCAAGCAGCGCTGCACTCTGACCAAACAATGGAAGAAGCGGCCTGCTTCGCGACGACGGGATGAGGTGACCTGAGACACATTGGCTCATCTGAGGGTCTGAACATGCTATCGGCCACCCAGATCCTGACAACCAGAGTGACTAGTAAGCCCACCCCGTACAACGCAGTGTGCCGTGGCATCAGTCATGGCAGCCGTGCACCAGTGATGTCATGCCGGTATTGCCTTAGCAGCATCTAGAAGCATGCACAACATGCGCAAGACACCACCTAGCGCTTGCCCAAACTCGAAATCGGATCACCCTCCTCACTTCGTCGTGGGTGCATGAGATTGCGACAACCCTGCAAAGACATCGGGATTACCTGCCTCCAGCTCTATCGCCTGCCTCTGAACAACCCTTTCCCTTCCTTCTTCACTCTCTTGCACAGATTGTGGTCACCGCGGTCATGCGAGAATGGCTGCATCAGCGCAAAGTAGTATAGCGATACTTGTTCGGCGATGGACAGCTCGTCTGGGTCGGGATTTTGATTAAGATACCATTATTCTTGCGGAACAAAGAATAATGGTCAGTACCTTGAACTTTATTTAGACCCTACCCAAACCTGCTCCTGAGCATGTCTTTCTATTTAGTGCAGTACATTATAGATTTCGATCCACAGATGTAACCCCTAGGGACTCCTTCGGACACCGCAAGTGTGGTTCAGCTAAACCCTAATTTCTGGTCACTACACATATACCCCAAGACAGCTGGCTAAAACCACAGAAAGCCAGAAACCAATGCTGGGGGACACTTTCGGGCCCCCAAAGTGTCCCTGAGCATCCTTTACCTTCAAGGGCTTGGCTACACCCATAATTCAGGTCAAGCTGAGCTAAAGGTGACTGAAGTTGAATTCAACTGAATCCCAAAATTAAGGTCCAGAAAATCCAAAGCAGAAACCCTGGAACCACAGCTGCGAGACACTTTCGGACCCCGAAAGTGTCCCTGAGCGTGTCTTTTACTGCAGTAAGCAAGGCGTAGCTCAACTGAATCCCAAAATTAAGGTCAATAAAATCCAAAGCAGAAACCCTGGAACCACAGCTGCGAGACACTTTCGGACCCCGAAAGTGTCCCTGAGCGTGTCTTTTACTGCAGTAAGTAAGGCGTAGCTGCGCGAAATTCCATCCTTTTAGGGTTTTGCTAAACCCTAGGCAGGCCCACACAAACCTACAAACCACAGCTGTGAGACACTTTCGGACCCCGAAAAAGTCCCTGACCGTGTGTTTTAACCGTTTTCGTTGCAGGAAACTGCTTTGTATGGGTTTGACACCATGACCTTGAAGTTTTGCTTCGCGAGACCCTGCACCTTCGTAGTCGCGGAACTTAACCCTATTTTCGGGTTTAGCTAAACCCTGACAGGATTGAGTTTCTGGCTGGGTCGCAGTAGGTCCCTGAAACAACAGCTCAGGGACGTTTTCGTTGCACGAAAGTGTTCCTCAGATTGGTTTTGCATGCAGCAATGACCAATTAATAGTAGTAGTGACTACAGGTCTCGCGGGTGAGGTTGCAACCTAAAATCAGCTGCGGAACACTTTCGTTGCATGGAAATGTTCTGGAGGATGCTTCTCTACATGCTTTATGTCTGTGGCCTCTTAATCGAACACTTAAACCCTGAATCTCGGTCAATCTAACACATCAACCCCAGACCCCAGTACTCAGAGCTTGTCTACCATATATATATATATATATATATATATATCTATTTATCATATATCCACGAACATTAGATTAGCTGAGGAACGTTTTCGTTGCAGGAAACTGCTTTGTATGGGTTTGACACCATGACCTTGAAGTTTTGCTTCGCGAGACCCTGCACCTTCGTAGTCGCGGAACTTAACCCTATTTTCGGGTTTAGCTAAACCCTGAAAGGATTGAGTTTCTGGCTGGGTCGCAGTAGGTCCCTGAAACAACAGCTCGGGAACGTTTTCGTTGCACGAAAGTGTTCCTCAGATTGGTTTTGCATGCAGCAATGACCAATTAATAGTAGTAGTGACTACAGGTCTCGCGGGTGAGGTTGCAACCTAAAAACCAGGAACAACAGCTGCGGAACACTTTCGTTGCATGGAAATGTTCTGGAGGATGCTTCCCTACATGCTTTATGTCTGTGGCCTCTTATATTTTCGGGTTTAGCTAAACCCTGACAGGATTGAGTTTCTGGCTGGGTCGCAGTAGGTCCTTGAAACAACAGCTCAGGGACGTTTTCGTTGCACGAAAGTGTTCTGCAGAGTGGTTTTGCATGTTGCAATGACCAATTAATAGTAGCGGGCTGGGGTTGGTTGTAAACCTACAACATCCCGAAACAACAGCTGCGGAACACTTTCGTTGCACGGAAATGTCCTAGGTGATGCTTCCCTATGGAGTACGCTCCATGTCTGCGGCCCCTTAAAATTCAACCCTAGACGCCGAATATGTCATCTATGTCTATCCAAGATTAATGCCTGAGACTGAGACCATAGATGTACCGAAGCCAACGTCAGCTCTGCCAGATTCTGGCAGAGCTGATGTGATCCGGGACAGCGTGGTCCTGAGGCTATGTCGGGCAAGGCTTGGCAGGAACAACAGCTGCCGAACGCTTTGCTTGCACGAAAGTGTTCTGGAGAGGTGCTTTGTATGGATCTGACATGACCTCACTTCTGCTTCCCGAGACCCTACACTTGCTTAGTCGCAGAAGCTTAATTTAAACCTTACTCGAAATTCAATTCTTTTGCGGTTGCCTGGACTTCTTTTTGTAGGTTAGCTAAACCCTAATTTTCGTGCCTCCAACCATTCTGAGCCGCCGGCTGGAACACTTTCGTCCAACGAAAACGTCCCGCAGCTGCGATCCTGGGTTTACAGCGTAGATTGACATTGGTATAGTGCTATTCAGAATGATACGCATATTTTCTACAGATCTCGTCACCTTCCACAATTGCTCCATGGCGAATTTTTTCTTGCCTTCCTTACTCTACTACTTAGAATCCGTCAGTACATACACAGACTAGGACACAAACGACACCCCAAAGGCGAATAATATCTCTTGCCGTTTCACTCACAGCTGCGATCCTGGGTTTATTGCGTTGATTGATACTTGTCTTTGTCTTTGGTATAGTGGTATTCAGAATGATACGCATATTTCCTACAGATCTCGTCACCTTCCACAATTGCTCCAAGGCGAATTTTTTCTTGCCTTCCCTACTCCCTTACTCAGAATCCGTCCGTACATACACAGACTGACTAGGACACAAACGACACCCCAAAGGCGAATATCTCTTGCCGTTTCACTCACACTAGATTTTACATCTACTTTGCTACCCTATTCACCCTACCAGTCTAACTTGGGAGCTATACACTAGATTTTACATCTACTTTGCTACCCTATTCACCCTACCAGTCTAACTTGGGAGCTATTGTAGAATTTGCACAACGCTTGCTGCTCCAAACTCAATACGTCCTGTCCTCCCGGCCTCCCGGGCCTGGCTGCAGCAGGAGCCAGAGCACCTGCGAGGCGTCACGTTGAATGGCTGGATCGAAGTGTAGATTGCAAGCCAGAATGCAATTCACTCGCACAAAGAACCCCCTGTTTTGGCCGCGAGGCGGACAGAGATATGAAACCACTGTACACTCCTCATGCCTCACGGACGGCTCTTTCATGTATCAGATTAGTATCACCTGTTGAGGGCCTACAGTGGTAGTTCGAGAAAGAATAAGTAACTACTGTCACCAATCACCAGTCTATCACCATTGTCTCCTCGTGGGTTGCCCGTGCGACAGAGGATGATGAGTCGGCAGACGAAGACTCAAAAATGGACCCCTGGTGCTGCAGCGGCGGCGATATGTCAGATTATTATCACCTGTTCACGGCCTACAGCGGAGTGCGAGAAACAAACATTTACTGTCACCCATCACCTATCATGCGCATGCCAGCCGCTTACCGAGCTCAGGGTCACCCTCTCGAAGAGGCTTCTCACCATTCACCGCGGCCCCGTGGACATGAATAAAAGCAGCACTCATTTTTCTCACCTCAGCGAACCCTCTTCGCTCACCAGGGGCGACGACGAAAATGCCTCGCCGTAGTAAACGGTTTGGCTGTGAATCTGGGCCACTGCCACCAGCCATGTTTGGTCTTGTCCTTGCCCTTCTGGTAGCCCTTGCCCTTCTGGTCACCCTTGCCCTTGAAGTAGCCCTTGCCTTTGAAGTAGCCCTGGCCTTTGAAGTAGCCCTGGCCTTTGAAGTAGCCCTTGCCTTCGAACTTGCTCTTGCCTTTGTGCCAGCCCTCGCTCTTGCCCTTTGTGGTGCCCTTGCTGCCCTCGAAGTCCAAGTCCTCTTGGGGCTGTTCGGGCTTTTCATTGTCACCCGTGTCCTCCTTGTCGTCAGAGATCGCTCCGGCCTCCTCCGCCTCCTCCTGGTCTTTATCGGAGTCGAATTCGAAGTCGACGTCCGACTCTCTGCTGCAGGACGACTGCTCTGAGTCTGAGGGCTCGGAAAGCTTCTTCACCTGCTCCTCGTCGCTGTCCCAGTAGAACCTAGGTGGGGCTTTCAATTTGAAGCCTTTTGAAAAATATTAGTAAATACTACTCCCAACAAAGGAAAATATCAAACCAAAGCCTTACCTAGGTACCCTTTCCACGGGTCCTTGCCACGCTTGCGACGTTCGCCACGTCTAAGGAAGACGGGCTCGCCGAATGGAGACGGCATGGCGAACCCTATAAAAGGCTGCTTCTGCTATCACCGGTGACTGTCGCTTGGTGTCACTGCGCATGACTATCCACAGCCATGCGGAGCAATCCATGCAGCCATGAAAGGCCATGTGGAGATGGCATGTCTGTTCCAATTCTGCAGCAATCGGTTCACACTGCTGTGCAAGCACTAACAGGCACACGAGAATGAGAACACATGCGAATGGCAAAACCTGCGACTGCGCAAAACCACGCAACGCAAGCGAGTTCAGGGGTGGCACCTGCAGTCGTCACCCTGCCCAGGAGGAGAGATCTGCTGACCTGAGAGCAGCATTTCTAGGTCACTGCCCTACGACTTACATGACCTTTCAAATGGACCAACACCCTTCGCGCTGTCTAATCACCATGCAATTTCACAGCACCTTCGCCCGACATTCCTGTCATGCCACATGACCCTCAGCCCGACGTTTGATCCCATCGCCCGTTCTGCCTAGCAAACACAGCCCCGCCAATTTTCATCCCAAAGACAGAGAATCAATGAACTAACACCCTGAAAGCCACTGCACGAGGCCTCGGTGCTGGCGAGCAGCTACAAACCAGCTGCGAAGAATGCCTGGGCTGCAATAGTCTGTGTTTCAAGAACTCCTAGACCACGTTCGCATCTTCAATCCAAGTAGGGTAGTTGCAGCACAGAAACACTAGTTCAATCACCCATGAGGCCGCCTGTACGACACATGTCGAGCCACGGTTTTTCGCTCGACGCCGGGGGTCGATGCAAGGGATCACCATTGTTCAAAAAAACATCAGGCAGCCTGCACGACAGATGTCGAGCCATCGGTGCAACGGCTCACTCTTGAAGTCTTGCTCAAGTGAAATCAAACTCACTGTATTCACCCCTAGACCACGTTCGAATCTTTAATCCAAGTAGGGTAGTTGCAGCACCGAAACACTAGCTCAATCACCCATCAGGCCGCCTGTACGACACATGTCGAGCCACGGTTTTTTAGATCGACGTCCAAGGGATCACCATTGTTCAAAAAAACGTCAGGCAGCCTGCACGGCGGGATTCTCGGCAGACTGCACGGCAGACTTGTCATTGTCGGCAGACGGCACGGCAGACTTGTCGTCCAACTCACGGAGCTTCTTCATCACCGATGCCTTCTCGTCTTGGAGGTCCAAGACCAAGGCCTCTGCGTCCAGGAGCCTGTGCTCCACGGACGCCAAGGCGCCCTTGTAGAAGTTGAACACGTCACCCTTCGTCATCGTTGAGAACGGCTCCGGCGGCGTCTTCTTCACCCTCACCTTGGCCCTCAGCTCAACGCTCGAGGACCATACGAGCTCGTCGCTCCTCGACCAGAAGGAGAACGGGCACAATGGTGACGCCGCCCTGTCCAGGTGCGCCCAACCTGCTTTCCAGGAGTCGGACTGCAACTGCGTCACCCTGAACCTGAGACAGCAAAAAATCTGGAATGAGCAACAACACTCACGTCAGGATGCACAGTCAGAAACACGCTTTACGAATGCCAGGAAGCTCGTCCACGTCTCCGCGAGCAGTCACCCAGTGAAGCAAGCAAAGGGTCACCGCATCGCGAAAGAAACACTCAGAGCCTGTCTCGACAACAAGTTTGCTGCCGACCATGTTCTTGGTCAGGATGTCGATGAGCTTCTTGTGCTCACCGTTGTCACTCATCTTGAAGAAGTTCCACGTGTGCGAAGTTTGCGGCTGCACATCCACGACCACATTGGTCTGGAAAACAGCAAAGTCAACTCCCGGCCACTTGTCCAACTGCAAGGCCAAGCAACAAGCAGGGACTAACACGTGACTTGGGATTCTGACCTCAGAACATGATTGACGACTGCAAAAGCACAGACCTGCCTCGACGATGCCTTTTCGGTGGATGTTGAGCTCGAACATGCTGCCGTCACCGATCATGGTCAATTTACTTCCACGCTCCATTGTCTGGAACACACCTGGCTCAAACTTCATCTCGATGGCATAGAAAATGCGGTCACCGTCCAGCACGTCCAAGCCTCTCTTGCGCTTTGACCGGAAGGACTGGCTTCGTGGCTCACCACCTTCGCTCAGACGGAATCCCAGCCTGGGCTAGCGGAGCTACCAGTGGAAGATTTGACGAGGGCCCTGCAACCCTGAACCCGACTGACGTGAGATGAATGTGTCGTCAACCCTGAACCTGTGATGATGCAAGAAGCACGTGTGTCGGATGGAAGAAACAAACAAGAGATGCTGTTCTGAGTTCTGGCAGCTAAGAATTAATTGAACCTCTTGTATTTCCCGTGAGAAAATACCTATGTTTTCTGCAGGTCTTGCAATCTGGTTTCACCACGAAACCCATGATATTTGCAGGTTTAATTAAATCTGCACGGCATTTTCCAGGTCGCAGTATTTAATCTCCGATGGTTGCGTTGCATGCAAACTATTCGAACATTCAATGAAAAAACATATGTTCAAGCTCTCAATTCTTAATTTTCGATGGTTCTGTGCTCTGAAAGGTTTTATTTGCATGTTCAATTCGGGTTTAGCTAAACCAAGGCCACGGTTTTAAAAAGCAAAAAAAACACGCACAATCCTCAATTCGACTGTAGCTAAACCTACAATTCGGGTTTAGCTAGCCCGGCTGCTTCGCATGGCTTCTGTGAGCTGAACACAAATCTTCATGGTCGCACCCTGCGTGGCTGTTGTCTTGTGAAGCAATAAGAGCTTGTATGCAAACTGCAACCAGGAAACGCACGCGCCTTGCTCTTCTCAAACTCGGAGAGGGCAGCTTCCAGGCTGGGACTGAAGATCACCGTGTCCATCCCTCCGGCCCTGAACGTGTTCCACTCGGTGGAGGAAAGCGCGGCGTAATAAACTGTCGTCATGACCGATCACCGAATGAAAGGGTCAGGCAAGAGCTCAGATGGATTGAAATCTCGGAAATCTGAGCCACGGGACGTCAGAGTTTGAAAGAATAGTGTGCATCAAGATCACAGCGCTTAGCTTCGCAAGCAGTTCCAGCACAATGCAGAATTCGCGCTGCAAACAATGAGGTGCTGTGGACCCAATGCCCAAGGTCACACACTGTAAATGCCCAACAGGTTCACTAAAGGCGCCTTTACCACGAGCCTGCACGTCTCCTCAAGCTTAAGCCCACAGAATCGAAGACCTGTAGAAAGGATTCTGTATTACCAAGGCCCTTGCCTCCCTCGCCGCTGGCTGCCGGCACGTGAATGCCTTAACCAGGGGCGATCTCTGGAGCCTAGCTTGAGATCTTGCCGTCCTACCCAAACTACTTTCTTATATTATAGTAAACTTTAATCATCCAAGATACTAAAAGCAGTATTCGACATAATATGCAAACTACAACTCCACGGCGAATGTGTCTTGCCGTGCCTGGTCCTACCAACGCTACTTTGGCATGGAACCTAGAATTTTCAGTTACTGATTATCGGTCCAAGAAATCGTGGTGGTCAGCCAAAGTCACCCTAATACCTGCAGACTAGAACTCAACGGCGAATGGATCTTGCCGTCCTCACACTACACTAGATATGATGTGGTTTTGGGAGTTCAGAGTCAAAGTCGACGAGTCCACAATTCCTCAACTTGTTGACATATGATATAACACTTGACTGGAGCCGCAATATCACGAAAACCTTCGACCAAATTTCTGCATGTTTACCGTCGGTACCCACTACCCAACACCCTAAATTTGGACTGAGCCCTGTCAAGGGCTTCACCTCCAACCGGCTAAGCACCAAAGACCTCGCATGTAGACAACGGGTGCCCGGCAGTCACTCTCAGCCTGATCAGTGACCTGAAAGCAGGACGAACCAAGCAGTGGGTGACGGATTCAAGCTGCGGCTAATGGAGCCTGCTCCGAAAGCCCTGAACCGCGCACCGTAACCCCCCAACTCCCGGAACTCATATCCCTGGCACTGTGGCAGCAGCCTGGCCTGAGTAGTCACCCTGCACCGAAGAAGAAGATCTGCCGACCTGGCGAGTTCGATCGCCGCACTACCAGCACTCACCCAATGGCGGAATCGGCTGTCTGCAAAATCTCAAGACCACACACCAACGTTTCAGACTCACGACATGGCCATCGACTTCCCCCACTACTGACACGTGTCCCTCCTGGCGTGGCCTTGCTGCAGCAGCCAGAGCACCTGCGCAGCATCACAGTGCAGGACTGAGGCTGGCTCACAACGATTGCAATGCACGCAAGTCACCGCAGCTGCTAGAAGCACGCTTTTTGCTGCTCAGGGGTCAGCGGAGGCTCACCAGCTGACGGTGGCCATAGAAAGGACCCCGTTGCAATCACTCTAAGCTGCTGGTCATTGGTCACCCTGAGGGTCTTCTTCTACTGGCTCATGCCCTGATGCTGTTGCTGCTGATGCTGCTGCTGCTAAGGCTAGATTCACCTTTCAAACTCACAAACCAGCAGCAGAGAGTTTCCTTGCTGGAAGACTTAGAAGACTGAAGAACAAAAGTCACCCTAGAGACCAGAGGCTGGCTGAATGCACGGGTGCCGATGTCACCTTGTAAAGCTGGGTGCACTTCTCGCAGTCACGATTGAGGGCCTAAAGTGGTGCTTGCAGAATCATATGCATTTTATTGTTCACTGTTCAGGGTATTCACCGGACACCCTTACATCGTCCGCCACCCGGTCTGCCACCATGGATTGGTAGGGCGGCTTCTAGCCAACTCACTCCTCTCAGCGGACGCCCGCGAAATCAGCCAAGCATCCAGCGAATGCCCCGGCCTGTTGTATTTCGCCCGAACGGCGTCCACCCTGCCAGGAGTGCAAATTTGTAAATGTTGTTTATTCTTTCAATCCCAGTTAGTTTGACCAAGGAGTTGCTCTCGACACTCGCACGAAGAATTTCAGCCGAGCAGCATCAAGAGCGCGAGTCGCGTCTGGCCGGCCTCACCGTATTCCATGAGGCTTCTCACGGCAGTGCGCGTCACCGGTGTGGCTTGGCAGTCCGTCAAAACCTCGTCCCTTAGCTAACATGAATTGAATCAGGGGTGCAAGTTTTAGGGTTTAGCAACTACAGGTTGAGACAAGCTGCACAATGCGGACGAAGGCATCAACATTCAGGCCTTTGCCGTCACCTTTGCGAACAGCTTGCACGATGCCGTCCATCACCGGGTCACCCTTGGCCCCTTTGCCTTGTCCACCTGTACCTCCATCACCAGTGCCCTTACCTGCGCCGCCTTTCTTTCCTTTTCCATCACCGCGGCCTTTCTTTCCTGCTCCTGTTCCACCGGTGTCACCATTGTTGCCTTTCGTCTTTCCTTGGTCCTTGCCAGCGCCCTTCTCACCTTTCTTTCCTTGGTCCTTGCCGGCGCCCTTCTCACCTTTTTTTCCTTGGTCCTTGCCGGCGCCCTTCTCACCTTTTTTTCCTTGGTCCTTGCCGGCGCCCTTCTCACCTTTTTTTCCTCCGCCCTTGCCCTTGGCCGCACCATCACCTGGGTCACCCTTTGCTGCTCCCTTGGCACCCTTTCCTGGGCCATCACCTCCTCCTTTTTCTTCTCCACCGCCGGTCCCGCCATCATGGCCGCCGCCATCTGGTTCACCCTCACCCTGGGACCTTAGTTGCTTAGTTCAGAAGCCCCAAAAAGTGTACACTTTTAGTTTTAGATTGGGTAATACTATCCCAAAAAGTGTAAAGTGTATCCACTCCGCTACTAAGGGGCTGGGGCTGCTGAGGCAGAGGGTCATCACCGTCGCCAGGGGTCTGGACTGAGAGGCCAGTGTCCGTCATGTTGGCGATTCAACCTCAATTAATGCAGAGAGATGAGTCATGAGGGCATGCGTGCATTGCATGTTCGTGTTGCGCATTGTCGGTCTTTGCTGCAGTCACGTGGCTCCTTTATCACCCTCTCGGCGGACGTGATGAGCCACGAACTGGCGTCCGCCTTGTCCCGGGACTGGTGGAGATGCCGGGCTATGTCCTGGGCTTTTAAGTAACCAGGGAGAAAAAAAGTATAAACTTTTATTTCATAATGGTTCCACTAAGAAAAAAGTATTAAAGTATTAGGGTACTCCAAAGCCCAGTGTCCCGCGACGCGGCTGGCGCCAACTGGTGAAGCAGCCCAAACACCTCAGCTAGTGAACATGAAAATCGAAATTTCTATAACGCAACGTCACCTGTTACTGAATGCCGCCTGAGAACCTGTTGAGCGCCGCGATCGAAATGTCGATCGGCCACCCAGGCTTCGTTGCGCGGCAGGATGTTCAAAGCGCAGCTGCAGTTGGACATGCGATGGCCGAATATCACCCTAGGATTAGTCTAGACTGAAGTGTTCTGCTATCACCTGTGACCTAGGCCTAGACTGTAATGTGGCTGCTAGCCTAGCACGCAAGTTGACAGAAGAAGGACTTCAAGGTACATGCTGCTACTGTCTGCTTGTCATTAAAATCTGAGAACTGCACACTGCACATGCTGCGCATGCAGCCAATGTCATGTGGACGTGGCATGTCTGGGCCAAACTTACGGAAATCGCTCCACCCTGCTGCACATGACACGCTCGATGCTGCAAAGCAAGCACTGATAAAAAGGCACACAGACATGACAAGAGCCGTGTCAGGAGTGCAATGCAAAGGGGAGGGCTGGCACCTTCAGTCGTCACTCTGCCCAGGAAGTGTGCTGGCCGGCCTGAGAGCCAAGAATCCAGGAGGAATGACTATCACACCTCACCTATAAGGGGTTCGCCAGGGTCGGTTTTGAGGGCTTGTGCACACCCGAGCTTGAATTTTGATGGTTTTTCTCGGACTTCGGCACTCTGCAAACCCCAAGTCCCTGTAAAATCTAGTTTTTATACAAGGTTGGGGTTAGCAGAGGTGTTGCACGATTGACCCGCTTGATTTTAGGGCTTAGCTTGACGCACGCGGCTGTGATTCCAGGCGCAAAGATTGAGAGCCGACCCTGCGAACTATCATAACCTGACCTGCAAAACCCTTGGTTCATGCAAAGTTCCAACGCAACGTCCAAACGCTGAGTATCACCCCCACCACAACCTGGGCCTGCTGCTGCGTTGTTGGCGGCCAGCAGCAAAGACTGCCTGGGCTGCAGTCTAATTATACACCATTCAGACAGAGGGTGGGCAGGCAAATGCAGGACAACAACGCTGACACAAGTCTTTTTTGAATGGCCCACCCCTCGTTGGCACTCGAGACGCGCGAGGAGTGCCGATGCTGCTCTCTACTTTGCTTAATTTAAGGTGGTTTAGGGTTTAGGGTTTAAGCATTAATCACCCTACTATGTTTCAACACTAATCACCCATCTATGCTTAAACACCCTGGCAGCTGGCATCCTGCAGGAAAAGACGAGCGCTTCAGCCACACGTCGCTTGCACTGGAGATTTAACACTGCTCTGGTTGGCTACTTCTAGTTTCAACACTAATCACCCATCTATGTTTAATCATAATAAATCACCCAGGCAGCTGACATCGTCAACAAGCGCTTCACCATCACCCTGGGGGTGCCATTGGTGGTGGCAGCGGTGTACTCCTCAGGTGACGAGCCCAGAGCGCCGCGTTCTCACCCTGGAGGTTGACGTTCACCTTCTGGAGGCGGTCGTTCTCAACTCTCTGCTCGGCGAGCATTTCTTGAAGCTTGATAACGGAGGTTTGCAACCCTCTGTTGCCCGTCTCGAGTTCCTCGATGCGCTCCCGCAGCCTCACCCTTGTGGAGAACTCCGTCGCTGACCTGTCCTTCATGTCCTTCACCTGTTCAGTCAGCTTGCCCACCTCACCCTCCAGCATGTCCCGTCTTTCGACGAGCTTCACCAGGTCGCTTTGCAGCTTGGCTTCACCCTGGTTTTTTTCACCCTGAAGCCGGCGCTGGGCTGTCTCTTGCACCTTGAGCTCGGAAAGCAAAGCTTGGACGTGCTCGACCCTGCGATCCTGATCAGGGAGGCTTTATAATAGTGAAGCCCAGATTGGAACGTTGATATAAGGGTGATTAGTGCTGGATTTCCCTGTGCTTTACTCTAGTATAAGGGCGAAGGAGGGCCAATAAGGAAGACTAGGCTTGGGAAGGGGGCCGGGCCCCAAACTTGCAGGACTGATATTCCAACCTTCTAGAGTCTACTGTATGATTTCTGTTAGGGATTTAGATGGGGTCTTGCCTCGGCAGCGCTGAGCTCTGCCCTGTATTCACCCTCGGCAGCGCTAAGCTCTGCCTTGTACTCATCCTCGGCAGCGCCAAGCTTTGCCTTGTGGTCCACCTCCATATTCACCCTCTGCTCCTGATGGGCCAATTGCTTTTTTGAGTATTATTACTCAGACACAAGACTTAAAAACTACAGTCTAGTCAATCACCCTCCGCACCTCCGCCTCTTCGAGCCTGTTGTTGAGATGTATGACCTCCTGCTGCGCGCTTGCAAACAGTGACCCGCGGAGGCGGGAAGTAACTGTGCCTTCAAAGGGTTCAGGGCTCACCGTTCTCAGGGTTAGGGCTTTATTATTCAAAGTTGGGTAAGCCAAACCATTTGCATAAATCAGTCCAGTCACTGCCTTTGCCGGTTCTGGCATTGCCAGCAGCGCCAGGTCGAGGTCTCACCGTCACCGGCTGAGGGTATGGGGCGGCGCCCCAGGCCCAGTCGGCTTCCCATGCAAAAGGGCCGTAGTCACCCTCCATCTAAGAATCTAAAGTTGGGTAAGCGAAATCAGTTACGTAACAGTCAACTCTCACCCTCTGGAATTGAATAATAAATTCCGACACTGAGGGGTCTTCATGATTCTTGAGCACTCAATCTGCAAGCAATGTTCTGCTGAGCACCGAGCACCAATGCAGCTGGCAGTGCAACTACTGAATCACGGTTCACCCTGTCCTGGAATCCTAACGGTTGCTTCACTAATGCAGCCCAGGGTGCCAATCAAAATCACCCTGGAGGCGATGGAACCACGGCGCAAAGAGCCTGCAACAGCATATGGGAAGCATACCTCACCACTTAACTTATCATCTGCAAATCAGCTCGCAACGACACAATGAAATCCCAGAGCCGCCAAACCCGGAAACCCCGAGATCTCCAAACTCGCCGAAAGCCCCAACAACAACCCCCCCCCTCCCGGCACCCTAATCTTTCACCTCCTTCCAAATCTACTTGATTTACTTAGTTTGGGGTTCGGGGTTTAAGGTTTTACGCACTCGCAACTCGGAACGGTTTTAGGGTTTAGGGTTTAAAGGTTTTTCAGGCCCTTACCCTATTACAACTGCGCTTTTTAAGCCTAGCTTAACCCTGCACGAGTTAATTGTCGGCGAATATCACGTGCCGCCCTATCCTAAACCTTAGTCTACACACTCAAATCTACAGTCTATGTCACCCTGCACTACCTACCGCACACCCTACTCTTCAAAGCTACACGTTTAGTTAGCGGCGAATGTATCGTGCCCTTTACACCCTATCCTCCTACACTTAAAAAACCTGCACTTAAAACCTACTCGAAACCTACAGTCTAGTCACCCTATTTAAATTTAAGTTTAGCTAGTTAGCGGCAAATGTCACGTGCCGCCCTACCCTACACAAGCTATCCTCCTACACGTAAAAACCGACACTTAACACCTACAGTCTAGTCACCCTATTTAAGTTTAGCTAATTAGCGGCGAATGTCACGTGCCGCCCTACCCTACACACGCTATCCTCCTACACGTAAAAAACCTACACTTAACACCTACAGTCTAGTCACCCTATTTAAGTCTAGCTAATTAGCGGCGAATGTCACGTGCCGCCCTACCCTACACACGCTATCCTCCTACCCGTAAAAACCTATACTTAACACCTACAGTCTAGTCACCCTATTTAAGTTTAGCTAATTAGCGGCGAATGTCACGTGCCGCCCTAACCTACACACGCTATCCTCCTACCCGTAAAAACCTATACTTAACACCTACAGTCTAGTCACCCTATTTAAGTTTAGCTAATTAGCGGCGAATGTCACGTGCCGCCCTAACCTACACACGCTATCCTCCTACACGTAGAAAAGCTACACTTAAACTTAACACCTACAGTCTAGTCACCCTATTCAAGTTTAGTTAGCGGCGAATGTCACGTGCCGCCCTACCCTGTCATATATCCTATCCGGCTACTCTTCAAAACTCTACACTTAAAGATTACCGGCGAGTCACCCTACGCCTACACGTAAAGCTCTACACTTAAAAACCACAGTCTAGTCACCCTACACTAGTTTGGATACCGGCGAATGTCACATGCCGTCGACACCTACACTTAAACTTCTACACTTAAAAACTACAGTTAGGGTTTAGGGTTTTAGGGCTTAGGGCTTAAAGTCCCGGTCCCGCCCCGGCCTCGTCGATCTTGAAGGCTGCTGCGCACTGCCGGCTATATCACCCTCTTTGATGGGAAGTTTAAGGCTTAATACTTAAGGGGGTCTGGATGATGATGATGATAAGAGATTTCACCCTGAGGTTTGGGATGGTTTGGGTGTTTCACGTGGAATCGGGATTTATGGGTTTGAAGGAGGGGGTTTCGGGCCTGAGTGAGCTACGGGGCCGCGCAACAAATCCCACCCAAAATTCAAAACCTTGCATCAACCCCTAAATATTGAACCTATTATCAGCCCGTCACTAAATAGTTCAAATCCACCCCAAATCCTGACTATGTAAACAGTTTCTACGACTTGTCGGAACAAAGGACTTAGCACAGGTCTGCAAGAGCAGCAGTCCCTGCTCCAGAATTACATGACGACGGGACATTTGCTTGCGCTAGCAGGCAGATCAGCACCTCATCACTTGTCCCAAGTTCAACTGCGCTGCGCTCCTTCCAATTCCTGAGAAGCGCCATAAGTGCAACCAAACAAATTAACACGCATACCTACACTGTCATCATGTGTAAGATATAGGTTTAGCTGTCTCAATACATACATACATACATACATACATGCATACATACGTACATATATGGAAACACATCATACGGACAAACAGACATGCATACATGCATATGCATATAATAGATGTGTATACATGGAACATGTACATGTACACATGTATGGATTCGTACATCTATGAAATTACACATGCAGTCTTGGCATATATATATGCATGCGTACATGTGTGCATACATACAACCAGACATGCGTGCACGCATGCATACATACATGCCCACCCAGCCACCTACATACATACCGACATACCTGCGTGCCTACGAACAGACATCCATACGCAATCACACGCACCTGATCTTGCATTGCCCCGGCCCCTCAAATCTGGATGTGGATCCCACAGCAAACCTCCCAGCAGTCGCACCTTGCGGCTGCTACAGCGCTGTAGGAAAAGGAAAGCATGCCTTCCAGCGAGCTGCTAGCTTTCGGCGCCCGTGACCCCAGTGCCCGACTTGTTGCACGCCGAAGCACGTGCCGAAGTTGGGCCTCGGCTCTCTTCACATTCAGATCGGTTCAAGACAGTCCTGGGGGCTGGTAGGTTATTGGCCAGACTCATCTGAAGAGGCAGCTTGCTGCACAAGCGTGGGTCCGAAAATGAACTTCGTTCTGACTGTGTTCATTCTGAGCTTCTTGGACGTGGCCGGTCCAACATTCACTTCCTAAATGCACACGCTGCACAAATTTCTTGTCGAAATCGAAACTTCCATACATGCCCAACCGCTGTGGCTGAATCCGGCCCAGTGGCATACTGACCAGCTGCAGGGACCCTCCGATGTACCTGGCGCATCGCTCTGACAGACTCTTGATTCGACGCTTGTGGCTCATGAAGTGCTCTATAGGAGGTTGTTTTGCCAGGGTGCCTGGCGGCGATCGAGCCTAGTCTCAAAACTCTGCTGATGCTACTGCCTTGAAGCTTCGGCGACGATGCGCCAAGTCTTCCTCACCAGCATTTGATTGAACCTCAGCCTGTCCGCTTGCTGAGGGGGAGGCGTCGGGCGAGGTCCACCAGGGGCGCAAACCCCAAAAGTAGTCTTCACTGTGCGCAAAGCGTCCCAAGGTATTTTGGTAAACAGTTTCGAAGCCAGAAGCTACTGGCCCCAGTGTTCTGAAGTTGCTGTGCCACGTGCCTCCCAGCAGGTAAAGGGCCTGATGGTGTCGCCCTTGCTGGGCAAGTTTGATCGGGGTCTCGTCATGGATGTCTGAGAGATTCGGGTCTGCGCTTGCCTCTAGAAGAACACGCAGTGCCTTCACATGGCCGTGTTCGGCGGCGAAATGTATAGGAGCACGATGATCCTTCGAGGTCTCCGTCGCAGTCGTCAGGTTTGCCCGAGCCTCGAACAGAAGGCGCAGCACTGCTTCGTGGCCTTTATGTGCAGAGATGGAGGCAGCCGTCAATCCATCCCTGTCTGCGGCTTCGAGATCCACCTTGGCCTCCACCAAAACCCGCATTGCCTTCACATGGCCAGCTTGGGCAGCAAAATGTATTGATGAGCGGTCGTTCTTTGCAGTCTCAATAGGCTTTGTCAGGTCCGCCCGAGCCTCCAACAGAAAGCGCAACACTGTTTCGTAGCCGGCGTCTGCGGACGAGGCAGCTCTTCTGTCCTTGTCTTTGGGGTCAATCAGGTCAATCGTCTCGGCCTCGTGCAGAATCGCGCTGGTCAAGTTCGCCCGAGCCTCACAAAGAAGGCGCAGCGCTTCTTTGCAGTTCCAGTGCGCGAAGAGGGATGCAGCCGTCCAGCCCCTCCATGCGGCTTCCAGGTCCACCTTGGCCTTCATGACCAACTTCAAGACCTCCAAATTCCCTGCACGTGCGGCTGCAGTGGCCAGAGTTCCCCCTGCGTTCGTCTTCGCACACGGGTCGATGCCAGCGTGCAGCAGAAACTTCAAAGCGTCTGTGTGGCCAAACCTAGCAGCCTGGTAGGCGGGCGTGTGGCCATCTTCGTTGCGTGCATCGAGCTCCGCCCGGGCCTCGTGCAACACTTTCAAGGCGTCGAGCAGTCCAGTCTTTGCCGCCACGAAGGCAACTGTGCGGCCCGTACTGTCGGTCGATGCCTTGAGCAGGAGCTGCAAGGCTTCCACGTGACCATAAGTCGCTGCGAGCAAGGCCGGCGTTTGGTTTGTCTCGTCGGCGGTGGCCAGCTGCACGCCGACATCCTGCAGAACCTTCAGCACGCTAATGCGGCCGGCTTTTGCAGCCCAATGCGCCGGGGTTTGCTTTCTCTTGTTCTGAGCACCCAATAGCTCCTTGGCCTCCCCCCCTTGAAGTGCGAGCAGAGCCTCCACATGGCCCCCCTGGGCTGCGTAGTGCACCGGTCTGCTGCCTTCGTTGTCGAGGGCATTCAAGTCCTCTTGCTGTTCCTTGAGAAATCTAAGTACCTCCATGTGGCCAGCCGCTGCGGCATGGTGCGCAGCTGTGCATCCATTCTTGTCCACAGCGTTCAGAGTCAGCTCCGTGTCGTCGGCAAAAACTTGCAGCACCTCGACCATGCCAGACTTCGCAGCGTGGTGGATGGGGAGAAGTCCATCGCCATCCATTTCGTCAACAGCCAGCTTCTGGCTGAGCAAGTAACAAAAAACGGCCACCTCCCCGCTACACGCAGCTTCATGTGCAGCTTGCACATGTGAAGGTGGTCCGCTGCGATCACCGTTTCCGGAATCTGCACTTTGACCCTCAGGCTCTGCAGCCTCTGCCTCGGCCATCGCATCGGCCAAGAAGCTTTTCACGCTCCCCAAGTTCCCCAAACGCACGGCCACATGCAGGGGGCCACTCTGGAGACCTTGTGCTACTGGGAAGAGGCACTTGCCGCGACAGAGCAGTGCTTCCCAAATCACAGCACCCAGCACCATCGTGAAATCGAAGGCCAAGGCCGCGATGGCCATGGCTTCTAGCGCGGGGCGCGAAGCGAGCGGACAGACACCATTTGGGACGACACTGCCGTACTTCACAGCGACGGCTGTCACCGTTCCGATTGTGGCGATGCTGCGGCCCAGAAGCACCACGCGTTGAAGCCGCAGTTGCCTTCGCAGTAGTGCTTGCTTGAAGCATGGCCACGGCACCGTCACGAAGGTGAGGAGCATCTCCATCATCTCCTGTGGCTGGTACAGATCCTCCCAGGCCTTGTGGAACATGGCTTTATAGATCAGCACGCAGGCCGCAGCCTCAAGCAGCATCCAGACGGGCAGCATTGGTTGTTGGATGCCGTGCTTCGAGGCATCCACTGGCCGCAGGGCCATGCCAAGGAGAGCCCACCCACAGATTCGGGCACCAACGTCGGCACAGCGCCAGGCAAGTAGGACAGGTGCAGGTGCCACACACTTCTCTGTCTTGTCGTCCGCGCAAAGATATCGATAGCCCTTGTTGGCGGCATCCGACATTGAACATAGCGATATGGCTAGAGATATCAGGAGAATCGTCAAGTTGCCTTTTCGTGGTGCCCCCTCCACGGCGAGGGCATATGCCTGCAGTACTGCGCTCGGCACACTTTCGGCAAGATTCGCCAGCACCTTCTCTCGCACCAGCTCTCTCGTCTCCTCCCCCTGCATGAAGCTCTTGTAAGCGACTTTCATCGGCTGCACTTGCAAGATGTAGAGAAGGAGCTCCCAGGGCCCTGGCCGTGGCTCCCCTCTCTCGTTGCGCCGCTGGCTGAAGTTGACTTCGTCTTCGAACTCCGCCAGCTTCCAGCTATTTCGTGCCTGGAGGAAGCCGACAACGCCAGATCCGAGCGTGATGGCGACGAGGAGGCCTCCGAAGACAAAAAGGCCATTGCGGCAGTACGTCACAGCTACATAGACGTCCGAGAAGACATCGGCGACCCAGAGAAATCCGGTTAATGCGATGCGAGCTTTGGTTTGCCACTTTCCCAAGATGTCTTTGAAGGATGCATCCGGGACCAGCGAAGGATCACTGCATGCAAGCAGCTCGTACTCCCAGTCTCGCGCGTTGGGGCCACTCAAGTATGCACGTGCTTTAAATGCCATCGCCGCAACCAATGCCATGCACACGAGACCACCAGCTCCGACCCAAGGTCTCTCCACAAAGGCCCACCTGGCGCCTTCGAGGATCGGCGCCAGGCTCAAGATCGCAAGGTGCGGGCACCGATGAATTTCGGTGAAAAGGCACGGCCGCAGCTTCTCCAGCAGGGTGTTGGATGTGCCCGAGTCTCGGAGACCAAAAGATCTCCGGTGCTCCGTGTGAGGGAATTTTTCCAGTGGATACCAAGCCGTGCTCCAGAGCCAGAGCAAGGCGGCTGCTGCCATCAGGGTGACCATCTGCCCTGCCATTGCTGCAAGGGCGGCTTAGGACACTCTTGGAACAAAGCCCCTAATCGTTGCACCACCGGAAATAAACTCAGCAAGCCGGGCTTTTTGTAGCGTAGTTGCAGATATGGCTTCTTACCATGCCTGGTCCTTTCTGGCCTTTTCTCATGGCTCACTTTTTGTTGAACCCTGAAGCGTGTAAGCTCAATGCTCCTCAGACGCCGCCTAGCCTTTCTCGCAATGCCCTTCCTACCTCGGTGAAACTCAGCTGATCTGCGAACTTTGCGCAGATTGTGGCCGTGGCCGAGCCTTGAGCCCTAGCCTTGTTGCAAAGGGCGTAACACCGGCGTGACGACTCGGATCGAGCTCAGAAACTCAGCATACCCAAAACTTCCCAAACCTTACATTTGCCATACCTCCGGCATCCACGGGCACTCGGCATAGAGCCGGGACAAAGGTAAGCCCACTCCAAACCCCGCAAGCGGAGTCGCCTTCAGTCAGTTGGGAGGGAGGTGAGTGGAACTTCTGTGAGGACTTGCATAGAGTGAAGCGGGTGGAGCATACTGCCATACTGAGGAAGTTTTGGCTGCGTAGCCCTGGACTTGGACTCATGGCGGAGCCAACACCCCAGCCGACATGCTTACTTGCCGGCACGATGGACGATCAGCATCGGAACACAAAACCCCATCCCAGCTAGGCAGGTTGGATCAACACAAAGTCGAGGGCGGCGAGGCTGTTGGTCTAGAGAGACTAGATGCGAGACTGATTCGAGGGAGCTTCTCCGAGCTCTGCGTGCAAGCAGTGCCCGGTGCCTCCTCGTCACTTTCAACTCCGGGCGGCAACGTCCTGGACAAATCCCGAAATGCTCGATTTCATGCCTGTCGTCTACAGGATCCCGTAAATGAGAGGTCAATCGTCTTCAGTTTCGATTCATTCGGGACCAGGAAAGCTTTCCCCGCAAGCACCTGCCAGTAAGGCTAGCATAAATAGACCGGTAAGAGTGTGTAAACCTTCACCGAACCTGCATGTGCAAGGAGGCGTCCTCCTGGTGGAGTACATGTAACTCCAGATCTTCTGCTGCTGCCTGCAGCATTAGATGGCTCTTCGAACGGGATCACGAGGCAAGATTGGGCAAAGGCCACGCACCCATGGATCGGGCGAGCCTCTGAGGTTAAGCCAGGTATGTCAAACAATGTTATGGAAAGGGGTGCCGTTTCGCATATTGTAACAAAGCTGACCGCGTATCCACATAATCCGTACGAGCCCAGACTATCTCAGGTCGAAAACAAATGGTCTTTGACACGGCGCCCGATAGAGGTATCTTTCAGCTGCACGACCTCGTAGCGTGAACCCGCCGCGCCGCAGCTTAGTCACTGTCAGTTCTTGCAGGCGGGTCGCACAAAGGGAATGCCACCACCACGATCGAAGATGTCAAGCCTTCGCGGGCCGAAGGTGCGGTGCTCAGGGCTTTCAAACTTTCCCCAAAACGATGCGATGTGCTGGATGCAGCTTCTACACTCTACACCTTTTGGCAGAGTACGGATATGTGCCACAGCAGGCTAAGCCCGATGCCAGCACGAAATCAGTGACTCAACATTTGGGCACCGGCACTATTTGAGTTTCGTCGCTCGCCACTCGAATCACGATGGGAACCACCCTGGCTCTGGTTTTTGGCGATCCGAAGGACTTGGCTTCGGTGTTGAGTTTGGAATGTAAGCCCTGTGAAATTTACTCCGAAGACCAGTAACAAATCACGGATCTACCAAAAAAGAACAGACCTTAAACTTAAACCCTAAACACTAAGAGAGCTCGAACGGGGTTCATAACTTCGGCATCGGACGGGGTGTCCGCCGACTTCGTGGTCTTGTGGTGCTCCGCAACGGCCCGGAAGCCTCAGTGAAAATGCGGCAACCGCTGCCACCTATCTCCATGTCTTTCTCTTTATGTTATTTGGGTTTTTTTCAGAGGACTTGAGGTGCCGAGGCCGACACCCTCCAGTGGGCCGTGCAGGCAAAGTGCTTGGGGGGACCACCACAATCTCTCCCTTTCCCTCTCTCTGTCGCGCTCTGGTGCACTGCGTCAGGGGATGGAGTATATACACCAGACAAAGCCCTCACACAGGGGATGGCAAACACACAGGAGCTGGGCCACCTGCTGTTTTTCAGCAGCTCCAGAAGTATGTACATCCTCGGGGACAGGTCGAGCCATGTGCATGCCAGCGTGGCCGAAACCAAGGGCCCCGCAAATAAGAAGGCACGAGCGGAATGGTGCGGACCTCAGTTGCGAAACGGAAGCTAGAGCTTAACATGGAGCAGTGAAGTCCTGCGACATAGCATCGGAAGCTTTGTCATGTTTCGGAGAAGCGCAATCGACACGTCTGTACAGGCTGCAGGTAGTAGCGACTTGGCATCCCAAAGAGATTGTCGAACCAAAGGGCTTGAAGAGTCAGATAGGCCCAAACCTGTCGTGGTATGTCTTGTGCTCCGGGTCCCTCCCTGCCTTGAGATGATAAACGAGGTCTTAGCTGCTTCTCTTGCGTGTTGTGCCTGTCAGTTAGACAGCTGCAATGGTTGTGACGTTCGTAAGACGAAACATCCCAGGCATCAAATCTTGTAAAGGCATGGAATCGAAAAGATCTGGCCTAGATTCTCCAATGTACTCAAAACCAACAGGTTTTTCCCAAAAGAACAAAACGCATTTCTCAAACTAACATAGACATAGTGCAAGTATACTGCATTATGATACGTTATAACATGCAGTATTGCATGATATTGTATTGTGCTCTGTTATCGTATAAAGCTCCTTTACATTGTCGTCGATTATGTTGTATTATGTTATAGATTTACCTCCAGACTTGCCACTGAGTCTGCCGCGTCCCGGAGCCCATGGTAGGTCACTTGGACCTGCGTTGCCAGTCGCCGAAACACAAAGCACAGCAACCTGAAACAGGCGCTTTCTGCTTGGTACCGTTATGTTATGAAGTAACTCTCCCGAGGAAGAGCCCAGCAATAATTGCTCCGACATAGCCCCGGCACCTCCGGTAGGAGGCTCGGCTCGAACTCCTGCGTTGCCAGTCGCCGTGCCTCGCTCGATGCGATGGCAAGCCAAGCCGAGAGCGAAACGCGACTTATGAAATCTGACTGGGTTCGCGGCAACTTGTGCTGCTTTCCTGGCCACTGCCTGAGTGGACTGCAATGGCCTCACGGCCTTCTCTTGGTTATCGTCCTCCCACCAGACCGCAAGGCTAGACTAAGCAACTCTGCCCCACAGCAGTGTCGAAGCTGGTCAGCCTGACCCAGGTCGACTCTGCCGAGTTCCCGGCACAAGGATCACAGTTGGGATCCGCAATGCCCTTGTTCTTGGTGAATAAGGCCAGGTACCTTTGCTGACTGAGGGGTTCAGCATGTAGGCCAGGGTTGGGCAAGGGGCTTGATCCCCTTCAGCTCCAAGGTGTGAAGCAGCGGTCTTGTTTCAAAGACACGGTAACTTCCAAACACCTCAGGCCAGTGTCCCAAGAGGCAGCCGTCCGATATGTCTTGACCAATGCTTCGGCCATACTCCCGAAGAATGGATCATGGATTGAGCTGGCATGTATACCCTCCTGCAGTGACTTTTGCTTGATGGTTCCCAGAGTTTCCCCGGTCGGATGAGCCCAAGAAGCTACGCGGCAAGCCTCACGCCAAACCTTGCTGACCAGCGGCTGGGAGTTGAGCATCTCAATGCCGATCCGCGATAGCACAAAACCTTGCGCATCTGTGCGACTTCTGGGCTTGATGCCACCCTGCCAAATCCCAAAACCCACTGCTCTTAACTGGCAGATTAGGCGAGGACTGGAACAAATGAAACATTCGCCACACCCGAGATGAGGAAAAAAAAAGTGCACTAGTAGACTCCCAATCTCCAGATCTTTCGTTCGAAGTTTCTAGTTGTTGCGGCCTGGCACCTGTGCAGAAGTCATCCAATTGTAGGGCGCAAGCGGTCGAGGAAGGTATCGATGTCTTCCACGGCCTAGCTGGAACTTCAGCACAACTGCCACGTCGGGTGGCACATGAGCACTGCTTCTTTGTCGGGAGTCGGGGAGGATTGGCTGGTGCAAGTTTCAAAAACCTGCCTGCGATCGTCTGCGGTTGTTAGTTGCATTTTTTTCCCACCCGCCCAGCTGACAAAGTCGCACCGCAGGGAGCTCGTTCGGAAACCTAAAGAGACTGCGTAGTGTCCATCCGTAGGCAAGCCCCGAGTCAAACAAGGAGGTAGACAATCATTAGTTGCATTTGGGGGGGGGGGGGGGGGGGGGGGAACTGGGCAGGCTTGTGAACTTCAGTGGGCTCTCCCATGATGGCAAAGACTTTGAACAAGGAGAGCTGGATTTCGGCTGCTGCCAGAAATAACGATGGCAAAACTCGCAAGCATAGGGTTGAACCATGTCGCTGGCGACGCATTGAGTTAAACAACATCCACCATGATTCTATGGTCCAGCTTCACTTAGAGGCAAGGTCAGGTCGCGATGCTTCGCTTTGATGGGCTACTGAGCTTTCACAGCAGACCCATGCTATCTTCCCAAGTTCTCTTGCCTCCGATTCGCTTTCGCCAGCTTCCATCTTCAGCCTGACGCAGGCAGGCTTTGCAGTATGTCTGCGACTGTGGCATGCAAGAAAATTCATGCATGGAGACCTGCAGACGTGGCTTGACTCACGTCACCTTCATCCGGTGACCCTCGGCAGCCCATGACGAATTTTCTCGGATGGCGCAATCAGGGTTCTGGGCGTGCGGGTTGAGACGCCAGGCTATGCTTGCGCCTACGATCTTGAGAAAACGACCGCATCTGCTAAGCCCTGTTAGCCTCCGGACTGTGCCCCGTCACCACCCACCACCGTCAGCATCATCATTGTCACAACCGTGGCAATGTGAATTACCATGGCCATCGTCATGTCAAGACCTGATGGTTTCTTCACTCCGAGGAGCCATGGAAAAATGCGTCAACGGCATCATTGACATCATCAGCACACATACTTGCAGATACTTACCATACAATGTCGCATGGCTTGATGCTGCATGGAGCAAATTGTGAAAATTCATTGTGGGTGGAGTTAAACAGCTGAAGCTCCATGAATCCCCACAGGGCAGGCCTGGCCTCTTCAGGTCTTTCATGCCCACGGTGAGCCGCTTGACCCTCAGCACATCTGCGATTTGAGGGCCCCTGCAAACTCACTCGACCCAGGGCTTGTAGCTTTTCGAGCCGTCCGAAAACATCAACTGAGCTCGGTGAAAACTCAAACTTTGCCGTTGCATTGAGAAACGCACTGGTGCTTGTGCCGCTCCTTCACCGACCGCACTTTGGCGGCAAAGTCCTCAAATGGAGTTTCCCGTCCAGTGGCAACAAGCCCTATTCCAAGCAAGACCGGGCACCTGAATCTCAAATTATGCACATGCCAGGTTTTGGAACGAAATGCAAGCTGCCCTGCCCTGAGGCGCAACGGGCGAGGTGGCCTCCAGATCTGACCCTGCCTCCTTTGCGCGAAGGATGTCGGCGAAGGAGCGGACCTGAATTGTTCGGCTTGGGTCTCGAGGTCTTTACGGCCTTGCGGCATGGAGTCTGGTGTTCAAACTTCAATCTGTTAATGGGCCCGCTGAAACGGGAGTGTCTGTGGCATTTCGGTCGAGGTTTGTCGAGAAGCTTTCTGTATCTTTCTGCTTTTCAGCGGAGCTTTCTCAGCCCGAGCCCTAAGCACAGCGAGACTTCTGAAAAGCTTCGAAGCACCCTCAAGAAGCCGAAGCCCTTGCAGCCCTCAACTCCACTCCCAGACTTTGTGATGAGCTGTATCCCAACGAAGCCGTTCTGCCATGCTGCCAGGCGCGCTCTCGCGCACAGGAGGGCCCTGGCCAGATATGTCTACAGAATGCTTGTGTATTCAGAGGCCAAGTAAGTCTTTAGCTCCAATCTTGGCTCGAGCCGTCGAACCTTCCGACCTCAACCCACCCCCTGCGACCCTTTCCTCTGAAGTCTCCAACAAGTCCCACAAATCCGACAGGTTGTGGGGAGACTCGAAGGCAGGGAGGGGGCGCTGCGGTTCCTTTCGTCGCGCGTCCCGCGTCCCATGCTTAGTGCCGTTGAGCAGTTGAGCACCAACTCCGGAAGCATGCGCTTCCCACGTCACTTGCCAATCTAACGCAGAAACATCCACATGTAAACAAATCACAGCCTTCCAGATATGCGCTAGGGGGTTGCACACGCGAAAAAGCTCATGTTTTCTGATTACAAACACCACTGAGGCGCAAATCTCGAGCATCCTGAACTATTGACTTCAAGCGTGACGGCATTGCGGACACTGCTCAACCATGTCCAAATGGGTCAGGTGCGCGATTCCTGCCCAAATGCTACGCTGCCTCTGGAGGCCAGCGCTTCGTCTCTGGGACTCGGACGGTTGGCAAGTCGAACCTTGGGTCTCTGCACAAAAAGCACGTGTCCTCAGTGTTCATCCCTGCCTTGCTTCAGCCTGTTATGTAACCGGGCAGAAGTTCGTCTACAAGCAGCAAAAAGCGCTAAGCAAGACGGAATTCCAGGCACTAGATCTAGATTCGGAAGCCTACGTGCGAGCTGTAGATTTGTGCTTCGGTACTCCATCTAGGGGCAAATGCAACCGGAACGGGCCGCACAAGATGATGTTAAACTGAGCTGCATCCTCTGAATTGGCGCCTGCTCCTGACGTGAGAACTCTGGTCTGAAATGCACCCGGATCATGTCCCGGCTGCTTTGTCAAGTCGAAGACTGTCGTTGCAATCACCCCAGCATGATACACCCTGTTGCGACACGACTGGATTCGGACTGCCTGAGCTATGCCAGCAAAGGTAGATTCCCAAGCGATGATAGAACACCACGAAGACCATGACAACCACGACCACTATAGGACAATCAGGAGAACACAAAGGAGACCCAGGAGACTCGCCAGGAAACCACGGAGTACTGACGAGATTCAGGAGGACTTCTACAATCTGCCCTCAAGTACTGGCAGATTCAGGAGAACGTTTGACAACATTCAGGAGTGCAGTACGGCGCCGGTGCGTCCCCTGAAACTCTCGCTGCACCCAACGTTCCAACCACCGTTAACACTGCTTTGGCAACAAATTCAGAACTTTCGACCCTGAGCCTGTGGCACAGTTCCGACTGTGGGCAACAGAACCGCATCGCTTTCTCCGTCGACTTTTCTTCGTCCAGGGGTGGGAACTGCGGCATCAAGCGTAGTGGAGGGTTGGGTTCGAAGTTACTAGAGGTCTGCGATTGGAAAAGTTGAGGGCGAACTGGCCCAGACGGCAGTTGCTTCGCACCCCGCCGCTGGTGCCTCTCAACAGGCCACCAGCTCTATCGGCCACCATTGCGGTCGAGTGCTGGGCGCAGCATCGTAAACCAGCCCGCTGTTCAGCGACTGCACAGCAGCGCGGCAAATCCGGAACTTCGGGTACAACAGTTATGTAAACAGCGCAAGCCGCGACGGTCGTCGACATACACCAATAGTTTGCTACGGAACATTCGTCGGCTTACGCCCTGTTGTCTAAACATCTCTTGCTGGCGACCCCTGGCCATGCACTGCAGGGAGGGAATCCGGCGCTACGTTAGGCGCTGCATTACACATAAGACGAACTTGCAAGAGGACTTTACCGTCAGCAGTAATGGTAGTAGTGAGCAGGCTATAAGCAGGTAGTATAGCAGGCCGTGATAGCCGTGGCGGCAGCAGCTGTAGCCGGAGTAGTCTTCGTCGTAGCAGTAGCAGTAGCAGTGGCAGTAGCGGTGGCAGTTTTTTGTCACCCACATGGCACGCCGTTGACAGCTCCGCGGGGACTTAAATGGTCACTAGTCACAAGAATATCCCTGATGGCAGAAGCACAGTAGTAGCAGTGCTAGTGGTAGCAGCAGCGCCGTAGCAGCACCAGCAGTAGCAGTAGCAGTAGCAGTAGCAGTAGAAGAAGTGCAGCAGCAGTAGCAGTAGTGGTGGTGCTAGTGCGGCCAGTGGTAGCAGCGGCAGTGCAGCAGCAGCAGTAGCAGTAGCAGTAGCAGCAGCAACAGCAGCAGCAGTAGTATCAGTAGTAGCAGCAGGAGGAAAACAGCAAGAGCAGTGGCAACTGTGGTGGCCTTGTGAATTGTCGAACCCCTTGTGAAAGTATTCAACTTCACAAGGCAACATCTTCTGCAAAGAGATGATGGACATCTGCCACCGGCACCACCAGCATTGCAGCAGGCTCTTAAGCTCTAGCGCACCGACACAGTAGACTTTCAGTGCGAGTCGGACTCTAAGAATTGCTTTCCAGGACGTCTCTGGCAAGATCCCTCCCGTGCGTGCAAGGCCATGATCCCCTATACAGCTGTGCTCAAGAAAGCTCATGCGCACAAGGGGGCTGAAGTTTGGAGCTCACTTTCGGATGCTTGGGCGTCAACTTGATGTGCAAGATGATCTTGCATTTGGGGACCCGAAGCAACCATCAAACGCATTAGGGTTTAATAAGGACAGAAGTCACGTCTACCTAAACCGGTCCTGCGTACCGCATCTAGTACCCGGCGTACAGCCTCCACCGGTCAGCCTACTCCTGGAAACTGAGGTCTTCAATTTAGCAGAACCAAGAGCCAACTCTAGAACAGGGCCTGCGGGTGAGGAACTACTTGACTTGGTGCTGCCCAACGAGAGATCCTCGCCCCAACCCCCGCAAGCCCACCAGCGTTCGAAGACGTGCTCTCACCCTTGCCTCAGCGATTTGCTCTGTCTGAACCAGCAGGAACTACAGCGAAGGCCAGAGAAGGCAATCCTACACTGGGAGTTCTCATATTCAGGTGGGGCCGCACTTTCGGAGCCCAACACGAGATTCTGAAACCCGTCTGCTTCTGACACACTCGAGCGTTCGTCCCTTGCTGTGCGGGTATTGCTGGGGTCGCAAGAGATTGAGTTCGGGAACGTGACTTCAGGGGACAGTAACAAACGTATGATCTCGCACACAAACACGCGCACACACACACACACACACACACACCCGCACACACACCCACCCGCGCACACGCACACACACACACACAAACACACCCCCGCGCGCGCACGCGCGCATCAATCAGCGTGTTTCCCACGCTCGGCTGCGGATGATATAATCTGTTGGCTGCCACTAAGATTCGGCTAGATTGACTGATTCGAAGCACCACATCAAATCCAGGTTGCAGCATGTGCAGGATCTCCTCGGCGGAAGGCCTCAGCTAATCAGCTAATAGCTCCGTCTAGCTCGTCTGGGCAAAGCGAGACAAGAAAGGACATGTCATGATGGCGTTGCCAGCAGGTCCTGCCCCCTCTACCCTCTCTCGCCTCTTCCACCTCTTACTGCTTCTGCAATATGAAATTGAAACGACAGGAAGCGTGTGCGGCACAGCTTCCGATCTTGCCTTGGCTTTCGCCTGCATAATCACAACATCGTCCAAGCTATCGCCACGCCGAGAAACTGAAATTAAAGACACAGGCAACCCAGGGAGCAACCTGTCAGAATTGACCAGGCACGTCCTGATCCCCTCCGCGCTGGCAACAGGGACATGCTGGCTTTGATCCATCAACTACATGTCCGCCCGCCTTTGCTTTCGACTTGGCCTTGGCTTTGGCCTTGGCCTTGCGAATGAAATCCGGTTTGATGGGGAGTGGAAGAACTTTTCTGCTGGTGCAGCTGCAAGCCTGCGAAAGCCGATCTTATTCTCTGGCAGCGTGTCAACCCAGAAGCCAGTTTGTAGCTTTGTAGAAGCATGTAAGCATGTGCCCGAAAACCCAATCATCAGCATCCCAACGTTACAGTACTGGATACTGGTCTTCAAAGCATGATGATACGACCCCTCCCTATCATCATCGCGACAGCACGTCCCCGAGAAAAAGATGGTTCGAAAGAAGTGTGCTAGCATGCAACGCCCTAGGTCTGCTCGGTACTCCTGCAATGCTGCGAGCACTGTTTGGTAATATCGCACGTCTTGGTAATTTGCAAAACCACGAGATGGACGGGTACATTGACACGACATACACGCAAACATGTCTATACAGCACCTATCAACCGAGCATGGCAGCATGAGTGCATATAGAAATCAATGCATGCAAGCTTAGGCACACACAAGCACACATCCATCCATCCAGCCAGCCAGCCATCCATGCATCCATGGTGAATGCATCCATGCGTACATACATGCGGCGGCGGCGGCGGCAGCGGCGGCGGCGGCGGCGGCGGCGGTGGTGGTGGTGGTGGTGATGGTGGCGGCCGCGGTGGTGGTGTTGTCTGCATGCCCGCACGCCTGCACGCGTCTGTGAGTGTATGAAAAACACAGTTGTTGGTTGCACCTGCCCCGTCAATGCCGACTCCTGCAGCAGGCGTCCAATCGCCTCTCGCACAACTGCTATAGCTTTGAAGGATTTCGGTGCGAGGAGATCTTTCAGACTAGGGCGTTGATTCAAGCGGAGCTTGAGCATGATTCTTAGCTCTTGGGATCGTGACGCCTGGCGATGCAGTGAAGGCATTTGGGCCGATGACGTTTGCCTTGGACTTCATGGGGTTTTCTCCTCCTGCCAAGCAGACTAAGTAGACGACAAGCGAGATAACAGCCAAAATGACACCCTCGGTTGCTTCATCTGTTATAGCAAAACCGGAATTCGTCAGCCGGCAGATACGTGCTGCTCTAACGACTAAACTGTTGGATCTTCAACAGCCAACGGGAAGCTGTGAGAAATGGATTTGTTGATGGTTTGTTTTGGAGCCTCGTGAAACTATATGACTGCAGCATCTTGTGCCTCAGTAGAATGAGGGTGTCAAGGTTTCAGGAACATGCAGAGGTTGCCTCATGTTGCCTCAGGCTGTCCAGTGCCGGTTTGGTTCCGGGAAGGGTACCGGCTCCTGCTGGGCTGTTGGTTTCGGGGTATGAGCTCGGCTTGCTGGTGCCTGCGTACGGCTACACCTTCGGCTTGCACGTCAACTCAGAGATGCAAACTTATGATGTCGTCAAGCCAGCAGCACGTTCAGGAGGAGTCTTCGAACGAAATTGCTTAGCAACGACCTCTGCACACAACCTCCCGGGTCTTATACGAGCCAATCCTACAAGCCACTTGTTTCCAACGGCGCAAGTGGCTGACAGGGAACCCCCCTTCCTTCAAGCAAATTAAGCTACTCGTCGGAGTTGGCCGCCAAGGAACACACGGCTGCAGAGTCTGTAAGTTCTCTTTGGCACCCCAAACCCTCCCTTTTCTACGTGCTGTGGGCCTCTTGCATCGTCGGCGGCGCAGCGTCCTCGACTTTCAAAGGCAAGCACAGGTCCCAGTTTCCATCATTTCCCAAGGGTAAGTTGACGAAAACTCGCTCTGGACATACATCAAACCTTAATAGCAGGCCAGGCGGGTCTGTTTCTTGACCCTTGATTTGTTTCGGTTTCGTTCCCGGTCAGCAATGTCGCCATCCCTTGCTTTGACATGCGACACACTCTGCAAGAGCCTGAGTGATTTCTGCCGACCGCACAGATGCCGACTCCTCTTCAGTCAGTCTACGTCTTCCGTAAAGTCTGATGTGTGGGATATCTGTGCCTCTCGACCGATCCGAACCACCATCTCGAATTGGTAGCAATGCTTGCTATCTGCATTCTGCTGTGTCAACCCACGAGAATCTAGGCCCTAGAAGAAACTTTACGCTCAGCCTCTGTATACCTCACGGACTGAGCTTGAACACAATATTGCAGAGTTAAAACGGGCTGCACCTCGCAACCTTGACCAACAGGTATCAGCAGGACATGACATGCAGAGAGCAACATAAACGTGCCCAAACCGTGAAAGGGTATACTGAAGCCTTTCCCCAGTGCTCGGTGAGCTCGACGTCTTGTTACGGAAACTGCCAACCCATAATATATTACACCGCTCCGGGAGCTCCGCCGATTCACTACCCATCCACCATGTCAAGGCTGACTTGGTTTCAGGTGGTATAGTTGCTAAACACTGCAAGAAGCAGCCTCCAGAATCGAACCCTTGTAGCCAGGCCTCTGGCCCTAACCTCCCCAAACCATCAAAAAAGACTGAGCCAGGCGGCTGCAGGCTCCAGTGGCGCAAGAGCAGAGCTGTCGGCAATGGCCTGGAGCCAACTCAGTCTAGCAGCCTACACTTCTATCCAACATGGCAGGCTAATCTGATCCTCCATGCTCGAGCATGTTCCTGACATACATGCTGTACTATTACATGCTTTCCATGGCTGCTACACTGCTACACTCGACTACATACGAATGTCCCAAGCCGGCTTTGGACGATGGCCTCAGATCCGGCAACCGCTTTCGCCTTGGCCTTGGCCTTGGCCTTCGCTCTCGCCTAGGATAGCGCGACCAGACCAAGAGCCCTGCAAGCTTTCGGATACATGGGTTTACGTCGCAAGGGCTGCGAGAGTTTCGTGCTTCGAACCCTTCATCCAAGCATCCGTGTCCGAGCCATGCCATCCCATACAATACTACACCTGCTGCTGCACCTCAAAACTGATTTTTTGCAGGTGTGCTATCAGTTGGGGGATGTGTACTACTTATACAGGATACATATATTCACACACATATACGTACCCACATGTATCCATACCTACGCTCGTACGTACGTACATACATAAATGCAGACATATGATCATATGTTTATACACACACACACATATATATATATATATATATACAGACATAAACCTGTACACACACAGATATACATGTATGTACCTATGTATGTACAGATGTACACATGTCTACAAGTATGCAGAAACACATATAAGTGTGTTCGTATGTGGCTGTGTGTGTGTGTGTGCACGTGTCCGTGCACGTGTGCATATTACAAGAAATGTACATAGACACGCACGTATATATGTATATACATACCTGATAACATTTTCCGGAAATATGTCTAAACAAGTATAAATATATCTATATACACTATATATACAAGCCAATGCATGTCAAGTCAGGAAAAGGAGAGGCACATGGGGGCACCATACATACATGTACATGTACACGCATATTTTGTATATATATGTATGTACATATATATATATATATATACATATGTATTTAGAAAAACATGCTGTCTGTTTGTGTAGTTATGTATCTAGGAAAACTGTGAGTCATAGATTAGCATGTGGTTCCCCTCTCCCGCAGGGCCAGCCGCACACATCTTCCCTAGGCTCCCTCTCAAAACTGTATACACCGCACGATGGATTCCTTACGAACCCTAATTCCATGGACCATACACGGCATTCCTGAGCTCACTCGGTGGCGCACTCAAGCTTTGGGCAGAGCGGCAGTGAAGGTGATGCCATGAAGGAAATCTTGGAGGTCCTGGCGTCGAAATGAAAAACTTTGCAGCTCAGGTGAGATGGAGCCCTGTGATCGAGCTTGGTGTTGCGATGCTTCTGATTCTGTAGTCTGGGTAAGTTTGATTTTTGCGCGCTACATACGCTCCTTCGCCTTCGGGTCGGCGCCATGCCCTTCCACAGCGTCAGCGCCCTTGCGGCCGATGTTGTCATCGACCTGATTGTGCTTCCGTCAATAACAAGCTCCACCCTGTGCCTGTCTGTCTCTACATGTTTATAAGCAGTGTGCATACACATGGATATGATTGAATATGAATATCAAAATACACGTAACAGCAAATGCAGACAGAAACATGTACATATGTATATTTTCGCTTCTATCTCTTACTTCAATCTATTCATTCAGGTCTGTGTGTGCGCGCGTATGTTTGCATCTCGCATGTATGTGTGCACATACATGTGTATGTATATATATATATACATATATATATATATACACATGTAAATGTGCACACGCATATTATGCCTGTCTGCATGTGTACGGACACACAAATCCAGCACAAATCTCGATATGGAGACCAATATGACAAAAAAATGGCTTACCTTGAGAACTCCGTGCTGACAACTTGCCTCTGCAGGGTCGGGGGAGCCCAGGCATGCGCCGGTGCCCGCCTGGGATTTTCGTTGGATTGTTGTCAGTGATGTTTCTGTTTCGAGCAGAAACATTAATCCTCGATCTTCTTATTGCTATTGATTGTAGTCCTGTTTTCATAGTATTCTTATTGTAGTGATTGGAAACGAGCAATTATTAGCACTAGCACTCGACCGAGTCAGGCTATTAGCACTATCAGTGATAGTACTCCTGTGATTAAACCATTGTCAGCGTGCGCATTTCGCGTGTACCTATACGTACACGCATATTATAGCATATCTTACATGTATTTAATATCACATCTTACATTATGTAACCATATCTTATCTGAGGTGTATGTATATATATATATACATGTATATGCAAATGTATGTACACGTGTGTGTGTGCATCAATGTGCATCATTCGGCAGTCTTGCGTGCTACTCTGTCGATTTTCGAAATTGGAACGTGCTGTTTCGCGGAAAGGCTTCTGCATCACTGCTGCACTAGCACACCTTGCATTGTATTACTAGCGATCTTTCGTCATCTTCGACATTATCATATCAGTCTACTGACTCTATTGTCTGGGCCTTGTCGCTGCAAAGTGGACACACATAGCTCCACCTCCCTAACCATGGACGAAAATGAAACACATCCACCCAACAGGCCACTGGGAAGCAACCCCACCTCCTCAGTCCACATCTAAGAAAGGCAGGAAGCATCACTCAGGTTCAGTCTGGACTGCTGAGATCCTGCCCGGGAAGAGATTGGAGGGGCGGGCCGTAGTCTTCGGTTTGGGTCGAGGTGATGATTGAAACTATCGAGGCCTTCAACGCCAACGGTGTAGATGAACACGGAGCGAGCTGTAACTGTCTTGTACTTATATACTGCTTACTGTTCAGGGTCGATTCTCGTCCTTGGATTATTCGGGGTGACAGCCAGCAGCAGCCGCTCAGCACAGGCTAATTCCGGAGAGCGCGCTGAACTTCAGCGATTCGACTTTGTCGAGAGCTTCCCTTGTAAACTCTGGTAGAACACCTTAAATCGGGGTACTGATGTACCATGTACCCCCCAAAACCCATTTTTTGCCACTGGACTCAAGTCTAGCCCACAATACCCTCAACCCTAAACCTAAATACTAGGTTAGATTCCTACTTTACTTTCAACCCTAGACCGATTAAACCTACTAGGGTCTATTACATCATCTTCTCTCCCCCCCCCTCCCGTGAGGACCTCGGGGAGTCGGCCCAGGGTTCCGCACTGCGCGCAGGTCGCCGAAGTCCAGATTCCTTAGATGCCTAGCGCAGTGCGCAGGATCTCTCTGTGGATATGTGTGCACATACCTGCGCGGCCTGTGTATGGAGATGCATGTATATGTACATACGTGTGTTCAAAGTGACTGAGACATGTGTGACTGCGGCGAACTCAAGCAAACCCAAGATTTTCACATACGACGAAGGTCGCCCGCTCCTGATTTAACTAGACCCTAACCTTTTCCACAGGCTTGATGAGTGCTCGCCCGGCCAGACCCTAAACCCTAAATAACGTCACTTGGTAGGTCAGCTGGACCCGGAGCAAAGAGGGAGGATCCTTCGAGACTTTTTTTGCCTCCCTTTTGGAGCTTGATGTCTTCTTGTCATTGTTGAGGGATCCACAAGTTTCAGTACGACGGAGGATCTACGTTGTGCGGAGTCGGAAGTTGAGAATCAGGAAGGGCATTCCGCTAGACCAAATCGGTCTCAAGCAGGGGCAGACTGGCGCCCTCCTTGAACTTACTTTTGGCTAGTAGGGAATGGAAGAATGGTCGTAATAGTAGTTATAATTGTACCCCGTTCCTCCATTCCCTACTAACCAAAGGTACAGTAAGTGATCGACTAAGGGATCTTGGAACCCAGGATCTTTCTGCAAAGATGGATGCGATTCATGGCGCGTCAGAGAGTTGCCGCATGGCATGTCCATAAGCAAGAGAATATGACTACAGAGAAACATCGACCACCGTGTCCGTGTCTTCGGTTCCGACGTTTGTGTCGCACCGGCCTGAGGATTGGCTAGACTAGATTTGGCTGGAACTTCCAACTGCAGCCAGCTTGTCAAAACAATTCGAAAGCAAAGTGATCGCCAGAAGAGACGGAAACGGCAAACTGTGGAAGCCTAGATGGACTCCAATCGAAAAGACCAAACTCTTCATAGAAGATTCATGCATGAACTGAGAGTCGCGGACTGTTCAACCGAACAGCACGTGCGCAGATCAGTCACTCAATTCCATCAATCAATGCATCAGACAATCCATCTATCTCTCTACCTATCTATCTAGCTAGTAGCTAGATCCTTCCACAAAGACAAGAGGAGCAGTCGGAATACCCAGCTAGCTCTCTTGCTTGCACGCAGCCAAAAGGCAGCGCACCGCCCTCCAGCTAGCTGTCTCTCTCTCTCTCTCTCTCTCTCTCTCTCTCTCTCTCTCTGTCTCTATGCACGGTGCTTGCCCTTTGCGTAGCAGAAAATGCAAACGGGTTAACGAAGTTACAGCGCTAGACGTTCAAAAGCGATGTACGAACACACACACACACACACACACACACACAACCTTCCTGGGCCCCTCTGCTGTTTGCAACGAGGCTCCCCAAGGATCCAAGCTTTCCTGAGCAGCACTTGAACTCGCAACTACGACAGACTGGATTGGTGTCGACAAGTTGGTTCATTTCTGCCTGACACCACTTGGCTGGAAGTTTGGCAGTTTCGCAGTGCCGCAATACCTGTCCACGGTTTCAATTGCATCCACTCGGGCAGATCCCTCGCAGTTTGCGTCAGGACATACATTCACTTTCAGAAGCAATGCAAACGGTCGCGGGTCTGAGTTTCGGACCTTCGGCAGGCGGCCCTGGATGGGGGAACCTGCAGCAGCAACTCGTTTACCCCATAAACAGCTCGTTGACTGCACGGAAGTTTGTTTGAATGAAGGTGTTCGCAGTTGAAAACGGCATCAGGAGCCTCTTGGCATGCACCAAACTGAAAGGGCTTGATGGGATGCCTTCGGAAAAGCTTCTCCGGTCAGGTCACCTTGCCGCATCTATAATCTGCTGCAGCGCGGGGAAGTTAGGATTCAGTATACGCGCAGAGCCATAGAGTTTGCGACCCCGCTGCTACAAGACTGCCCTTGAAACGACAACTCTTCTTGGGTAAGCCAGTGCTTACACCGCGTATGCATGTGAGACGCGAGGACAGTAGGTCACATATCCGTGGAAGCCACCGTGAGAAAAGCAGACCGTGCTAGAATCCTCATGCGTGCAATCAAACGTAGCACTAGTTTATCTGTCTGAAAGCCGCCCGGCATATGACCGATTGACTCACTCGTGACTGACTACAGCTTGCGATGCTTGGTGCGCGCTGTGTTGCGATTCCGATGTCCTCCTCAACCCGGTTTCCGCCCGCCTCGATGCCAAGTCACGAAACTGTTTCTGCAGCTCGCCCCTCGGTGAAACGGCGGACTGGGGTCTATCGAAGATACAATCAACATAAACCTTCACACTGCGCAGTCCGTCCACGACGACGTGTGCACACCAATTCAATTCATTACAAGGGAGCAAATTCGCGGCCGTGGCCATTGAAACGACCCACGATCTGGCCACTCTACCGTACTCGGCAACCTGATCGAGGTCGGGCTGCTGCAGCTGCCGCTGCCGCTGAAGCAGCAACTTCACTTCGAAGCTAACCTCAGACCCGCCAGAGCGACAAAGAGCATTGCCAAGGCATGTCGAGTCAGATGGCTATCGTGCGTGAGTTTCTGGCCATCTGCCCCGGACGTCGAGGGCTGTGTCGAGCCTACCCACTTCTATGAAGGCTTTGCCAATCCACCAGGGAAACACCTTCACAGTTAGAAGAAACTATCCTCTGCAAAAATCTCTGAACCAATTAGTGGCCACTGGACCAGGCTCACGTCCATAGACGAAGCGGAACCTCGCATCCGGCAGCATGCCTCGGATTTCGGAGTCTCTGACAAACTCCACAGCCTGACTTGATCGCCACTTTCAGGAAGGAGCAGATTTGACCACGCTTGGGACTTTCGACTCTAGTTTTTACGGATCTCCTGCAGCTCAGACATGACCGAGGCTCCAACATGCTGGTGGAGTCATAGAGTGACATTACATGAGTAGTACTGTCGTAGTGAAGTTCATGCTGCCACCGGCACCACCACGAGCATATCACCATCACCATGACCATCATTTCCATCTCCCAGAAATATCAGAAATCATTATCGTAAGAAGCAACCAGAACCGCTGAGCTTCTTGGACAAAGTCGAGGAAGCTCACGGAGGTGGCACCTGCACTGAACTGCTTCACGGGCACGGACTATTGCGATAACCCGACGCTGCGGATTTGTCTTGGAGTCACGACACGTGGAAATGCTTTCGAGGACCTCCAACTTTCGCAAGCAGTGTCCCTAACTTCGCCAAGTGGCTGGGCGAAAGCATCGCGAAAAACGTCGTGCCTCAGAGAAGCAGAACTCAGCTTCACCCACAAGGTCGCACCCCTCCGGGTCTTACGGTACTGCACTGCCTAGGTTTTGGCCTTCCAGTCAATACTGATGTCGGACTTCGTTTGTAAATAAGACAAGTCACAGTCTTTGATGTCGAGGCCATGGAACTTCAAGAAAGCCTGGGCCACTCGTGAAGCTCAGGCAAACTCTCGAACCGGAGCCATCAACGTGTGCAATACATACTGCACCAGGTGACATGTCTCACCTGTCCGGGGTTTCCAGCCAAACCTCGCAGCCTTACGCGCCACCCTAGCCCCAAGGATGAAAGTGCCATGTCTGCCTCTAGGACTCGATTCTTCTAGGTCCAGGTCAGTCTACGGTTTGGTCAGCTGGGCGGGCTGCAGCCGAAGGGCTGCCAATTGGTTTTCACTTCCCATCGCCTCCCGAAACTCATCGATGCTGATGTGTCCTCAGCTAGCAGCTAGCAGACTGACGGAGTACTGTCGCCGAGTCACCATGAACCTTGTTTGCACCCGTTGTAAACGCCAAAAGTGCTGACCTCGCATGTTTGCAGCGGGGCGGCCGTCGCCATCCCAGTCGACCTGAGGGACTTTGGGACATGGTGGATTCTGAAGCTAAATGTGGCTTTCCGAAAATAGGGGACCCTAATATAGTACCCTAAATAGTAGGATCATGATAATAAGGACCCCTAATAAGGTAACCCTATTTTCGGAAACTCCCAAATAAAGCTGTTGAAGGGCACAGGGCTTAAGCATGCACGGCTCCCACGCGGCGGCATTCCAAGGTGTGAGGAAGCTCCAGATGCCGTACGGCATTTACATGATGCCACCCATTGCGGCAGTCTGGTGCTTGCCAGCTTGGCAAAGCAACGTGGTTTCCAGCTTTGTCTTTGGTTTCACAAGAGACCCGTGTCCAACTCTCCTCAGCTATGCAAAGACAGCGTGTACTGAGTGTACAGCCTCTCGTTCGCATGAGCAACGATTGGCAATGCATCTCTGCAGATCATCGCATATAGGTATGAAGAACCTATAGGCAGTATACTTAAATATACATGCAGACATCCAACAATCCATATGAAGTTGAGTGCAGAATTTCCGTGTGAGTGCATATGCTTCTGGAAGACTATGTAGATACTGTCAGTCTGCACAATCTCCCCTGTTGTGCATGAGTCAGCACAAGCATCTTCAGGAAGCCAAAAGCAGAACACATAAACCTCGCGTCCTGTGGCAAGCCAAAGGACCAGCACACACCCATACAAGAAGACAGGGCATGTTGTCGGATTGTGGCGGGAAAAAACGGGGAGAAGAAGCGAAAGCCCCTAAACCCTAAACCCCTAAAGCCTAAATCCTAAACCCCTAAACCCAAAACCCCTAAACCCCTAAACCCTAAACCCCCAAAGCCTAAACCCCAATAGGCCTCGAAGAGCATCTGGTAGAGCTGCACTGCAAAGATCTGGTCCTCGGCCTGCTTCCTCTCCAGGTTCTCGGCCATCCTCGCAGTGGGATGCTTCGGGGCCGGGCAGGTTTCAGCACTCACTCTCGGACGAACCACAGCGAGGATCCCAGTACCAGCGACAGCACTTTGGCAGTTTCATCCCAGCGCATTAGCCGGGCAGGTTTAGGGTTTAGGGTTGAGAGCACTGCAGGGGGCTGGGATACGTCGAACTAAAGATGTCGATATTGGGCTTACAGCCAAGCGTGGGTTGCATGGTCTCTCACAAACCCCGAGACTTTTCTCCAGTTCCAAACCTGAGGACTTTACACATCCCCTCTCCGAAGATTCATTGACGCTGTTAAAAGAGTTCGGGGCGAGTGCATGACTCTCTGGAAGACATGAGGAGAGCCAGCGCTGCCGAGAAGTACATGACAGGCCTGAGCTATGTCGACCGAGCTACGATATAACAAAATCGTCTAAAAAGTTTACAAGTCAGAAGCTGCTTTGCAGCTTACTGCTGCAGCAAGGACTGCCTGCCCTCGCTCCATCATGGGCTGGGATGTTCATGTGCTCTGATGTCGTTTCAAAAGCGATCCCGAACATACTGCACCCCTCAAGTTGAGGCTAAGGGTTACCGCATCACCATACGGCCACCGAAACTGCAGCACTGTAAGATGCACCACCGTGTGGTCCGGGACCTAGATTGCTACGATAGTCTCTGCCGCATGATCGAAGGGTGTCCGGCATGTGGGGCACGAGGCTTCCTTTGCGGACCTCAAGACCCAGCGAGCGATGCACTCCTCGTGGTAGACATGACCGCAGGGAAGGACAGCAACGTCGGTGTCAACGTCAAAGTCCTCCAAGCAGCAAGCACAAGCCTTTTGGCTAGAGATGCTGCCAGACAGCGTCCGGCTAACTGTTGTCAGAGCGGTCCATGTGATGTTGCTTGCGTTTTCGGGGTCGCTCAAGTCGGTCTTGACGGAAACGAGGTTGAAGACCAGGCCGGCAGGTGTGGGCGTGTCCAGCTCTCCAAACTTGCAACCAGCCCACACACAATGGCACTCCTTCTCCATCTCCGTGCCATTCACCGTGCCATCTTCTGCCCTTGCAGTCTTCGTGAACACGACGACGAACAACAGCAGAAACAGAAGCACTGACATTGACGCACACACGACCATGGGCCAATACGCATCTTTCACAACCCCAACAAGCATGCTGATCACGGACAGGATGACGAGGACGAGCGCCCACACGATCAGCTTCGCATTGCTGCACTGCACGGATGCCGCCATTTGCGCCTTTCCCTGCAGGCAAACAGGCCAACTACAGTTGTCTAGCCCGGCAATCATGACACATTCATTCACTACAATGTCATGCGCTGCGATTGAGCACGATGATTCACTGATTGCAAACAACTCGCGGTGGGGATGATATGCTTCGCTCTCGCCGGTTTGATTCCCTGACTTCATCGACCTGCTCTTGAGCAAACCCTGGGCGACGAGCGAGAGGATCCTACGTAGCTCATGCTGTTCCTCTGGAGAAAGCAGAACTATTCTGGCATGTCAATGGCCAAGATAATCGACGTGAGAGTCAGCTTCGGTATCATCATGAACACACCGTACCCAAGTTCCCTGACAGGCAGAAACATCAGAAGCATCGTCATTGTCAGTAGTAGTTGTTGTTATATCAGTTGTAGTAGCAGTCGTCGTCGTCGGCAGTAGGTCAAGTAGTCGGTAGCAGGTAGTAGGTCCTACGTGGTAGATGGTAGGTAGCAGGTAGAAGGAAGTAGGTAGTAGTGGTAGTAGATGTAGTAGGTGTAGCAGTAGTAGTAGTGGTGGTGGTGGTAGTAGTTGTTGTTGTGGTTGTAGTTGTACTAGCGGGAGTAGTTGTTGTTGTTGTGGTTGTAGTTGTAGTTGTAGTTGTGAGAGCAGCAGTGGCACCAGCAGCAGCAGCAGTAGTAGTGGTAGTAGTGGTAGCTGGTGGTTTGCCACCCACATGGCACGCCTGCGGTAGTAGTGGTAGTAGTGGTTCGGAGGAGGAGGAGGAGGAGGAGGAGGAGGTGCAAGGGTCGAGATATGTCACTAGAGATTCTAGTGCTATCGGACAAGAATCAGTGATAACGATGGGCTCGTAAGAATCAGATGTTTGTGGTTGGAGGCTATAGGTATAACGAGAAGAAGTGTTTGATGATGGCCATGATTCATAATTGATCCAATCTGAATATGGGAACCAACCTGAACATGAGCGTCATGCACGGGCGTGTCACCGCAATCTCGCCTGGTAGCTGCGCAAAACTTTAGAGTTTACACTCCGAAGCCCTTATGACGTGCTTCAACAACCAAGCCCTGAGCATGCCAGGAATCAAACCCACACGCTTCGGGGAGCTTCTGATACAGCCAGGATGCGTCGGCCGTGTGGACTTTACGGCTCGGTCGATGAAGGAAGTCATCACCTTGGGTCTTTGGCACTGCACCCTTCATCTTGACAGATTCCTTGCAGTCTCATGATATCTCATGATGCTCAGCCAGTCCAGGGGATCCGATCCGTGTTCTCGTTCTCCGCGTTGCCAAGAAGACCTTCACACCTCGAAGGCCTATGTGGCAAAGCTTCAACGCCCCGGCCCCAGAACTGACGATGCGTCAGCCGAGCCACGATGTTGTAGACCGCCAGGGTGAAGAAAACCTCGGACTGCCGCCCTTCGGCCCGACACCACAGAGCAGATGCAACAAGCCTGAAGGCATCTAAAGTCCGAGATCAGACAGAGATCAGGTCTGAGTGGCTCGGGTACCAAGTTCTGTTGGGTTTCAGAGCTCACTTCAAAGGGCTTTGTGCAAACAGGCCGCAATGAAGAATACCAACATGCCCGCCGGAATGGAGCCAGTCTCGGAAACTAAGCCTGCCAAATTAAGGTGAGACACCCTACTGGCATCTAAAGGCAATAGATCCTCGAGGTTGATCCGACGACCAGCAGACCACGGACCGGGTTCTGGTGCTACACCATCAGGATGAAGAACATTCAGGTACCGAGGGAAGTGTCAACATCAAATGCTGCGGCTGAGCGTGCACCACCAAGGCAAGTGCATGTAAGATATACAAGAATCTTCAAATCTTTTGGCACGCAGACATGATTGCGCAAGCATTTCGTTCAAGCAGCCTACATATTCTGAACGAGGACTTCACAGCCGCACGTCCAAATGGCGAATGTTCCAACACGATGGCACTTTGGCCCGTTTGCCCTATGGCCGAGCGGCGGTGGATGTCAATCCAGTCCTCGCCACCAGTGGTGCAGCCCAGCAGCGTCAACATGCACATGAGCCTCAGTTTCCATGACTTGGTGGGCCTCTTGCGAATCCCTGCTACAGAATCTGCAAAAAAAAAGCGCTTAGCAACCACTTGCAAATTATAGCAGCGTATAGCAGCTAGTAGTCAGTAGTTGAAGCTCATCCTGCCTTTCAGCCCAGAGATTGAGAGTCCCAGGTCCTGGTTTCCCAGCGCCATCTACAATGGTATACAATGGTGCAAAGGCTCATTCACATGCAGACTTTGCCGCATATGCGAGTGCAGAATTTCACTGTGCCGACAACGCGAGACTTAACGCTGTATGGACTAAACCTCAACTTGATGTTCAGTGTCAACCGTCGCGTGCAGTCATGAGCTGTCGTGTCTCCTGCGAAATGGCAGCCATTGGCAGCCATGGCAATACAGAGTAGCGGTACAAGGTTGTACAACCCTCCGAGGAGCCCCTTTCAGAAGGAGTGCTCGACGTAACCATCGGTGCATGCGGACCCGGCTACCCTCTGACACTCTATCCGGCTCCTGTCCCGGAAGGCCGTCCTCAAAAACTCCGGCACCGACTGGCCCTCCGGGCCGCGCGTAAAGTCCGCGGCAGTCCATCCGCGTGCATTCCGCGTATCCAGTCGTGCCCCGAGAGCGATGAGGGCTGCGGCTCCCGTGTACTGCGCTGTCAGCATGGCCAGAAACAATGGCGTAGCACCAGGTGCATGGTAGAAGACACGGGCGGAGGTGGTAGCAGAGCCAAGTTTGTACTGCAAGCCTTTCAGCTTTACCCAGAGTCGGACCACTGGAGGCTCACTTGCCATGTTCGTGGGCTCGTTAACATCGGCTCGCATCTCTGCGAGCCGGAAAACTAGATCAGCATTGTCTCCTCGATAAAGCATAGCGCAGCCAAGAGTGCCAGACAGGTCCACCGTCTCGCCAGCTTGCGCAACGAGCTGCTCCACCGCAGCCAAACAGCCGCTGGCACAGGCACTCTGAAGGGCAGAAATGCCAAGAGAATTCTTCAAATGCGGACTGCAGCCAGCGTGGCATAAGATGCGGATGCCTTCGGCATTGTTAGCTTCGGCTGCTGTTGTGAGTGCTGGGTCGACAACTCCCGAGCGGCCGTCGACCCAGGCTCTGGCTGCGATAAGTACTCGTGCTGCTTCGTTGTGATTGTGCAAAACACATATGGATAAAGGCGAAGTCGACGATGGTATTTCTACCTGAGGCATGTCCTTCTTCGTCTTGCAGTTCGGATCAGCACGCTGCGCTAGCAAGCCCCGAACTGAGTCAGTATCTCCGCTCAAGGCTGCGTAGTGCAGGGGCGACCATCCACCCTTGTCGGTCTCATCTACAGCGGTAAAACCATTCTGGAAGAAAAAACGTTGCACGGCCAGGGAATAGAGAGACCCAGCATCTTCATGGAACCCAGGCACTACTTGGCATGTGTCCTCCACACGCAAGCCTCTCAAGTACACTGGCCGCAGATTCAGCAACACTCGGTAACTCACGAAATCCTGGGCTCTCAGAAGGTCCAGTAGCTTGCGATGCACTGCGTTGGACAACACCGGCGCGAGCTTGTCTGCATCCTCTGGCACAGTGAACTTGCCTTCACCAGGTGGTCCCCCGTAGGCAGTTGACCGCTTGCCAAGCACCAGCTCCAAGTGCGTGGGACTCTTCACCATAATCCACGATTCATCGCGGCTGAGCTCACGGCAGGTACGCTCTACGGCACACCACCCGCGGGCTGCCCAAGTCCCAGGTGAAAGCACTTGCGACTGTTGCGGAAGTTGAATAATCGGACAGAGGGCAACAAAGAATGAACATGCAGCGATGTACGTCGGGATACTACTGATCGCATCTGCAAGGGTCAGGCGTGGGCCATTCCTGCCAGAAGGAGGATCTTCTTGCTGCATGCCCTCAAGCTGCGGGCAAGAAAAGTAGTCATACCAGACGAAGACAGGATTTGATAACAGCGCTGCCGCTGGAAGGCCTTTGGCACTTGGGATCGAGAGTTCCGTTACGAAGTCCAGGGGAATGTACTTGATTTCGGACATAGCAAAGCGTAGCGCTTGCTGCAAGACACGCAGCTGCGTTCCCTCTGGATCGGGATGTTGCGTGCCGACCCACTGATGAGAAACGAAAAGTGCCTTCCCCATGTTGTCGCGGAACTCCACGACAATGCCCTCAGCAAGTAGCCTTTCGTGAGGACGGACCTCCGTCATTTTCAGCAGCTGTTCCATCGATACGACATACATTGGAACCGTCATCGGGACAGCCTCAACTTCCTCGACTTGCCTCGCAAGGGATCGCGCATACAGAGCCAACGGAGTCGAGGTTGCTGATGTCGTGCAACACAGCATGGCTTCAATGGGCCTAGCTCGTTCAAAACGTGGGAGCTTGAAGACTGTCGCACGCAGTGAGAAACATGTGTTAGCGACATCTCGGAAAGATGCTGAGCACCTGAGCGATGGTCCATAAAGTTGCGGACGGAATTTGCGCATGCAAATGGCCATGAATATCTCTGCTTCTGGAAGAAGCTAACTGCACCACGACGCCCTGGCGCAACACAAACGACAATCAGTTGCTGTCGAGCTTCACGCTGTTGAAGTACCGTTGGTACTCGGTCCACCACGTCCTTGCAGAGTGGGGCAGGCCGGCAAAATCATTGTGTCAGGCATTGTCAGCACTAGTACGCGTAATGGCAAAAACAATCGCCTTTGGGTCGGTGGGACTTATGACTTGGTCCTCTGGCGTGTGGGAGCAGTACGAACTATTCCAACTAATTACTCGGCACAAGACCTTCCTAACATTCGTTCGAGAAACCACATCGATGCTGGCTGTAACTTTTGCTCAGTGGCTGGTTGAGGGCATCGCCTACACTGCTGACGTGCGTTACCTGAGCACGCAGAGGCTCGGACTCGAAAGGCTCTCACTCCATCCCCTCACCCTCCCGGCGAGTTACGCGGAATTATCGCCGGGGGCCGAAGTCAGTCTTGTGCCCACCCGGAAAATTCAATACACAAGTCTTGCGAGAGCTGCCACCTCCGCTGGGTGCGAAAGCAAACGCTCCCCTCCCCCTCCCGGCCTGAAAAACGGATTAGCTGCTGATATGGGCGGTATGATGTCCAACCGACATAGTATTGTAATACAGTCACTGCGTGAACTTCCAAGCTTTTTGTTTGACTCTTCTAATCGGACAGTCCAAGCCTCCAAGCCCATGCCTCTTTGTACATCATCCTGCTTTGGACGCTGAAGGCTTAAGCACCGACAAACGTCAGAGAATCTCACATCGGGCCATGTCTTCGATCTCAGACCTTGAACGCGCAAAGACAGCAAAGGATTGGGCAAATTTCAATTCATCGAACCTCGATGACATCGAATCTCGATGACATCGAATCCTGCGGTGGAGTCGCCTCGCACGCCTATGATCCAAAAGGCCGAGGTGCTCCCATCTGAACCTTGTAGCTTGAGGCTGTGGAACAGGCTGCAGGGTGGGAGGTTCGCCTTTAATTCAGTGGTGTAGGGTCGGAAGCTTGGCAGTGGTCAGAAATCTGTCGTTCACGGGCTTGCGCTTTGCATCATCTCCCAATAGCTGGACCCTCAAGACAGATTATCTACGTGCTGGATTGTGCAATGGGCTCGGACTGTAGCCGCTGTGCTCCCAGAAGGTGCGTATACTTCTTAGCCGTGAGATTCCTCACAGCTTCCGGCAACTTCAATTTGGATACTTGTATCGAATCGTCATCTGCTGACCTTGAGGGTGCTGCCACTTGGCAGGCAAGGGCCCAGTGTATGCATGACCCGCACGGCATATCTCTCTGAACCACCACTATCACTACCTGGACAACCTGAACCCAGAATGCCAAGCTTTGGCCTCAAAGTCACAGCCAGACAGAAGGAGCCGGGAGACAAAGAAGATGCCGAAGAGACACAGGAGGAAGGCAAGCAAGATCAGCGACCAGAACTTAGTCGGTGCAGTCATGTCTTTGCGGTACTGTTGTTTTCCACAGTGTGTTCGGCTGATGCTTCGAAAGTTTAAACACCAAACCTGCATGAATTTTCGACCTAAGCTCGCGACTGTCGTCTCCATGTGGCGAGAGGATGCGAGAGGGTAGCCTAATACCCTCACAACTTAAAATCTCCGAGTTTGCCCAAGTAGCCATGGTGAACATGCAGCCCAAGAGGGAGTCCAGAATCCTTGTGATCTTGCCGGTTGGGATTTAATTTGTAGATGTGCGCCCCGGGTTGGAGATCGGGATGTAGTGACTCGTGACACTGTGGTTTGGGTGCTCATCAATATGTGACAACTATACTTCCAGACTGTAGTAACATGCCAGGCACCGAAAGCCGTGGAAGCTTTGAACCACCTCGATAAGGCAGTGGCAACGGGGCTCATCCGACAACACTGAAAACTAGTCCAATCTAGGCTTTGGGCCTGGACCTCCGGAACAAAACTCACGGTTTGAAGTTGAAACCTTCATGCAAGGAAATCTGTGAGCTGCTCGGATCGTCTTCAATAGTCTTCAGCCTCTTGGAAAGCCATGGGTCGTGCGCAGATCCTCCAATGCGCGGAGGGCCTTGAGCATCCTGGCGATCCTGGCACGAAGCAAGCAGAAAGTCACTGCTTTGCTTCGCCGGATGGTAGAAGTCGCAAGGGCCAACTTTAGCAGCTAATCAGATCGTGCTTGCTATTATGAAACCCTTATTCCACACTGCACGCCACAGTCCGCAGTTCGTGGATTAAGTTTGCCGATGCCTTCCGACTTGCAGTCAAGGCAGCCCGTTTCAACACATAGACTCTCACACAATCTCCTAGCAGAACTGAAGAGCCCGCAACATACGCTTTGGAATGCAACGGTTGTAACCATCAATTAAAACCACACCCAATGCCCAATCAGCAAAGTAAAGACTAGGCCCTTAACCCTAAATTGCCATGCCTCCCCACTTTCACCAGCCGCACAATTCGGAGAAAGGTCGGGTTCAGAAGCGACCTCGGACTGAGAAGTTATTTCATATCTGCTCGGGGCCTTGCTGGTAGAGGCTGTGAAGTTCAAGTCCAGTGGGCGGGGCGTGGTGGAACAGAACTGTAGTTGCAGGAGCAATCGTCAAACCACTGCGGAACTGGCCCCTCAGCTCTGCGGAGCCACTCGCCTATCGTGTACTGCGAACAATGCGCGACAAGCAGCCAAGCTTTTCAAACCATCAGAGTACCCTCGGCCCTGGCCCTTGGCCCGATCTGGAAGCCTGAACCCTGCACCAGCACTGCTCTGCAACACTACATTCCCAGAGAAGATACCTGCACCAAGTGCAGGAGTGCAGGAGCATGTACTGGGGGTGCCGCGCAGCCACGAGCTCCAGGTAGGCGAAGAGCACCAATACAAAGTCGAAAGAATTCCAGCCGCCATCTGCGTTCACCTTGAATCGCAACGGTTGAGGGGATCGGAATGCCATGTCCTCGGGGAATGCTTTGCCTGGGCTTTTGCTTTTGGCCATGAGCCGTTCGAAAGTTTAGCAGCGAGCTGAATCTCTCGTGGGGCCTCCAACAGCTGTGTGCAATCTGCGCAGGCAGTGGTACTTTACACTCGGAGTCAAGCGACAAAGAAATGAAGCCGATGAACTGAGAGCTTCAGCAGCAGCTCCTGAATATGTCCACTTGCTTCTGCTTCCTAAGACCTGTGGCTGTCGCATCCTTTTCACAGAATTATAGGGCATGATGGTAGAATTCTTTGACACACCGTCTGCAGTCGGGCTGACTGGGTGAGCGATTGAAGCCGTGATCTGGCTCTAAGCTAGCCGACAGGCCCCAGAACAGCCGCCTGCCTTGATGACGTTGCTGACACTCTACAACTGCGATTGTGAATACTCCACAATGACAATTCTGATGGTGGGACGATGGTGCTGGTGCTGGCTCTGGCGCAGATGCTGGCTATGAGAATAGTCATGGACGAGGATGGTGATGATGATGGTAGTGGTGATGATGGTGATGATGATGATGCCCTGGGCACACTGGGAGTGGTCGCGGTCGGCTGTTGTGGCCATGGCGGCGGTGGCGGCAGTGATGGCGGGAAGCGGTGGCGATGGTAGTGGTCGGGGCGGTGGCGCATGTGTGTGTGTGTGTGTGAAATGACTATGACGGTGATGATGCCAGTGTCCTGGGCAGCATGTCAAAAGTAAGTCTACTATTGCGCGACGAACCCCACGGATGCCATACAGCAACACTGCACCTAAGCCCGGTCCAGGGTGTAGAAGGCTGTGAACACATGTCCGACGATGACGATCTCAATTGGCTCGTCCTGCATGCTAATACTTGTTTGTATAAGGTGCCGCTTTGCTGCGCATGGTTAAATACATCGCATCATTGCGAGTACCGGGCACCGGGTGCTTAGCCCTTGCATCTGCTGACCTGTCTTCGTAGTTGGACAGTGCGGTCAAGTCAACTCGCATTGACGGTCAACGGGGCAGGACGGGATAGAGAGCGAGAGAGCGAGATATATATATATATATATATATATATATGATAAAATACAAGTATAATAAGTACAAACATGCACATGTGTGTGTGCGCGCGTCTGGTGGAACTGGAAAGCAAGATGGCAACCGTGCCACATAGGCTCCACACGTGTAAGCCGAAATGAGGCTCTGCTGGGGGCAAAGCTGGCAAATGTCTAAGCATCTGGGTCCTGGCCGATGTTTGCCATGGCCCAGTTGCTGGAATGGATGATGACGCCAGCATTGGCCATGATCACCTCTCTATGCGAGATCGGGAGACTGCGGGAATCTCTCTTACTAATCTCCACGGCGTGAGTCCAGGCTTGAAGTTGATGCTGCTTCTTGAGTCTCTGGCGAGCAGGCAGACGGTGTGGAACCTCGGCTTGCTCCATGCGGTGACGCCAAGCACATCACACATTCAGGTTGCCAGCCGGCCAGTGCCGGAAGAGCCCGTGGGGACAGGTGCGTCTGCATGCTCTAGAACTTTTTCATACCCCGCACCCGCTCCGTGAGAACCGCAAGACCTACCTTCTGATGGTGAAACTCGAGAGGAGGCTCGAAGTAGATGAAGCACTAGCCCTTCTCAATGAACTTCGGATTGAGAGCCCATACGCCCACATGCAATAGCGTTGCCTGTGCAGGCGATGCTCTCGAGCAGGATCGGAGTTGGACCGAAAAGATCAGGCGAAATACCAGGCTGACGAAATGCCACACTCAATTATTACTTTTGGGCTTGGCCTCCATCACCTGAAGCGGAGCGGTTTTGCCCTTCATCCCCGCCACAGCCTCCATCGCCTGCATGCACGAAGCTTTGCCCTTCGCCACTTCGCCGCAGAGAACTTCGAAGCTTCGGCCGGAAGCTCGGTGTACCGAAAGGGTAGGGCAGCCATTTCCGTTTTGGCCAGTTGGGGGCCTCAAGGGCTCCAGTCCCACTCCCTTCTGGAGGGACTCTCCGGGCGGCTTGGGTTATTATATCCACCAACTTCAGCGAGAAAAGCTCCCGACCTGGGGGTTGTCTGGCCGACACCATAGGAAGCCCATTGTTGCACGCTGTCATGCGCTGCGCACACTCCGAGCTTGTAAAGCGACTGGATTGAAGGGCCTTGGGCACCTTCCCGATCTCACGGCGCGCGCGGCTTGGGTTCGTAACACCGGGCCACAGCTCTCCGAGCGAGGCTTTGCACCTGTCCAGGCACACGCAACTTCGCTGCACTGCGATGGAAGACAAGAATGCCTGAAAAGTAGCTTGAAGGCATGCACGTGGTGGACATTCTGAGCACAAGACAAGAGGACCGCCGGCATACCAAGGGTTCGAACGAACACTTTCGAGTCACTTTCCCCATCGAAGCTTAAACCCCGAACCGAGAGCCTGCTTGTTGTGGTCCCCTGTCAGTTCCGTCAGCACATCGAGATGGGGTATCAACCTGAACAGAGAGTTATGTCCACTTGAGCACCACGACGCAAAGGCCCACTGCTCCCTTTCAGTGGGAAACAACCGGAACCTCAGCCTCGTAGCATCACAAAAGCGGCTGCTGCCCGACTTGGAAAAATGCCGGGCCACTCGCCAGGTTTGCACTCCACCAGCGCACGCAGAGCATTCCACCGGACAAGAAGTGTGTCCTGAATTGCAGATGCGGATCAGAACCTTCCATGCAGAACGACTCTGCCGCATGTCGTACAAGTGCCCGGCATGTCGACAGAAAACTCCGAACGTGAACACTGGAGAAAAAACGCACAGAAATTTGCAAAGGATGTTGATACCCATCTTTCCTTGAGCCGCTTGGCGAGCAAGGGAACGTACCTCAAGCAGCGAAACGACGTCATCCAAAAGAATTATTTCGAACAGCGACGAATGCGAGGGCTTTCATCCTCTGAGCATTCTTTGCTTCTGTATCCAAGACATATTTGTAAGCTGAAAGCTGCTCGTAGGCTTTCGTGTCCAGCATCTGGCACGTACTTGCTGTCCCAGTATTTGGGGCTCACGTAAGATTCTCATGCGCAGACCCCAAGGGTCTGCCCCAAGTCAACTGAACTGTTCACCGCGCGGCGCAGAAATCGTGGCTGGGTTCAGCTTCGCCATCGCTTGGCACACTGCGATCCGAATCTCGACATCCGGGTCCTTGCAGCGGACGCTGGCCGGCCATCACACCAAAACCCTGAGATTTCGCGTGATCCGATGCACGAGTAAGACCCCTATCCGCGTGTGGGAATGTTCCTTGCTCAGCTACTCGCACCAGATTCGCTGGATCCAAAGCATCATGCTTCCTTCAGAACCTAGCTCGTGGTGGATACCCAAAAATGTCATCTGATAATTACTCTCATCTGACACCCGTGCCCTCCAGCATCCTGGCTCAAGGCAGCCAGCTTGGGCAAGTGCCTTGGAAGACACTCCCAGAGTCAAGAAACTAAGCTGAGATCGTCTGCGTATCTTCTAATAGTCCGAATCTTGCTCTTTCAGGCAGAGATAACTATGTGCATTCGCATATCAAGCAAGACAGGCAAGCAGATTACCATCTCTAGTTGCGCATTCCTGGTCCATAAACCTGCTTTGGAAGGTCTGGGAAAGTAGTTGGGGTCTCGGGCCTTACGCACCTCAGCAACTCCAAGTTGCGGCACCAGCAGCGCCGCGCGGCAGCGGGCGAGCCCCTGGCAGGCTGCGCCTTGACGAATGGACAACGACGAGGAAATCGGTGTTCGCAAAAGGGCGAATCATTATGGGCAGTATGGTGTCACGCTTCGACTTCACACTCGCTCTCGCAGGCACCGCTTCATGAGGTCAGGTTGCTACCGTTTGGGCTTCGGGTGCCGGTTTTGCCGCGTTCGAGCTGGAGCAAGGCTTCGAAAGAAACAGCAAACATTAACCACAAGAGCCCTAACTACGTGTCATCACTCCGGAGCCCTCTGGCTCTCGTAGTACATGAAAGTGTGACCTCGAAGATCTCTTACGGCGACGATGTCAGGGTTGAAAAAACAGGCTTGAGCAAAAAAAAAACGTCCTCCACTGTCCAAATGTAAGGTCTAGAGGAGGCCTGATGGGGAAGAGAAAGAGACTGCCGCGCAAACTCGAAGATGCAGAGGCGGCCGCAGACTTTACGGCTTAATTGCCCAACTCTTTGCAGCAAGGGACGCCGAATCAGCCAGTGCTCATCGTCTACTCGCAGGGCGAGGGAGGCCGAGTGTGGCGACACCGCAGCTTCGTCTGCACACGAAGTGTAGAGGGATGGGAAGGAAGGGCCAGGCTTGTGTTCGGAGGTTGTAGCTTCGCAACTTACTCTGCCGTGCCCAGGCCCCTAGACTCATTTCTGCCAAGTAAGGAGAAGCAGCAAAGCTCGATCGTTGGACTCAGACGAGGCTTCCTTGCCTGGGTTGTGGTGGGATCAGACGGGCTTGTACGGGGTAGGTGGGGTTCGAAAAACATATAATATATATATATATATGTATGTATATATATATATACTTGTATGGTGTAGTGACAGTGTATGGTAAACTCCTGCTTGCTATCCCCCGCCTTTGATCCGAGCGAAAGCCCGAAATGCCGCCACGACCAGTTGAGGATCCTGCGGCGAGGAGCTTTCAGTGTCACTGCAGTGTCACGGCTCTCCAGAAATCGCAGCTCGCGAGCACCAACCCGGCGATGACCATGAAGCAATGAGCCAATCCCCAAGCCAAGAAACCTCTGAATCCTTCCATAGGGTTTTGGGGGGTATATTCTACTCTAGTTATGATCCTTCCAGAGCTTACAAACCCACCAAAATAGTACAGCAAACAAATTAAAAGCCCCGTGGTCCTCATCTTGGAAACAGTCGGCCAGCAAGGCCGCCGCGGGAGTCACGGACCACTCCTCGCAAGCTGCCAAGGCCTCGCCTAGGCTTTGGCGTGCATGGCATTCACAAGCAAGAATAAGAATCATACGAATAGTAACAATAAAGCTTAGTAAGACGCTCCCACGAGCAAGAACCTTGAAGATCACCGACATCCCAAAACCACACAAAAAGAAGTGGTGAACCCTAAGCCCTAAACCCTAAAGAACCGAAGTCTTGCCCTGGCACAAGCAGCGACGCGGGCGCGAGCGTCAGGGTCGGCAAGATGTGTGGCCAGGAGCCCTGGCTATGACAGCAGATGTTGCTTTTACGGTTTAGGTCTTATTGTTCTTTTGAACCCTCTCTTCTCCCCGCCTAAGTTCAGGTTGGTTGAAGGCCACAGGTGGCTGAGGGTTGGACTGGGAAGACACAGGATTACTCCGAAGTTAGGGTTTAGGGTCGCAAGATCGACACAGGCATGAGCTCCATGGATCTTCACGACTGTCGGTTCATCTCCTCGTCCTGAAGAAAAAAGCCGGAGAGGTCTCGATACATCTCGAAACTGTAGCATTGTAGCCTAATCCGACAGCACCAGCCACACGAACAAAACTGGCCGCCGTGTCAGGCCGGCCACTTGCATGGTCGAAAGCACGCGTCGTTTCTGTCGGTAGCTTCATTGGCTGTAAGATGGCTGCAGGTTGTGTTGACAAGCACGCCCACCGGAACCTATCAAGCAGAGCACGTGGCAGACTGCCAAAGATGACGTTGAGAAGCACAAACCGAAACTTGCTTCATGCCGGCATCGAGCAGAAAGTCGAGCCGGAAGAGCCCCCGAAAGGTGACACGGCATCAGCCTCACAGCGAGCCAAGGCTTTGCCTCGCAAATGCACTCATGGTGTGCGACAACAATTTGAGGCTGTCCTTCTGCTCAACTTGGGCTGTAAGCTTCACCAAGTGGCATACGTCAACTACACTGCACGACTTGGAGCCGTGCTTCTTGGGAGCTTAAAGGGCTGTGAACCCCAGCATTTAGCACAGGCTGTTGGCCAAGGCTTTTGTGAGGTGACACAGACATACACACATCGTAAGCCTCAAAGTCTACCACCCTGGCGAAGCTTCAAATCAACTGGGAACACGAAGTTTTCCGAAGCATTCCGCCAAGATGCATGCATGGAGGCGCACCTTCCACGAGAGGTCCTGTTCGGAGCGTGGTCAGCATCTACCACGCTGACGCTGCATTTTGGCAGGCTCTGACCCTCATCCCAAATGACAGGACCCCAACGTGCAGCTACTTTACATGCATGAGTCATTTCCACCTACAATTAAAGCTGCAGTCACAAGTCTGCTTTCAACCTAGGCACGCCCCACCATCGAGCAAAGATGAGCACAAAGTCCTCCAGGCAGGACGCCAGTTGTGGTGCAAGCGGGGACAAGACGTCAGCATCTTCGATCCTTCCGGATGCACGTGTACGGATGAAAAAACCCGAGGACACCGCTTGCCTGCAGCCATTAAGAGCTCGGGTTGAAGATTGCAGTAGTATTAATAGTAATATTGTTATTGTTGTTATTATTATTATTGCTATTATTATTAGGCTTCTGGGCCGACCGAAGGGTTCTGCGCAGGGTCGTTGTTGAGTTGGGTATTCGGCTGTCGGCTGATAGGGCTTCCGAGATATTGAAGTCCGAAAAGAGGCAACATCTAGCGAGAAGCTCGGACTGGAATCGAAGAGCCTGATGTCCTAAAGCATGATTACTATATTGGCCTCTGCATTGGAAAAAGGGATTTGGGGCTTACAATACTATAATACGCACCCGTTACTGTACTTCTACACCGCATGATCTTGCTTGTCTAGCTGCACGCATCCTGCGGAATAAGACTGTCAATTTTTCTGACCCCCCCTTTTATATTATCCAGGCAGCTCAAGGCTTCGCAGCACCCGCCCGAAAGCGCAATCTCCCAAATCTGATGCGATTGCAGAGCCAGCCTGACCAATCCGACAACCAAGCACATACGCTTCCTGGCGGCAGCCGACACGCGAGCCTGTGAAAGGCAACCCGTAAAACATACGCAACAGCCCTAAGCTGGAAACCACAACCTGCGACTTCCCCCAAGTCTGAGTCTAGTCTGCAACGATGGCCACAAGGGCGAAGGGTAAAAAACAAAATAAACGGCACGAAGTCTAACCCCTCCATCCAAAACCCTGTCAAACCTTAAGCTTCACCCGAAGCTGCAGCGGTCGCTGCTCAATGTATCATGATTATGTCATGTCCTTGCTTTGGGCCTGGGCTCTGCATGGATCAAACAGTCCATTGATCCCTTATCCCCGAAAAACTCAAGCCCCTACCTAACCTTGCAACCGGAAAGCCTCTTCAAGGACCTGTGAAACCCATTCCGTCCTCGCCAGGGCCTCTGCACAGGCAGCCCTCAGCGCCAGGTCCCCATGGTTGAGGCCGCGAGCCAGAGCCGGAGCCAACTGCCTTTGAGCATTCATTTGACCTCTCTGCGGCTTGTTTCATCGCCGCTTCTCCGCCGAGGAGGTAGCAAATGGGAATGCCAGGTTCATTAAATTACAGTTTAGGAAGTCAGCTTCAATTTTCTGGGCACCTGTGCCACTCCGAGAGCTTCTAGTTCAGACTACGTAGGATAATTCGATCCTGCGAACTCTCGCCTAAGGAGGTGAACTGAAAGACTGAGATGGGCTAAACTGGATTTCGGACAGCGGAGCGAAACCAGAACAACAGCACTCGACACGTGCAGAGATTGAAAAATCTCAGCTCCATAAGTTTGCCGGAGTGCTGTGCTTGCTGTAGCTGCTGTTTTATGTCAAGTATCTGTTTCTCAGTTTCTCCTATGGGTGTGTCTCGGTGCCTGCTCCGCCGGATAAAAATGTACGAAATGACACAAGGAACAAAGCCCAGATTATCGCTGCCTGAAATTCATATTGTTACTTGGGCTTGCGTTTATGAGTTTATTCCACATTTGCGGATTTAGTTGTGGCCAAGGTCGTGTTTTTGCTGCTTCGGCTGCTGTCAGCTACAGTATCCTCTGACCTGACAGAGTTCTTGGCAATCAAGGCACTGAAGTGTCGGGAGGGCCATCCGCTCCAGAACCTGTGGCGCAGGTTAAATGGAAAAGGAAGCCAGGGAAGCCGAATAAATGGGGTGGGGTTTTGTGGCATCGTATGCAAACTATGATTACATACGGAATGCGATGTACTAGCAACTGAGCAACACTACACAGCTATTCACAAGGAGTCCCTGCTCAGTGTTTTAGTGCCGCTCCAGGATCCATTACCAACCGTTCCTCTTCAGCCCAACACTGCTCTCGCATTACAGTACCCATCCCATGTCGTCCGGGCACGCACCTTAACAGTTGCTTGCCGTTAAAGGTTGCTTGTCCATACGGAGGGCTGAGTCAAACTCTTCCACAATTCCCTGACTATCACATCGCACGAGTCATTCTGACCCGAGAAATGAATTGCGATATTTTGGGGGCATGTCGAACGTCAGATATAGGGGCTGCGCGAAGCACGACCATAAACGAGGCCCATGCTGGAGCAGTACCAACAGCACTAAGAAGGTGACAAGTAGACGGGGTATAGAGAAGCCATGAGACGAATCTTGATGTCTTGTAACCGTAACACGAAACGCGTTGAAATCCACAGACTTACCTTGATGTCTTATAACCGTTACATAAAACCCCCAGCGCTCAAGCAGCAGTCTAAGACAAGAGCATCCAAGCACGAGAAAGATGCTGACCGAAGCAGCCAGTGAGAAGCTCAAGCAATGCGACCCTCCTAGATGCTGTCACCGATCGATGCGATTCTCAACTGACATTCATTTCACTCGCACCACGACAGCCATCTTCACCATAGCTTGGCCAACAAATCAACAAGATCTCGGAGTGCAGGGCTAAGTTTGCCCCACCTTCGCGGCGGTCCAGCGAACAAGCAGGTCTGCATCTGTTAGACGGACGGCAACAATGTCCTTGGCATGCTAAAGGTAAGCTGAGGCAGGAACTTCAACACAGCAAACTCAGCTGGAAGAAGCCATGACTCGACGAAAGGTTCCAGCTGCAAGGGGTCCAGCGCCCAAAGGGCCTCTTCAAAGCAGATTCCGCAGAACACTGAGACAGGCAAACCAGGGTTCACAACTCATCAGCCGCTGAATGTAAGGGCTCTCCAGTACAGACCAGAGGGTCCCGGACATGCCCCCAACCAAATGACCGCCCTCTTCAAGCCTTGAAGGCAGCACGCCGCACCATGGCCTGGCATAGCTTTCCAAGCTCCGAGAATTACAGCTCTGCCAGCAACAAGGGTTCCGGGATGGCAACATGCCGTTGTTGCATCGCACGCATCCTGAAGCGAAGGGCTTCGGCCGTGTTTTGTCAGGACTGCGATTACTAGAGCTCCTGTGCAGCTATCTTCCATTCGGTCAAGCCCGCAACATCCGAAAGCTCAGAAGCATCAGGTGCTTGAGAAACCCGTGGTAGACCTGATGATCGGGCCCGACAGCCTCCTGAAATGTCAAAGGTTCTCCTCTCAATACCAACTTTCCTACATTTCCTCTTCTGGCCCATTGCGAAGCAAAAACAAAACAAGGAGATGACTCGTTCAGAAACCACAAACTCTGAATCTTGAACCCGCCAGGAGATACCCTTCAAAAACAGGTCAGGGCTTCGGATGCGGCAGCCAAGGCGTTTCAGAAAGCAGGGGTTTTGATATAGAACCCTACATAGTGAGATCCTTGTTCTATCTTCACCATATGCTACACAAAGACCCCTGAATAAGGCGTCACTAATGGTCAAAGCCTGCTTGGCCCCAGCCTCTTCATCGTCAAGGCAAGCACGGAGCAGGTCTGGCTGCTCCAGGAGGGCCTGCAGAAGCTGAAGTCAGGACAAGGGGTTTCGGTGCTCACACTCGGAGGATGCGGGGTTTAGGGTTAGTTTAGAAGAGCTATGGGCGATCAAGGAATACTAGTCATGCCGCGCCTCTTTTCTGCAGTAGAATGCACTAGGGCTCTTCACGAACAAGGATGAGAATTTTTGTGCCAGGACCTGCGAAAAGTAAAGCGCATGTCTTTACCCATCCGGCTTTTGGCCTTTTGGTTGCGGTGGCGGTGTCTCAGCTCCGCCCACAGCTCCGAAAACAGAAATGTCTCTATCAGCCTCAAACCCTCCCAATCAGCCCTGATTCCCTTCTTGGGAATGATCGCAAGTGAGTCTTTCCGACGGGTCGGGATAAGCTTTAGGGAGGGCGATACCCAGGATTATCCTGTTGGTGAGGCGCTAGAGGTCACCAACTCTACAGTATTCCGTAGCCCAAAGCATGACTCCTGTTTCCCGGCGGTGCCTATATCACGCGCGAAAACACATTCTGGAGGTGTAATGTAGGGGCTGTCGCAATTAGAATAGGGTTTTGGGCTCCTTTATAGTATAAGTATCAGGAACCCTTGGGAATAAGAGGGGTAATTGTTTAGGCTTCGAAAGTAAAACCGGATGCCTCCGGAGGCAGCTTCTGCAAGGCTGAACAGGCCGTACTGCGGACCAGGAACTCCGGATCCTGCCAAAAGCAGCGTCGATCTGGTGGTACAGCATGTACTATCCAATTTGGAGCGCGTTTCTGTAACTGCATCTTGGTTGAATATTGATGTTCTTCTGTTTCCGTCGTTGTGAGCTGGAAAGACTATGACATACTGCTAGCCTAAGGCTTCCAAGGAGCAAGCAATGCGAGGATACACAACCACTGCAACCACTAGCATCGGCACACTTGCATCTCTTGAGCAACGAGCGACTGAATCAGCATCTGACCTTACTCGAGGCAGCAGTCAGAACTCCTTCTGAAGTTTGCCTCAGCATTCCTGACCCGCAGATCGCTCCAGGCACCAGCGTCACATCCCTGGATTGTCTCTAGGACTCTAGGACCCTGAGGAAATGGAGCTCTCCGTCCTTCAGGCCCATGGAGATCAAACCTGGCATTTCGGGACGCCCACATCCGGATTTAAAGATTCTGGGCTGAAGTGATTCCACCCGACGTGGGGCCACGAGCAACAAGGTCACCATGGAAACTCAAACTGGTAATTAGCACACACCAGATCTGAATGCCTCTGGCCGAACTCAAACAAACGGTACGGCCGTGTTGTTGGATCCTGCTAACTCCTTGAACATACCCCACTGCCCTTCCCTTCCACACTTGGCCTGTGTTCTGAAGAAGCTCCTCGAGGCCAAGCTGTCTGTGCATGCGGGGTTCCGGCTCGTTCCCAAGACAGCGCTTAAACAGCTTCAAGACCGCATGGCAAGAATCTACGCAATGCTTGCAAGCTCCGTTAGCACTGCCTCAACCCTGGACCACTTCATCCTAGGGGCCACAAGCTCTACGATCAGCAGTCCTCAGAACTTTGGGCAGCCAGCTCTCCACATGCCTGGGCAAGGAATTTTGGTCCTCTGAGCCCGAGAATGTGTTGGACATGGCGCGAAATAACCTGGAGACTTTACCTCTTCCGGCTGCCATCTGACAAACAACGACGAGCGAAGGTTTCTCCGGCCCAGCGTCATCTTGTGCTTATGCTCCGAAACTTCCTGTAAAAATAGCCCTGGCGCATTCGCCTGTCGCTGTCGCCAGCGTTACGGTGCGGCTTTCGGAGTTGTATGTTGCATGGAGCGGAGGACTTCTGCAAACGGCCAGCGCATCAACCGACCATATCACCGCACTTCACCCTGCCTGCTTCACATGTTCAAGAACCTGAGTCCACAAGCCGCTGCTTGGCTCAGATCACGACTTCATCGGTAGCTACTGATTACACTTACTACCAGTAACATGCCCGACACTACTAGGATTAGGCCCTTCGGGTCGCCTCCCATCGCTGCAGTGGCTCCCGTGCCCGGAGCCGCTGGAAGAGATCCGAAGCCATGGCTGTTCGACTTGTTCTGAGAGCTGAATCACATTGGCACACGACAGGTATCGTAGCAATATCATGTATCAGTGTAGTGTATGACCCATCGCTCTAGTTCAACTTTTCGTTAAAACAAGCATGATATTCGGACGGCCCCTCTTCGTATTGCGAAGGACATGTACGGCGGCAGTAAAACTAAAACTACGTGTACTACTGCCTGTCGTGTCCACAACTACAACTACAAGAGCACACAACAGCTACCATAACATGCATCATACGACTGCTTCTGGAATCATCAATCACTGCAGTTGCACATAGAACAGACAGTAGCAACTGCATGTAGCCACAGCAGTGACATTGATGCACTTATAATTGCAGTGCAGGGAACCAACCACTTCGCACAACAGATGCCAGCCGGCCCTCACGACGTGGCTCCTGCCAGAAGCAGGAACAATCGAATCTCTTCTGGCGCAGTGGGCATAATAAAGCAAGGGCTATCGGACCAGCACGGATGGGTCCCGAAATTCAGATCGAATCGAGCGGCATAGGCAGCGTGCAAAACAACCAACTGCATCCTCGTAGTGAACCCCAGAAATTACAGCAGCCTTAAACAAAACAGCAAGGTTCAGTCTGTGCTGTCTGGCCGATGGTTCATGTCAGCTCAGAATTCTCAAAACCACATGGCAGGATCCCCGCCTTTAGCGTCAGATATCGCAGCACGATGTGCCTCGCAAGCACATCCGACTGGCTGCAGCTCGAGGTGCTCTGAAGGTGTGGAATCTTTGCCAGCTCGGTTGGATGCTGAATCGAACGGAAGGTCGTTTTGCAGATAAATCGCGTAAATTGGAGCAGCGTCATTCTTCCAGAAACCGGGATGATCACGTTCATGATCGGCGTAGTGAATGCATTCGAACAAGAAACGGCATCTCTATGTACATATAACTTGGGCTGTGTGGGCATCTAGTCTCTCGGAGCTTTCAACAGTTCCTTTAGCTTCTCTAAGATTGCTTGCCATGTCTTGCTTTGTGTCGAGTATGCACTGAAAAACCCTGAAGATGTCACCGTGGCAGCCACCAAGACTGCAGCGTTCAGTGCACTGGGCAGAACTCTACATGCATCTTACACCCACATCCTGATGCTGCGACAGCGAGCCTGATAAGGAGCCATATGCCACATGCATTCAGCACCCCGCTATTCTTGCAGAAGTATCAAACGCAGCTACTCGGCAAACGGCGCTTCACCAGAACACCCAAGTTGCTCCTCAAATCTCCTCCAAATTCGAAAGGATTTGGACCGAGGCAAGCTGCTCCAAAGTACGTGAACAGCACGGCACGCGACGAAGGAACCGCTTCACCTGTCCGACCAAACACAGGTTTGACAGAGAGGGCTCCAAGCTTGTCCAGACGACTTCCCAGCCGAACTGCGCAGCAAGAACAATCCGCAAGGACTGTCGGAAACGAACTCACACCGACTCACACCCAGGTCAAGAAGAAAAGGTCCATCCCCCGAACTGCGAAAACGACACGAGGTGCCCAACTGGGCATGCGTGACTGGTGGCAGGCCTCCTACTTTCAGACTGAAAACCTCGGCGCAAAAAAGGCTAAACGTTTTGTTCTAGTAAGGCTACAAACGCAAAAGAAGATTCAGGCGGTTAAGTTCAAGGTTGCATACCCGGACCCAGCCCTCATACATTCGAAATGCAAACCCACCCAAGAAGCTTTTCAGCTGTGGACCTCCATAGACCCGAACCTGAGTGGGTCTCCGGACCTGGGGATGGTCGTAATCATCCTTCTCTGTGATGTGCCTCGTTGCCTCGAGCAGGAGAGGCTACGGACCAAGGTATCCCAAAAGTCCATTGCCATGGGATCTTCTGATTCTGTAAACTTGCCGGGGCTTGGCGGAGTCTGGAGTTTTCATGGTAGACGGTATCAATGCGTGTTCATCCTCACAATCGCACTGCACGCGTCGTGGTTCAGCTTCGCAGGAGAAACTGTACGTGGTAGAATAGTAGAAGCACACCCGAAAGTTCTGGAGCTTCATGTTTCAACTCTAGGGCCGGGGAGAGGGAATTCGTCGTGCACCGGGACTCCGGCGATGTCAAGTCTGTCTGAACAAGCGGATGATTCAAGCACAGGCTACACTCCTCACGTGATTACACCGAACTTTTCCAGGTCAGCAGTCAAGCATACAATTGTCCCTCTGACCTCTGACAACCCTGGCACTCGCCACATAGCCATGGAACAGCAAAACAAGCGAGGGCTGAGGGTGGGCGAGGAAACCACATTCAGAGATAAACAAGCTGCAAAACCGAAACTCAGCCGAGGCAATGTTGATACTGCTCCTTCCTTCACCCAACAAGCTCTCTCACATAGCAACATATATAGTCACAGACGAGTCTCAAAGCTTGTCCAGTCCAGGGTTGCTTGGCGGCTCGCTCTGGCACTCGCCCGTGTTGTCCAGTCCAGGGCCGTCGAACTCGGGCTCATGTGGTTAACCAAAGTCGCACTCGCTGTGTGTACAGCAGACATGCAGAACAAAGAAGCAGCCAACATCAATAAACATGCTGCTGCCCGGCTGAACGATGCCCGGAAATCCATGATTACACAGAATACCACATCAAGATGTTGGCATTGGAAAGTAGGTGTTACCTTATTCCTTCACTACAGCTGTACAAACTCCTACCTGAGCGCATGTGTTGTGACATGCACGACTTTCGGTACTGATGCTCAGAGTCGCTTCTGTGCTTCCAGGTGGCCTGGCCATTCCATTTTGCGCTTGCGCTGCCTTGGCGGCCTGCACCGACAAGGCTGCACATCTTCTGCGGTTAGCTCGGCATGCTCGGCTAAAGCGAGTTCCGGCGCATGGCACATACATCAACGACGTTTGAATGTGCTTTCGCCATGAACCAGTTCACGAAACTTCTTTGCGCCAATGCTCACATGCAAGAAACGCTGAGACGTTACAGGATGTTGCTAGAGTCACCCTGAACCCTTAGCCCCATAAGCCCTATGAGTCCTTTGCGCATCCAAGCCTCATAAGTTCTATCTAAACCCCCCAAAACCCCTTTTGCTTCTTAGTGGCGTCTGCCGAGGCATTGGAGGTCGTCTTGACCACCTGACCCAACCAGGTTCACGGAAGCCTTTCTCGATCTTTCGATGTTGACCCGTTACAGTTGCCTGTGAAGCCTGGCTTAATCGCTGCTTCGTTGCCGATCGCTTTGTACTGACTCGTATCCCACATGAAGTAGAGTCTGGCTTCTCCCGTTACCACAAGAATTAAGAAAGGAACCCGCAAAGAGAAACTCGTCCAAACCGATCCATTCCAAACCCTTGATTGCACATCAACTAATACAGTACTTAGACGAGGTGCGCCACACGACACCACTGGCTGCATTCTGCTCCTTTTCATCCCTCGACGACTCTAAGACTCTACGCTCCCTCGTAACGCGTCTCCACGGCATCGACGGCACCTCAAAAGCTCAACTCCTCGGGCCCTGAAGTCGCAACCAGAGCGGCCGAGTCTGGAATTGCAGCTGCTTGGCGGGGTTCCAGAGCCAAGCGCATCTGCGGGCGTGGGGGTGCCTGAGCAAGCTACGCAGCGATCTGCCTCAAAGAAAACTGGCTTTTTCTCCAGCAAGGTCTCCGACAACGGAGATACCTATTGCAGCTACTCGACCTGCAACACGTCCTTGACTGGGTTAACCGGCGGACCATTTCCAAAAGCCTACAAGGAGCGAACAGGATTCGACAGCAAATCCTGCAGGCCGAGCGTCGAGGCTGTCGGCGTGCGGGGGCCAAAGCGTTTCAGAAGGTCGCAGTGAGGCGATCAGCTTGTCCTGCTCCTCCCGCAAACAAGCAGGTCCAGGTGAACAAAACTCTGCCAATGTTTTCGAGCGACTTCTGCAAGCTCTAGGAACCATAAGTAACATCCCATTCGCGAGACTGTCAATGCTTGAAGGCTCGGCTTTCGCCTCATGCAAGAGCCATGACCAATGATATATACATGAAAGGCACACTCATTTCCAAAAACCCGAAGCTGACCACGTCAGGCCGTACTCCTCCGCGTATTGCCGGGACAGTTCCTGCAGCTGACTGGCAAGCAAGGCCCATGGATCATCCTGAGCCTCGGCCGTGGCACACTTCGTGGTGCACACGCAGATTTTTGATTAAGACTCTGACTATGGCTATGGAGGACCCGCGTCAAGCAAGAATCACGTCGCAAGCGGATGTCCTTTCCTACCCCTGCTACCGGCCACCAACGTACCACCGATTGGCACGAGAACGAATTAAAAGCCCTTCCCAAGGGCCTACCCTCTCCAGTATCGGGCTTTGCGGACGATGCGCATGGCTGCAGTGGCCTGCAGCCATCGCCTTGTCTCGGCGGGCCTCATGTGGCCACGCAAAGTGAGGAACGGGCTCCAGGAAAGTGCTAGACCCAGGCGCCTTGCATGCATTATGCGGCCACTTCAGCGCTAGTTGAGGGCTTTCGGGTTAGATTCTCGCGATAGCTGCAGGAGCTTACTAAGGCTGGCGGAGATCACAGGTCAGACAGTCAGTCTCATACATCAATCACTGATCTTTACATCCACCTCTCCACACTCCCACAGCGTAAACCCGAAATCCGAGATTCGAAAGCACCGACACAAACCCAAACGAGAGAAGAGACCGTCGGCCTGCCTCCCAGCGGCTACATGCAGGCAGGCAGTCGCTCGGGAGATGCTAAGGGCTGCGGCACGAAACGCCCCTTGCTTAAATGTGCTCAAGCAACACACACACACACACACATGCATACATTCGCACACGCATGAACACATGTGTACATAGAAACGTAGACCATAGACTTAGATACATAGACGTACAGATGCAGGCATGTGCATAACAGAAAACACACATAGACATGCGTGGCACTGGTGTTAGCATAGATACTTGTTGATCTGCGTCCAGACATACTTACCTACATACATACGTGGCCGCATAATCGAATAATCCTCCGTACCAGCGTTCCTGCCTGCTTCCCTACCAGCGTCAGCGTGAAAACCTACCTAACCTACCCAATTACAATTTACCGACCTATAAACATACCTCTTATGCCACGCATGTATGCAGCTTAAAACCACTCACATGCTGTCAACAGGAAGGCCCTCAGACAGCATCACTTCACCCCTAAAACCCAATGTTTCAAATACCAACCTCTCGAGTGCTCAGGTCTGAACACATTCTGGATCTGCTCAGCAAAAACAAAGGAGACAGAGGAGGCTCAGATTTTGCACCCTGGCAGGAATTGAAACACAAGCAGACAACGAGATCCCAACGAGAAGTATAAGCAAAGTAGCAGGCAGAGTTTTGCACTCAAGCCTTCCCAGGGGGTAAGTGGCAAGAGTCAGGCTTAGACGGTTCATCGGTGCTGTGCAGAAGACGGTCCAGGCGAGCAGATCCTTTTCTGAACGAGGTCTCTCTGAAGCTATGCAGATCCTAAACCCCCAACTCCCTGCCAGAGCATTCCTATGAAGCCATAGCCGCGCCAAAGCCTTCCACTTCAAGAAAACATGTTTGCATCGAACAGTAACGAGGCACTGGCCGGGATTTCCTTCTTCAGCATGTCCGCGGTCTCCTTCGAACCCGCCATTTCGAATCGTACTCTGGGGCTTTCATTGCAAGGGGTCGTGATTTGGCAGCCGGCATCTGCATGCAATTTCGCTTGTTCCAAACTTTCACGGGTTTGTTGTCCCAGGCTAGGGAAGCCAGGGTTGATATGTTCACGCGTCCGTTTTGTTTCAAGTCCAAGCCTCTTTCGGCCGAGGATGAACCATTGAGATGACCTGGATGGAGAATTTGGGACTCTTGGCGGCTTGGGCTTTAATACGAAGACGGCCTGCATCTCACATTATCAGCTTGGGCTTTAATACGAAGACGGCCTGCATCTCACATTATCAGCTTGGGCTTTAATACGAAGACGGCCTGCATCTCACATTATCATTGAGATACATGATTGGAGGGAGCCACTGCAGGCCCCTCCTCCAGTGCCAAATGTTGAACAACTCTTTGTTGGGAGCATGCAATTGGATGGTATATGATGGCATCCTAGGACGTCTCACGAAACACCGGGTACACTGGCTGTGAGGCAGCCCAAACTTGCACATAGATAGACCTCATGCACGGGCAGAAACGTTGCCAGTTGGGCGTTGTGCTTTCCGGCTGTCGAAGGAGAAAGAGTTAGACCATCATCACGGCCACCATCACCGACATTGTCACCATGACCAAGAGTAGGCAGCCGCAGGGGTGTCTTGTTCTGGGACTTGGGAACTCCGAAACTCGAGTGATCTCAGGACAACTCACTGCAGCATACGGCAGCAGCAAAGCCAACCCCTTCTGCACAATTGCAGAAAAACGAAGTCCCGATGCTTCAATCCACACAGGTGTTGCAATCGAAGTCCTGCGGATCTTTCATGGCCAATACCTCCGGACAGCCAACAGAATATGCAAGGCTGTGACGAGCGAGGATGGTTATCTTGCTCCTCTGCAGCAGTCCTAGGCTTGGTACCGCGAGGGTTAAACTGACTTGGTACTTCTTGCAGACTTGTCCAGAACGTTTGGTTTATTGCTGGCTATATGAGGGGATATGCCATGATTCCTAGTCCGACTTCCAACAACAGCGCAAGCTTGGGGGCTTCAGGGTTCGTGGCAGCACATGGGATTCTCGTCAGAGTGTATTGTTCGCGGAGGCTGCTAGGAGTAGCGTGATCTGGAGTCTGTATGTGCTCGCGCTACCAATGCCTCCTTTTTCTTTCCTATGTAGTCTGGCTTAGTGGCCACCGTGCTTCAGCTCAGAGCCGCTAGGACATGAAAGAACGGGCAGTCAGTCCTTACAAGAGTCCTCACACGGCTGCATTGTGGCCTCTTCCATGCGTAAAGGTCTCGGCTGTCTCGCAACGTACCTGGCAGCATACTTGGTGTGCATCTGCATAAGCCATCAGGATTCTTTCCTGGAGGTATTTCTTACACCGCAACCGCTGCCACTGCTGCTGTACAAGTACATCACAGAACGAGGTAAGCCAACCCCGCACAGCCACCTGTCCAAATCAACGTATAGATAGGTCTCCTGCTTGGATCTGTAACATATGCAGCCCCAGAGCACAAAGCACCGTGATTCACAGCTGCTGAATTCAAATCCGGGCCCCTGTCAGTGAGATTGCAGCGCGCAGCTGCGGCGATCATGGAGGGCTGAAGGGCCAAATGCCCAATAGCACTGCGCGAGCTCAAGAACAAGGTCTCACAAGTTCTTACACAAAAAGCACAAGGCTCCCCTGGCTCCCGCGCAGCAGGAAAGCCAAGCGCGGGTCACTTGTCCAGCACGCTGTCAAGGACACGTCCGTCCTCAGGCCAGTTCCTCGGGTCAGTAAAGAGGAGACCATCAAGGCACCGCATCTAGCGAGACACAGAAGATAAGTGTCACGGAGAGCACATCTTTTCGGATCTGAACGTCTTGGAGCCGCGCTCTGTCTGGTATCTGGCGAAGCAGGGGCAGGTGTCCACGCAAGGGTGGTCGGCCCTCGCAGGACTCGCACGACCGCATCATGAATCTAGAGACATATTTCATCTACTCACGTCCTGAACCCAATGTCAGAAGCAGAACCATGCCGGCGAAATCGAACCACACGGTTACCACTGAGGCTCCAGCACGGCCTCCAAGCAAGCTACATGCCTCGTCTGCGCTTGTGGTGTGGGGCTTAAGGCCACTCACATTTAATTCCTCGCGCATTTGCTCGCGCAGTCAGTCATCGGCCAACTGAAGGTGGTGTAAGGAGCATATACTGGTTTAAACGGAACTATAGAAGACGTGATGTTGAGGTGTATGAAAAGCGCAGACTTTCTCACGGGTGCCCCGGCCTGAAGCTCACAACGTCTTAGGGTTTCGGGCACCACCCAAGATCTGAATTTTCGGGAGACTGGTCGTGGACTCAACATGGAACACTCTGCCGAGTCCCCAACGAAGAACTGGACGAAGAAGCTCGTCTCCAGCACAGCGCGTGCCGGAAGCCTGACATCCACAGAAAGCTTTAACGGAGTCAGACTGCAGGAGGACATAGCCTCGCTGTAAACCTTGAAAGATTTTCTGCGTACTCAGAACGTTCGAGCGCAGTCCAGAAATCGAACACCTGTGACATCAACCCTGATGCTGAACGCCGCGACTTCCAAGCACACCCGTCATCCAGGACGGGCTCCCTAGGGATGCCCAAAGTCGCGGAAACGGCTCACTGCTACAGTGTACTATATACTATAGAGCATACCAAAATCCGCCTGGGCGGCATCGGGCCCGAAGCCCTGGCAGGGCCATCGGGCAAGAAGCCCTGGCCCGGAGCGAAACAACACCCAGAGCTCTGAGCTAGGCGTGTTCTACCGCAGTGCTGGCAGCCAAGCTAGCTTACTCGCTTGCATGTAGACGGAGGGGTGTATTCAGTGGTACCCCTCCCAAAGATGCGTTGTTGTGATGACTGTCTAAGGTGATGAATGCAGACCGTTTTACCAACTTGGTACTGGTACTGGTACCAAGCAGCTCAGCTAAAACGTGCTCGCTACAGGTACAGCACAGACCTCTCTGCTCTACAGATGCAGATCTTTCGGCGGGCACTGCTTGCTCAAGCTGTCGCTGTTAGCTGTACTGGAACGTTGGGCTGACTTCGCGATACGAAGATGACATCTCGCAATGCGGTGGGATCAAGCTGCAGGCTGTCGCTCCGACCTATCTCACATCACTTGCAGGGTGAAGGTCGCATGAACCGACAGTATTTCACGGATCAGAGTAGAACCTGCCGAGCCTGCAGCTCAGCAGCTGCCAGTGCGGCTACATGATCAGAGGGAGATGTGCAGGAAACCGAAAGGGTGGAAAGGAGGGCTGAAATCACAACTAGCAGTAGCGCGTGACTTCCATCGACCATCATCGACCTCTGTATCGCATAGGTCTACGACCTACATCAAAAATCAAAGCTCAGCCCTGGGTTGAGGGCAGCAGTGCCTTTGGTTTGAGCGGGACTGGCTGCGGATCATGTGAAACCGCAGAAGTACAGGCGGAGTGATAGTAATCGTAATTTGGCACGGTGACGCTTGTCAAACATGCGGACATACAAATACATCAAACAGATAGGTTGGGAGGGTTGGGGGGAGGGCTGAAAAGCCGGAGGGCCGCGAAATGCTCTTGCCCTCCCAATCCCTCCAACCCTCCTTAGGTGAAAACCAGGTGGGGCAAATAACAGATCTGGGAATTGAGCCCGTACATATAGTGGCCACGCCAAGACTCAAGCCCACTCCATCTCACTTGCCGGTGCATGGACTGTAGTTTCCAAGCTCCAGCGACCGCCCAAAACTCCAACCCCCAGCCCTCCGAGCCCCAGGTCCAGGAGCCCTGCTGCACCAACCCTCCAGCCTTGGCCCCCCACTGCGCTGCCCTGCAACCTTGTGCATTCTGCAGCATCCACCATCCAGCACTCCTCGTGCCCAAAGCACAATAAACATCCGCGGGCCTGCTAAGGGATTCGATTTGAACTGGGAAGGGCAAAATGAGTGATTGTGAGTGTTCACGGAAAAATTCGGAATCGGAGTTAAATATACGGAGAATATAAAACAGATCCGTCATACTACCTCTGAGCCGCTGCTGTCTGGCCCGGCCACCACATTCTTAAAAAACCGTCGTAGTAGTAGTAGTAGTAGTCGTAGTAGTAGTCGTCGTAGTAGTAGTCGTAGTCGTAGTCGTAGTCGTAGTCGTAGTCGTAGTCGTAGTCGCAGTAGTAGTAGTAGTAGTAGTAGTAGTAGTAGTAGTAGTAGTAGTAGTAGTAGTAAAATACGCAGGCAGAAACTCACAGCGACAGCTTTTCACGCAGCCTTGCTTGAGAAAGGGGGCTCAACACCATCTTTGCCAGCTCCAAGCTCTCAAATGCTTGAAATTCACCCGGCCCCTCGACCCAGGGGCTATGGCAAAAAACGCAGCTGTCAGGGGTTTCGGCGCTCCGTGGCGCTCGCAGGGTTTTAGGCAGGTCCGGGTCAAAGAGAGGCACCACTTTGAGATGACGTACCCGCTGTTGCATTGGATCTTCGGGATCGCGGTACGCTGGAAGGAAGCTGTTGGCGCCCTCTCTCCCACTTGCAATCCACTCAGGACGACACAAAGCTTGCGTCAGCTGCTAGCAGCTCTGCTCCTCTAAATAGGGACGGTAGCAACATGCAGCAAGAAGAACGATTGAATCACGGGCACCACCGCCCAGCTGGGCCTGAAGCCGCGCAATCCTCGCGGCACCGGCACAATGGTTCCTGCTCAGCAGCCACGAAGTTTGCGATCTTGCAGCACCAATTTCACAAGGTCGATCTTTGGGTTTCCAAACGGATCTGTTCGGCTGGCAACCTGAAGAGTCCCCTGCATCGCAAGCTGTGTGGCAAGCTCAGTGGGTCTGTGGCTGGACTAGATTTGATACTGCGAGAAGGGAGTCATCACAGACCGGGTGATACCATCAGCAACTTCTTCAGCTCAGCGTGAACAGTTTCGACTTGCACACTCGCACAAGGCAGGTGCAGATTCAGGCGGCAGGTCCGGGTTTGGGGCCCAGGGTGTGGAGTTTGTCCTTTCCGCGTCCCTTTTGCCTTCTGCAGTAGGGTCTAGGTCTCAGGTCTGGGGTGTTTTGAATGTAGGGCCATGAAGGTTTAAGCGCCTTGGTCAAGTTTGCACCAAGTTATCACTCCTCTTATCTACTCGTGATCTTTCCTACAAGGCCGTCTAGTCCACGCGCATGCTCCCAGGGCGCTGTGAAACGTTTTACAGTTCAAGCTTACGCAAGCAGCCAGTGCTGGTTGGAGTTTCGGCATCCACTACATGTACCGCGCCAATGTCATCAAGCGACACCAGCGTCAACTGCTGCGGGCAACGGCGTTCTACTGACAAGGACTTCCGACAGCTCCCTCCTTCTCTGAGCCGGTCAAGGGCGCCCTGAGAAGTGGCCCTGCCTTCAGATGAGAGCTTGGAAGGCTTGGACTCTCACACAGACAGGGCCCAGGGCGGCGGGGCCCTAAACCCTTTCTTCCTAAATAGTGTCGCTTGGCCTTCGGTCGGGGGTTCTGCCTCGAGGCTCGCATGGGTATTGTCAACAAACTGCAAGAGGCAGCCGTCCTTGTCGTGGTCAAGGCATTGGTCTCGCCATGCGGATTCTGCAGTTCGACTTTCAGAACGGAGGACTATAGTTGCAGCCCGGCTTTTCTTCCGGGCTTGTGCGCCGACTGAGCGCCCACCAGCTCGAATGCGGGAATCACCGACCATGCACGAAGCAGGCATGTAAAACTGCTTTGGCCTGGACTTGACATACCCGGATGCCTTCGGGCCTGGAAACGCAGGCCAGGGAGCAAGCGGAACACTGCTGATCATGAGAAGTTGCCGACTCGTACCGTGAGGCGGAGACGCACAACACGGGCATGAATTTCAGGATGCTCCCTTCGTCAAGTCTGTGAGCGCTGAGGCTGCTTGCCAGCTGCTGATCCCCAAGCCTTGGACGTCACAAGCACGGTTAAGGAACAGACGGGCAGCCTGCCTAATTGCCAGAAGAACTGCCCATCGCCATCCGAACTTCTGCGAGATTCACAAGAAGTCGAGTCAGCAGGTGCGCAACACGCGTCGTCGCAACCGGCGGCCGTGGGCCCCGAAGTCACCGGAAACAGCCTTGCTTCCAAGCAACTTCCTGCGACCGCCATTCAACAGCACAAGCCGACTGGCACGTGCAAGTCACAGCAGGCAGAAGAACAGACACGACATCCGACGCCCCTAAAAAGAGGCCGCAGAGCAAGCGGAGCACTGGCGGTCATCAGCAATTGCCGACTCGTACCCATTCAGGATGCTCCCTCGATCAAGTCTGTGGGCATCAAAGCTGCTTGCCAGCTGCTGAAACCCCCAAGCCTTGGATTTCATAACCGCGGCCAAGGACAGCCGTGCAAGATTAATAAAATCGGCAGCAACAGACTCTTCCATTCTTGGCCGAGCATAGTTACCCGGTGTGCTGCCATTGGCTTGGTGCGATGCCAGCGCAACACGTGAAGGCTTCTGAGCGAGCTCATGAAGCCACTTCCCCAGCAAAAACAGATGTGACAAGCAAGTCTCCAGTTGGAGACATATCAGTTCTCACACTGATAAGAAGAGATATTACCAGAAGACCTGCCTATCGTCATCCAAACTTCTGCGAGACTAGCTTCCATGCACCTTCCTGTTATCCCCATCCAACAGCTCCAACAGCACGAGCCGACTGGCACCAAGTGCAGGTCACGGGTAGCAGAACAGAAACGAGCCGGATCCCCCTCCAAACGAAGATCCGAGAGCAAGCGGAACACTGTCGATCCCAGACAACTGCCGAATCGTGCTCGACAACGTGTATGACGGGCATGAAGTTCAAGACCGCTCTGTTGATCACATCGCCAGGAGGGTGCGACAGCTGCATGGTTGCTGCTTATCTCCAAGCTTGAACTTCATTCGGAAGTCCGGGGAACAGCCGGGTACTCTGAAACAGAAGAGCTGCCAAGACAACGGGCCTTTGCTCAAGTTCACCTGGCTCGTTGAAGATGCTTCGTTCTTCGACGGTTGGGAACCTGTGCCGCTAGTCAACAGCTAGGCACTCATTGCAAGCGAGGTGGCCTGGATGCGCCTGCGGACTGAAAGTCCATCAGCGCTGAGCACGAGCTTCGTGCCGGGTCTTGCAAATTTGAGTCCTGAGCTGGAAGATCCGATCTTCCACGTGCATGCAAAAGAGCTGGCTGAGAGCTCGCAGCTAACGGACTCCTGCTCAGGGTGCCCTTTGGAGCATCTTCAAAGTAATGGGCCAAACCTCAAGTGCCCTGAACCCGAATCTGAGAATTTTGGTCTCAGTGAACGTTGCACCGGTCATGTCCGCAGCGATGGCTAAACGGCTCAAGCCGACGCTTTCCACATGTGGTTTGGTCTGTATGACACTGACCATGTGCTCCGTGAGGCTGCCGGTATGCCAGGCTCACTCAACCGTAAACATGGCAATCCTCTTCGATGCTGCATGCACTGCATGTGCAGCTCAAGCCAAGACTACTTCGTCGAGCCATGGAACCGATGGATCTCCGGCCTATCTGCCGTGAACGTGCAAGTGTGCAAGTCCTGGTCGCCAAGCGAGTGCAGCTACAATCTGCTATACCCTCCGGGATGCCCGTGGCAGCTCCGTGTCTCTCGCCGGGCTCATGCGCGCAGGCACACTTTCAGTAGGGGACAAACTCGGCACAGAAGAGAGTACCCACACATCGCAATTAGGCGACAGCTGGGCCGCTTGTCCGGTCGGTTGGCAACTTTTTGGTGGCCGCCACGGCCGCGCACACACCTGATCGTAAGATCTTCGCAGGGACAGTGGCAACGTCAGCTCGAGCAAGACGGCACAGAAGGATCTGTCCAGGAGGAGGACATGTAAGAAAGCCCACACCAACGAAATGCCAGGCACTGACGTTCATATGCTGCATCATCCCAAGCTCAAACGTTGGCCACTGCGGTGGTCAGCGATGTCGCGAAGCTGCTTGAGTGATTTGGACGCGCGGGTTGCACATGCGATGCCACCAGGCAAGGCATGGCCCACTGGGCGGACGACAAGCACCGCCGCCCATGCCCATGCCAGCTCCCGGAGCGATGGACCTAGCCACTAGAAACCGAACCAGCCTTTGTTTTCTCAGCCTGCGCCAAGCGTCAGTCAACTTTCCAACAACAGCCCAGTACCGTGCTCGCAGTAACACGAGCTTCTCAGACATTGTATACCAGATACCTCAAGCACCCGTGCCATTCTGTAAGTAGTTGCAGTAGCAGTTGTTTTGGGCAACCCTGACTACACGAGCACGGCCGATTGCGAAGCTCGCCGCGAGTTTCAATCGTGGCATAATTTTCAGGCTGCACGGAAGACATGGTAAACACCCGCCTGCCAGGACCATGGAAGAGTCGTGGCCAGTTAGGCGGCCTGAACTCGAACACGTCCCACAAAACGGCTGGTACAATCCTTCCGCACGGTTGCTCGGGGTGGCGAGAGTATGGACGTACGAGCAACCCAGCTCCGAATTCCGAAGAATACAAAGGGAAGATAAGCCGAGCGTCCTCGTGAGCGTGTCAACATGGTGCTCCAGCTCTTGGCATCCCGTTGTCTGCTTTGTGCCCGGACAAGCCAAGTAAGAACTGCAACGACGATCTGACGTGGTGAGAGCACTTAAAGTATGCTGTCGCGAAAGATACGGACAAGTAAGCAAACACACATAGATCCGAAAGAAGCCACAATTTCGGATGCATCTGCGGCATTTGTGCAGGTTCAACATACTAGCAGTCTCGGCCTTGGCGCAGGCTACGGGACCCCCTTGTGGCTTGCTGGACGACTGATCGCGGGCCGGTGGCATGCGAGGCCACACATTGGGCAGCCAATGCAAGCCCACGAAATTTCCGCTCGGCAAAATCGCATGGGGTTGAACTCAAACACCTCGAAAATGCCAGTGTCATGCGGCACAGCCTCTGCAGCTCGTCGAGGGGGACTACATGTCATCTTCACACTGCCACCAGGCGCTACTTCGATGCCTGCACGCGATAGCGCCAGCAGTCGGCGATTGCCATGGGCTCGCAGCCGAACCGCCAGGATCTTCAAACAGTCTTGGAGGCACCGGGCTAAGACTTTTTGGGCAAATTGCCTGCGCCTGGATTCGAGCAGCCCGAATGCGCCGCACGAAAGAATGCTGGTTCGGTCTTCGATATTCAACGCTCGGACCGTATGCATACACTGCTACCAGGACAGCTGAGAGAGGGCTGGGGTACTAAGGTTGAGAATGCGGAAGATAAGTGTTGAAAGGCCATGCAGCAAACTTCCCCAGCATGTAGAATGGCCTGCATCGGCGTGTCAACCGTCCACGGTCCAGATTCTGCACACAAGGCTTAGAGTCTACAGGGTGGAGGTATGGCTTCACTTCGGAAGCACTGGAGGTAGGCTGTCACGTAAGTTACAAGGATAAGGACAACTAAGAAACCACACGCAGATCCGAAAGAAGCCGCATTTCGGATGCATCTGCGGCAGGTGTGCAGGTTCAACATACTAGCAGTCTCGGCCTTGGCGCAGGCTACGGGACCCCCTTGTGGCTTGCTGGACGACTGATCGCGGGCCGGTGGCATGCGAGGCCACACATTGGGCAGCCAATGCAAGCCCACGAAATTTCCGCTCGGCAAAATCGCATGGGGTTGAACTCAAACACCTCGAAAATGCCAGTGTCATGCGGCACAGCCTCTGCAGCTCGTCGAGGGGGACTACATGTCATCTTCACACTGCCACCAGGCACTACTTCGATGCCTGCACGCGATAGCGCCAGCAGTCGGCGATTGCCATGGGCTCGCAGCCGAACCGCCAGGATGTTCAAACAGTCTTGGAGGCACCGGGCTAAGACATTTGGGGCAAATTGCCTGCGCCCGGATTCGAGCAGCCCGAATGCGCCGCACGAAAGAATGCTGGTTCGGTCTTCGATATTCAACGCTCGGACCGTATGCATACACTGCTACCAGGACAGCTGAGAGAGGGCTGGGGTACTAAGGTTGAGAATGCTGAAGATAAGTGTTGAAAGGCCAAGCAGCAAACTTCCCCAGCAAGTAGAATGGCCTGCATCGGCGTGTCAACCGTCCGCGGTCCAGATGGTGCACACGAGGTCTAGAAGGTGGCGGCACTTCTTGACTCCAGCTCTCGTCACCCTCGTTCTGTCACGGCATTCATGGTGCCCGTGACTTCAGTCGGCGAACGGAGTCGATTGTAGTCGCACACAACTGGTGCGGATGCCTGTCACCGATCGAGTGGAACTTCTGTCATCTCCCTCGTCTTCGCATCGTCTCATGCTCGAACTCGCATGAGCGGTCGCCAGCTAAACCAGCCTAGTGCCTAGACAAGATGTATCTGCCTCATCGGCATCTGTCATCCAACATGTACCGCGCAGCCCCGCTCACGTAACAAGGAAGAGCCGACTCTCGATTTGCAGGGCTGAGTGTCTGCAGATGGGCGCTGGCTGCGGTGCCAAATGCACGAAACTTCGCTTGTGGTGCTGAGGCTTTTAGTGGCCATATAGGGCCATTGACACTTCGAGTACTTGCCCTCGATTACACAATTTCTGTCACACGATTCGTCGGGTCCATTCCCAGGCACGGACCACCATCTCCTGCAAAGACTTGCGCCAGACACTATTGCAACATGCAGAGACAGTGCTTGCGTGGCCCAAGTCCAGGTTTACGTTTACGAGCTATAAAGCCACGCAAGCTTACCAAAGCTCATGTTCACCGCAGCACTTGAGCCAAGAAGCAGAAACCGCGTTTCCGAGCAGGACCCAAACCTGCCGACTGTAATCTTACTCGTGCAACACTCGGCGGGTTCGACCGAGGGATCCCCGAAACAAGAGCAGTCTCCGCTGAAGTTAGACTTCCACAACAGCCGACGGAGGTTTCGTTCAAGCGTTGCTGGAAACCAGCGACATCCTGGACTCACAGCAAGTACAGTTGGCTCGTGTCCCGATGCCAACACGTAGCCATAACCGGCAGGGTATGGCTTCTTTGCGCAGTCTGTTGGGCGGAATAGCTTTGAAAGTTTCCATGGCTCCTAAAGGGAGCTGAGCCCGACCTTCAGGAGCCTCACACCATTCGGTACTGCAGGGAGCTGGCCGTCCAGCGATGCTTTGGTGTCGGAGCTTTGGTCAGCAGCTCAGTTGGCGGTCTGTTCAGGAGTCCCACGCCTCGCGTCTTGCTCCCTTACTTTCAAAACGGCTTCTGGGATCTCAGATGCCGGTGCAGTGGTGCACCGACATTCTTCACCAAGGGCGCCGAGCTGCACGACAAGGCCTGCACAACCTCACAATGCCGATTCCTACTGTCCTACTTGGCGTTGAAACCTCCTGCCCGGGATGCCGTGGAAGGCCGACGAGACTCGCAAGCAGAAACTACCTGCAACTCCCTGCAACGGTCCGCGGGAGCTGCTCTCAAACCCTCGATGACCGGCACGAAAACCGGCAGGCTCATGAAAAATTGAAACTTAAGGACGACGGCGTGCGGCAAAATCATACGGGCCTCGATGGACAAGTCTCTCGAGGCCTGCATCAGCCGAAGATCGTTTCGGCATTGAGGTGGCAGCTTGATGGCTGTACGCTGATCAAACGAGACCTCCCAAACTCCCTTCAGCCGCCTTCGCTTCTGCTCTCCTGACACGGAGATTTGCTGAAATTGGGCAGGGGCAGTAAGTTATTGCGATGGACCTCCGCACTGGCATCCCGAGCCGCAACTGAAACGCCAAACATGGCTGATCAACGCGGCGGCAGGCCATGCATGGACCCGAAAAGGCAAATGTCGGCTTCTTACCAGCTGAAGGAACATAACGGAAGACCACCTCATGACTGAAGCAGAATGGTCCTCAAGATACGCCTGCTCACGTGCAAGACTGCTTGCACCCGGCGTTCATTGTGCATCCTTCCTTTTTGATCCCGCAGCAACTTACCTACAGCACCAATACTTGGCAGATGACGAGCTGTTGTACTCTTGGACATTTCAACGATTTAAGTAAGGACCCCCGACATGGCTTCTCCAAGACCTGAGTTACAACCTGGCCTTCGGGCGGCCCCACCTCAACAGGGAGTGTTCCAATGCAATAAGCACTTGGTATCCTAGAGATCGAAAAACAGCCTAGCCTGGCGGAATTGCAGGCTTCTCACCTGCCCTCCAACGTGGTTTGTAGCACGACCTCGCCACAGCGGCAGGACCTATAGAATGGCTAGGTGGCCGGACTTGCACTGGCTATTATCCAAGGCACAAGGCCTGTCGTTTGATGATGTCCTCATCTTTGCATGCCTCCTTTTTGAAGAGCCGAATGCCACTCAAGCACGTCTTTTCTCTATCTGGCGAGCCTGCCAGCCTCCGTCAGCACAGCGCACTGTTGTTAAGTTGTTCTGCACGTTGCACCTACGCTGCAGGAACTTCCATCTGTCTACATCCTCTCCCCACAGCTTCGGGGAGCACTTGTCGAAGTGCCAGCCCGCACGCGTCTCAAACCCTGAAGCCACGCGAGCACCTCGCCCGATTGCACAAGTTCTGTGCAGGCCATCCAAGGGCCTTCAAGACGATAGATGCAAGAGTCGGACGCATCACACCGAGAGAGAGAATGTTTGAGGCTGCCGGACTCTGGAATTCGATCCGAAGCTCTTGTTTGAACCATAGGTTGTCAGTGGCTCCTTGATAAGATAGACGGCGAGAAGCACTGGGCTCCTGGTCGCCCACAGCACAAGGCAAAGCAAAGCACTTGGTGCGAAAACCGGTTCAGTTCTGTCCGGACGTGGCCGGACTGGATCCGGTGTGAAGTTCAGCAGCCGTGCCGGGATCTGTCTGGGGCATGGTTTGCAGGGGCAGTCGCAAGCCTCAGTGCATCGCTTCGGAATCTGACATATCTGACTCGTTTCCTCGGGGTCAGGCTTATCAGACACGGATTCTGGACCGCATTCTCACTGATGACCTAGTCTATGACGACCTTCGTCTCTGAGTGCATGGTCTTTTGCTGCAGATTCCTTGCTTGCTTTCGCCACACAATGCAGCACTCCCGCAACCAGAGCTCTGCAATACTGTGCCGCCGCACGGGAACCCACCATGCTCGCTCCGCTTTGCAACCACCGTGCGGGCAAGCGCTCCGGGTGGTTTTGTTGCACTTCCCCATCCCCGGCTTTAACCTGAGCCTTGCTGCGAAGGCTACGCACGAGCACCTGGGACTGCTGACCCTTCTACATTCGCGAAACGGCTGGAACCTGCTTCCAGCGAGTGCGGTCCTGCTCAGGTGGAGCACCTGACAGGGCTCCTTGACTCCCCCTGGGCGCCGCCCGCAGAAAACTGAAGATCGTTCCGGGGCTCGAGGCTCGATGCTTGACGCTCAAATGCCACCCTTCCTGACCGTGAGATGGAAAACGCGTCAAGGCTGATTAGCTGGTCGGCAGGCCCACTAATTCAAAGTAGCGACCATTTCGCGCATGGCTCGGGCAAGTACACCGCACGCCGCAGACACGTGCAGGGCCCTGTGGCCCAACCTGGGAAACTGTGCCGGCCAAACTTCAGGCCTTCGGGTTAACGGTCGGCAGAGCATCCCACCAGCATATGATGGGGGCATGCTTGCAATGCCTGCAAGCACGACCCCGATCCTTGAAGGATGCCCTCTGAATGCCTCACAGCCTATTATAGCAGCCAAGCCCAAAACCGAGAGCCCGATGCCGAAGGCTGCACGAACAAAGCTGTCTCTGCCATCCGTGAGATACAGGTTGATCGCTGACTTGTCACGCAATCGTTCCGAAGGCTCCCGCTCAAGACGGCTCCATGCTGCGATACCTACCTGGTCGGAGCTGGGGTTGACAAGTGTAAGGCTTCAGAGGCTTAGGGCTTAAGTTTGCATGGCTGCATGTCCGTCGCCCTACGAGCCCGGGGCTTGCTGAAACGGCTTGCAAGCGATGAAGCTCGTCGCTGCAAGAAAGTCCCTTCGTGGGGGTTTTTCTACGACAGAAGTTTACTCGGAGGAAATACAACGATGCCAGCAGGCAGTCCTTTTTCTGCTAGAAGTTCTTCCTCCCCGGTGGCAAGATCTTATGAAAGCGAGAGCTCTGGGCTCCATGCACTGTGCTGCAATCACGAGCTACGACATTCCTGACCTGCAGACATTCACAGCTTGAGATTCCGTTCCTGCCTTGTCGAAACTAGATTTTAACAGCTACCTGCGATGTGCGGCAACGTATCAGCTCCTGTTATTGGCTCCAGCTTACATGTCTAAAGGCAGAGCCCAAACATCATTTCATAAGCGTCTACTGAGTCTACTGGGGGCAGGAAGCGTAGACATGCTTTGAAGTCCAGCAGAAACCTGCCAGGCAACCGGCTCTCGCCCACGGCCGGCAGAAGTGCCACAGACTTTTCGAAACATACGAGAAGGATGCCACAGTTTTATCATCGCAAGCCCTCTGAATTCACCCAATTCCCGAACTGCAAGCAAGAACAAGAGAAATCTTACCCGTGCCCAAACAGTCTCAGTCTAGGCAAGCCTAGCCACGAGGCTTCAGCATGCCTACATCAAGGTAAGCTGTCTCGATGTCCACCCTGGCCCATGCAAGGACCCGAAGCTGCACCCCTCGAGCCAAGAAAGGCAGCCGGAGCCCGTGCCCTGACTACCCTGGCCCGGATCGGTGGGCCTCCAGCAACGGCGGAGGCTCACAGCAGTGCCCCGTGGTGCGGACTTTTTGGGGTACAGGCTCTCGATCAAAGGCACCTCTCCCAGAGGCACCGAGACCACCACCAGGGGCTTCAGGGGCCCGGGGCCTTTCACGCCAAAAGGCTTAACTCCCAAACGCCCGCAGACGAACGCTTGCAAGATCCAACCCCGCGTGTTCTGTGTTGTGTGCACGGACCGGGCCGGCCCGGCGCACTACTTCCGCCAACGCAAACCTGGACGTTTGAAGCCCCATGAGAGGTCAAAAGCATCCAGTAGTTACACTTAGCCGACGCAGACGGCGTGGCTCTCGCATCACCCGGCCAGAAACAAACTCGGCACGAAGTCGATTCTGCACCTTTGCTTACACCAGAAGGGCCCTCACGAGAACAGCGCCCCTTCCAAAACGCTCAGATCCCAAACATACGCGTACGAACCAACAAGCCCAGCAAAACATGATCTCTTTCTGAGCGTTTGGACAGAACCGATGCACTACCGGAGTCGAGGCAATCAGGTCTCTGTAAATCTTGACTTCATCATCCCAGTGGTGTACAGCATGGAGCTGTCAAACTATGTTGACACGGACAGCCTGCCTTTCTTTTCACCGTGCCCCTGCGAGCCGTTCTGCTCTTTGCAAGCTTGCAAGCCATGCAGGCACGACCGGGCCCCGGCTTAGACTAAGAAGGAAGTGGAGCCACAGGTTTAGACGGACTCAAAAGCTTATTAGCTCCTGAAACAGTGCCGGGCCACTGCCACTTTTCTTTGCACGATCCCATCTGGGCTTTCTATGGGATCCAGCAGCACGGCTCCAGGGACATAGTTGGATTAACATGCGTCATCATCGCTTGCCATGATTTTGAACATACCAGTGTCACCTCAGCAGCAAGATGCAGCCATATTGCGGCTATCTGCACGGGGCGCTTCATGCTGGATATGGGGTTTGCGAACGGACGGCAAAGCCAGGTCGTGGTCCAGAGAAGTAGACATGGCCTGGTTGAATTTCGACCTTTGGCCATCCACATCCCGAACGGATGAATGGGGCAGGGGCATGCACACGGAAAGACAAGATTGGCTGGACTCTGATCATCGTCGCAACGATCTCAAGACGTCGATACTTCCCTCCGGGCCTTTGGACGGTTAGAAAACTTTTGTGGCTGGCGCCAGAGGAGCCACTCCTGCATCAGGATTTAATTCTTGTTGAAGGATTGATGTGTCGAGCAAGCAAAGTGGATTGGCTGGCGAATTCTGCATGGACTCAATCTCGTAGTGTTGACAGTTTCAACGAACTACCCCAAGTGAATCCCCAAATTGCATGCTGCCACTCGAGAAGGAATAAGATGCCGCACTGCCCGAATCCTTTGCAGTCGCTTCCACCATGCCGTTCACGATACAAATCTTCCTACCCGACGACCGCGAGGGTGCAGAGATAATGCTCTGGCCACAATGAGGCGGGCGAGAGCAGCGCTTTCCCGTTGTCCGTTTTCACACGCATCGCTGCTCTGGCTAAGCCCAACCTACCAGAACTACATCGGACTGACTCGGCTCGGAAACCATCAACACGATATCGATGATATGCGGGTTGCCGTACATCCTCGTTGTGCTGTGTCTAAGGAGGCCATTGGCATGCTTGCAAGCTCAGCTCTGTCCCGAGAAAAAGTTTTGGTAAACGGAGCTACACGAGAGGGAAGGGAAACGAAGTGAGAGTCAAAGGAAAGCTTGGGGCTGAGAAATGCAGTGAACAATAGCATGTGAGATGGAATTTTTGAATTCACGTAAGCTTAATAAAAACCAAGTTTTTGCTGCTCGTCCGAAAAAGACCATCAGTCATATCAGCAGATATCTAAATACTCTCGGAAAGTGCTTCCAGCAACATCTCTCAATAGGCAGAAACCCTTCCGAACCATCCGGACTGGCTGTATAACTTCGCATAGCGGCATAGCAACGACAATACTGAAAAGATCCAGGGATCGGCAGACAGGCTCTTGATGCCATTAGAGCCCGGACACACGACCATATCCAACCAACCCACCAGCTATTCCGGCTAAGCCTAAGACCTGCTTACTCTGTGCCGGTTTCTTGGAGTACACCAAGGTGATTCGCATGCTCAAGCGGCCGCCATCTGATCTTGCCACTGCTGCTGAGGTAATCTGACGGCACTCGCCCAGGGGTCGGTGGTGTTCCTTATGGTTCAGATAAGAAGCAGGATGCCGAAAGCCGGCAGGGGGTGCTGACACTCACCCCTATGGTAGCTCCACTGCAGCTCGCTGATCGAGAATCGGGTGCAGAGACGGACAAATCTAGGCAAGCCCGTGTCAAAGCTGACATCAGCGGACAGTTGCTTCTGCTGGAACTTGCAGTTGGACCCGTCCTCAAGCTGCTGCATCCGACAATGGCTGGAGCGACATCGCATTCTGACACTCTCATGCAGCACCGGCATTTGACTTGACTGCCCGAGGCAGGGCAAGCCTGCAGCACCATGGCCCGGATGCGGCTGTCGGGGACTGTGGGGTGCAAGCATCGGGTGCCTGCTAGAGCCAAGCTCATAGTGTGCACAGTGGCACTAAACGACAGCCACATTTCAAGGTTGGCGCGGGCTTGCTGTCAAGAGCAGTCCCTTGTTACATGCAACATGCTATTGCACCTGCTGACGACCCAACTGAAGCTCACGACACTTCAAGCTCGCCATGCCAGGAGCTTAGGACGAGATGGGCTTCACGCCTGCCCTGCAGAGTCTCCAAGACATCGGAGACGAAGCATCAAGGGTTCTGGACAGGACGGTGACTGCAGGGTCGCAGAATCGCTCTGAGCTTGACGGCCCGTTTCTGGCAGGAACACAACTCTTGGACCCGTTCGCACGGTCAGCATGTTAGGATCCCCCGGTGGCAAGCTCACACGCATGGAGATTGCACGGTTCAAGTTTCACATTTTGCAAGCATTGAGACAAGACTGCTTACTACTAACTTGGGAAAGGATGGACTTGGCAAAGGCTCGGTTCCAACTGTGCGTGTGTTTCAAGCTGTACCAGTGAAGGATTGACTGCAAGAGCAGACGACCGGGTGAAGCAATCGCGGCACAAATGTCCTGGCAAAGCGCATAGGGCTGAAGTGATCTGCTCGGAATTATTGACACTTACTCTCGGACGCATCCAGGCAAGGTCTGAAGACGAGATTAGCAATACCACTCTCATCGGGCGTGAATATTCTGCGAACACTGTAATGTGAACATACTTCAGAACGCAAGCGAAAGCACAACTCTCAAGAGCAAGACGGCGACCCTGCTGACTTGGTATGGAGTCATGTTGCACTTGAGCACAAATCGCAGATTTGATTTTCCCAAACAGCCGGCTGCATGCTACATGTCGCATGATGAACAGCCGTTCTGAAACTTCATCGACACTTCCTCCCGTCCTGGGAGGTTCTCGCAATGAACCGCTTCGTCGTCATCCACTTCGGGCAACAGGTTCCCTGAGACGGGAGCAGAGTTTGGGCTCTAAGTATTATAGTTTTACCCCTGCTTGGGAGGTGGTTCGGGACATCTACTACAAGCAGACTACAAGTAGCATGGTTCGGATGACTTAACAGTTCCGGGGTTGACGGTGTTCATCTTTTGCAAGGTGTCGAAGCTGAATGGTAACATCGGGACCATCTACGAGTAGCGTGCCTTTTTTGGAAGGTCGCCGTCCTTCTGCCGGTCAGTGTGGGGGCAGCCCGAGGTTTTGGATCGATGATGCGCCCGGTCGACAGGATCCGCAGGACACGAATCTCGCAGTGGCTGCCATGTGAGATGAGCGACAGAACTCCCGATCCTGAGATGGCATTTCAATGCTTCCTAAGGCGGCTACTCGAAGCCGAAACTGACGCACAGTCTGGCTCTATGCAGGCCAGCAGCGGTGGGCTATGCGCCCCAATCCCACTCTATGGAAGCGAGAGACGGGGTGCTGTTGCCACCGCTGCAAACACGCAACTTCCGAAAGGAAGCCGCGCAGCGAAATCTGCTGGTGACGATTACAGCGGCGAGGCATCCAGATTCCCGGAGCCGCCATCGGCGTTGGTCCGTGAAGCAGAAAACTCCCGGCGTGCTCTGTCGGCCTCACATCGCAGGACAATGGCCGTGGACTCCAAACCCGAAAGCACTTGGCTTCAACACACCCAGACTATCCCAGACTTCTGTGATGAAGGTCACATCAAACCGCCCGCGCCTTCCAATCAGCAAACGCGCATTCGATAGCAGGAGCTCTTCCGGGCAGCTCACTCCTGAAGAGACGTCAAGCGGGTCTCAAGGAAATGCAAAGGTGACTCTACCCTAAGGCCCCAAAGTAGTTCCTTTTTGGGGTTCAGGTTTAGAATTCTTTATAAAGTAATCCCAAAAAGGAACTACTATGGGGCCTCTGGGTTGTTGCGAGACCTTCGCCTCGCGACCTTCACCTTTCAAAGTAGAAATGCGCTCAGCTTCGACACCGAGTGGTAAGGTCCCTGGAGCTTTCGGGACCAGAGTCTCAGCCCTCAGCCACTTCGAAAGAGATTTCGCCGTCCGTTCCCGTGGTTTTTGCTATGTTTTGCTGTTCCCGTGTTGCTTCTGACCCTGTGCTATGCCTTACCAGCGGGGCAGTGCTTGTGATTGTAGACCGGGCACGTGCATTAAGCAGTACGGGATAAATGCTACTGCTACTGCTACCTGTATGACAAAGAGCTTTCTATTTCCGATACCCTGCACGGAGCCTCAGGGCTCAGGCACCGGACGGCAATGCAGCGGCAGAAGACAGCCCAGGCTGTAGCCTGCAAGGGACGCGGTGGAAGTGACGCGGAATTCGAGGTACTGTAGGGTTCGGGATTCGAGGTCACGGCAGAGATTCTTCGCCAAACCTTGAAAAGACCAGATCAGCCTGGCCTTGCTTGGAGCAAAACCCTCAGCAAGGCGGACAGCGTCGGAGTCAAGCATCATCCATCTTGGACCAGGGGGGCGTTGCTGACCTGGTTTGTGCAGCACTGGCCAACCCGACTCTAGTCATGCTGTTCGCGCTGCGACTCAAACACCCAAAGCTTCTGCCTCAGTTCTTCAACTCTTGAAGCTTACCGCACAGGTACAGTCCAGAAGACAAGCAGGAACTGCGAAAAAATGCTTTCGACGCGTGCCCGCACAAGCCAAGTAGATCTCAGGCAGGCTCAGAACCACTAGCAGCATAGTTCCATGCAAAGGGGCACATGAACGAAGTTGTCCAGCTGCAAACAAAATACCAACACTCTTGCGAACAGCAGCCAAGGTACCAAGTCTGCCGGCGGGGCGAGGACCCTCTGCTCGGAAAGCGTGGTGATGACATGCTCGAAACTTCGAGAACCTATGAGATCGGCTAACTAAACTCCAACGACAACCGACGGACAAACATGCTTACGAAATGGAGCATTCTTTACCGATTACCCCAACTCTCGACACCTCTGTAACCGGCTGGCAAAAGCTGAATCCGGCTTGAGAGAATAAACTGCATGCAGCATGCAGAAGTTGCGTTCTTTGCGCTCCTTCGTTCCTCGTTTGTAAGAGCGACTGTGCAAGAGCCATGGCCACCAAAACAAAGAGAAACACAAAAAGCAAACTCTTGTTTGGAGCGATGCTGACAGCACCTGCAGCCAGGACATGACGACAAGAGCAGAGCTCTCGCTCAAAAGATCACTAAAAGCCACCCTCGCGGAGCACGGGGGCCACATCCCAGCCCCAACGTCGTCACTTTTTATTGCATTGACAAGCGCTTCACAGCCTGTGGGAGTCTAGCTGTCCATCTGGACGTCTTCTGCCAAGGCTCAGGCGGAACGCAAAGTGTGCGAAGTGCTGTGTCAAAATCTGATTTGCGCCTGAGCCTTGCGACTTACGACTCTCCACCTAGAGGCGAATCGAAGCTACGAGGCCAGCAGCTACTAGTAGCGTGCACCGGTCTGCGGCTGGCGCAGACTTCTCACTTCTCGGAGGCCGGCTCCTACCCAGTGCTCTGGCTGTCTTTCGCTGCCTTTGGGCTCTTCGGCCCTGGGCTTCTGCTCGGGCGCCCGGTTGCTGGTCTCGTGGATGTGGATCGGAAAGCCATGTCAGCCCAGCCTTGGCTAGGGTTTTCCTGGCAAATGAGAGCCAGGCTCAGCGATGAGAATTTCAGGCTCCCCTGAATCACCCCAACAGATCTCCCAGGCTGAGGCCACTCATGGAACCAATGCAGAACGCCTCATGCGTCGTGTACCCCAAAAAACCTCGACGCCTCAATTACGAACCTTCTTCACGACCAAAAGGCTCACGGAGACTTCGCAACGAAAGAGCGCAGCTCGTCGCGAAGATCATCGACGTCTTTGCCTGGGGTTTGCGATTGGACACTCGGCGAACCTGCAGGTCGCTTTGTTGGAGTCGTCAGGAATGGGCCTCCAACTGTTGGGCGAACCTGAACCTTCGAAGCCAGCAGCCCGAAACATTGGAGCACAAATAATACTTTTTCTTCTTTTTTGTATACTCATGTTGTAATTATACATATACCGTTATGCTCTATTTTTCCCTCTCGCCCTGCCACAGCTGCGAGGTAAAGACTGGCCAACTCTCCTGCCGAAACGTACCAAACGAAGTGTGTACACCCAAGTGCGGGCGGCCAAGACCACTGATATGATAAGTGCGGGCGGCCAAGACTACGGATATGATAATATATACTCTGATTAGAATCATTCTAGAATCATATTATAATTATTATGCTTCATCCGGAAGCCCCGTCCCAGACTTTTCTTAGCCCACCTCCATGATCTGAACATTTCTCGAGGAAGGCGAAGACGAGCTGAGACTGCCTGAACAGCATGGCCGGGTGGCATCGGGGTAATACTTACCAAAACTATGTTGGGGGCTCCTTATATATTTGATTTATAGTATATTATATGAGAGTGTTTATAGTATTTATAGTATATTATAGTATATTATAGTATATTATCGTATAGTAGGGATAGAGGAAAGATGTTTCCACACCCGAAGTTGTCTTCGCGGACCTTCCTGACGATTCTGCAACACTGAGAACAGTGGCTTTTGAATTGCCCAATAGACCAGACCTACGGGTCGCAGACCCTAAACCCTAAACCCTAAAGCTTCGAGACTTCAAGGCATGACTGGAAAACGTGAACTCCTCTCCCAACTGCTCCAGTGCTGACACAAAAGGTGCCGAGGCATCCTCAGTCCGATGACTTTGTCTTGCTGGTAGTTCGGATCACAGAAACAAGAAACGCAGCGCCAGTCCAACATCCTCGCCTAAGGGCCTAATATGGCCTAATCATGGACCTGGTCACAAGTGCCCTGGTTCTGGGTCGTCACGAAGCTGAAGCAAGATCGGACCCTCTCAAACGAAATCCGATCGTAGCCCGAATCTGAAGCGTTGCTCTGGTCGTCAGCCTGTGTGTCGCCTCTGCCTGGCGAAGCTGCGACGCTTGCGCCTGCAAACCGGATCAAGGACAAGAACTTGCATGCACGTAAATGTGCTCGCACGCATGAAACCAGAGAGACAGAGCAAGAGGATCTCGGTGAGAAGGAGAACGGTGGGCAGGTGGAAACTGCAGATCAGCGGATATTTTGATCTTTGGGGAAGCGGGCAGGTTGGCGATCGGTGAACAGGCGTTGCATCCCTCAGTCCTCTGATGTCCTCTCCCTTCCCTCGTCCGACCCGGCCTGAACTTCGCCCCTTGCCAGCTGCAGCTGGCACTCCGCCTCCTGGAGCAGAGGGAAGTCTTACGAGACTTCTATCGCCTCAGAGCCTCACGAGCAACTGTGATCTCTCGAATCTCCCCCTACACTGACGTAAGGTTTGCGATCAGGGCATGGAGTCCACGGCCTTCAGACGCTCAGAAAGCTTCATCTTCTCGTTCTTCAGGGTCTCCACCTCTTGCCTCGGTGGCGAGTTGAAACTGCAAGTTGGGCGCTAGCCGCTCGACTCCAAGCACGCGCCACAAAGTCCACCCCAAACCCTGGCCCCGAAGGGACTGAGGGACTCTCCCCTAAACCCTAGGCCCTAAACCCCTAAACCACCCTCAAGCCCTAAACCCCTTAAAGCCCTCAAGCCCTAAACCCTGAAAGCCCTAAACACCCAAACCCCTAAACCCTAAAGCCCTAGACCCCTAAAGCCCTAAAGCCCTAAAACCTCTAAACCCCCAAACCCCGAAAGCCCTAAACCCCTAAAACCCCTTAACCTCTAAACTTTACCCCCAAACCCCGAAAGCCCTAAACCCCTAAAACCCCTAAACCCCTAAAGCCCAGCCTCTCCCTCTCAAGTTCACACCCGGCTGCTCGTAGCCCTTCCGCAAGCTTTCCAAGGAGATCTCGGAGGTCTGGCGAGCCTCTGCCAGCCTCGGGACTGGAAGGAAGCCATGTCGGGGCCCCCGTTATTAGTACAGCATATTATATTACATTATACTACATCATATTAAACTGTTGCTGTGCGATACTTTCTTATTCTAGTGTATTGTACTATCTCATATTAAACTGTTGCTATGTGATATTCTATTGATTATATTCTATCATAGTACAATACATTATACTATAGTATGAAACACGGACCTACGTGCATCAGCAAATCAGAGCTGTGCGTGCATGCTTCTATCTGCCGACCTTCCGAGCTAGCAGTCAGCTATCTATCGATACCTATCCAACAACTAAGCGCATATGCACACATATACACACACAAACACACACCTATCAACGAAAGAATTGATGAAAGAAGGAACGAATGTATTATTGAACAATACACGGATAGATGCACAGGCAACATGTCCCGGTGTCGCCCCATGACAACAGGTCTGAATCTGAATGACCAAGGACGTACGCCCATGTGCGTGTACCATCCCTCTTCACCCCCACCCCCTGCCGAGACGCCACATGTTGGCGGTGCTTGGACCACCCCAACCCCCACCACCCCCCTGTCACAACCCCGTTTCGGAGGCTCATGGTCGTCGCAAGCTCGGGTGCCCACAGCCCACGCGATTGTGCTCTCGCCAGGTCCCGTGCAGCAGTCGTCTCTGGTCGCCCTGTGCCCCGAAGTTTATCACCAAATCAGAAACATGCGAAGCATGCAACAAGAAATATACATTTATATAATAGCAACATTGCACGCTCTTGCCGTACCAGATAGGGTCCGGGTAAGTGTGCTTTGCCACTGCAAGATTCGCTGTTCTCACCCAGACAGCCGAGATGCTGCTTGGAAAAGCGGCGCTCGAGGGCTATCCTGGGATCATGGAGACTGCTTTTCTGACGCTGTCATATTCGACTGCGCCGCCCCCTCTCAACATGCAACCCCAGCCCGGAACTGTAGCAAGCGACAAGATGTCCCGCAACTCATCTATGGCTATTCCTCTCACTTCCTTCACAGCCTTCAGGACTTCAAGCTTGTTGCACGGAACAAGAGTCGTGGGAATTAACGCACGGCACAACCCGACATTCTGTGCGGCCATAGCTCCCACGTGCACGTCACATTGGGATAAGGAAAAACCGAAATAGTTGGGGTTCTGGTGCGGTGGAGAGCAAAACAAAATCTGAACATTCAACTTCCTCAACTGTCACAGTTGATCCCGAAATCCTGCCAAAATGAACCATGAGTTATTACCGACACCCCAACTCCGGAGCGAGTGTAGTCTTGGCAAAGGCTCAGTTGCTTCTCGTGTTCCGCTCGCATCTCCAGCTGACCTGCAACTAGCTGGCCGCTTGTCAAGGCTTTTCCGCTCTGTCAGTGCGAAGGTCTGGACTTGCAGAACCGTGGTAGTTCAGGTGAGTGGTTCCTTAGTGGTTCAACATTGGTACTCCAGATGCCACATGTTCGCGCTTTACTCCTAGAACCAGGCGCCTCTTTCCATGTCCTTGCTTCGCAGCTCGGAGACCATGGAAAGGACCGTGTCCTGCACTTCGGGCAGAGCGTGGGAGCTGCCGTGGCAGGCGTGGCAGAAAGTCTTTGCAGCTGCGACTTAACACACAGGCACGAAAGCAAAACCTACCCAGGTATGGTACGTCCAGCTGACCGTTTGCAAAGTTGATCCCCTAAGTTCATGACCCTTGACCTCCACCTTTACATTGAGGTGCTGGTCCTACACTAAGACAGGATGCACCCTGAGATAAACAGGCTTAAACGAAGTAAGTAACCCGACCCTGCCATCAGAGACGGTACGTGGGATACTGTTGCTGTACTCAAACTGGCAGCCCTTCACTGCGCCGTCCTTTAGCCCCTGGATCTCAGACAGGACCTGCAGTTTTCAGCGGCTCCGTAACAGGTTGGCTTCCTGCTCGGTTTGAAGGTTCGACTCTGGGGTCGTTGACGGTTTCCGCAGACGGAGGAGGCGGCGTGCAAACTTGAGAGTGCAAATTGACAGTGACAAACTAGTGCCTAACGACGACACGGCAACTTCTGCAGATGCCCTTGAAGCAAAACCCTCTGCTCGGAACCGAAAGCTGATCTTCAAAACGCCTGGTATGTAAACACCAAACCCAAAACCCCGAAACCCGCAACCAAAACAGTCCGAAAACTCCTGTATCCGAGACCGGCGAAGTCCCGCGAACCGAAACCCCTAAAACCTCTGAACCCCCCTAAATTTAAACCCTAAACCCTGAAAGCTACAATAAACCCCTAAAGCCTTTAAACCCCTCAAAAAATACTAAACCCTAAGCCTCTAAATCCGAAAGCCTGAACCCTCAACCCTAAACCATAACCCTCAACCCAAAAAGCTAAACCCCTGAAACCTCTAAACCACCCTAAACCCTTGAACCCCTAAAGCCCTAAACCCGAGCCCCTTAACCCTAGACCCCTAAAGCCCCCAAATCCCTAAAGCCCCAAACCCCAACACCTAAACCCTAAACCCTTAAGGCTAAAGCCTCTAAACCCTCTAAACCCCTAAAGCCATGCCCTGCCTGTCCCCCGGGCAGCTCCAGACCCGAACGCCGCGACTCGGCGGGACCCCGGTCCTGGCGAGGCTTTCGGGACGAGAGCCTCGTCTGCAGACCTTATATATATATATATATATATATATATATATATGTACATATATATATATATATATGTATATATGTACATATATATATATATATATATGCTTACGCCCCCCCCCATGATCCATACTATGCTTGCTTTTGGTAAGCAGTGGATCATGGGAGGTGGGCAGCTTCGGATGCTGAAACACTGCCAGGCTCGAAAATCCCCAAAATTCCTGAAGCCTGAACTGCGAAAACACTGGCAGGGATCAAAAGTCCCCAAAATCCCCAAAATGTGAGAGACTATGGCCCCGCACTCCGCATAGTTGCCAGGATTTTGGGAATTTTGGGGATTTTTGATCCCTGCCAGTGTTTTCGCATTTCAGGCTTTACAAATTTTGGGGATTTTCGAGCCTGGCGGCATTTCGTCAACGTCGGATGCTAAAACACTGCCAGGCTCGAAAATCCCCAAAATTCCTGAAGCCTGAAGTGCGAAAACACTGGCAGGGATCAAAAATCCCCAAAATCCCCAAAATGTGAGAGACTATGGCCCCGCACTCCGCATAGTTGCCAGGATTTTGGGAATTTTGGGGATTTTTGATCCCTGCCAGTGTTTTCGCATTTCAGGCTTTACAAATTTTGGGGATTTTCGAGCCTGGCGGCATTTCGTCAACGTCGGATGCTAAAACATTGCCAGGCTCGAAAATCCCCAAAGTTTTGCAAAACTAAACACCCATGGCCCCATAGATGCCACGATTTTGGGAATTTTGGTGATTTTTGATCCCTGCCGATGTTTTCGCATTTCAGGCTTTACAAATTTTGGTGATTTTCGAGCCAGGCGGCATTTGCTAACCTTGGATGCTGTGTTCCTATTATGTCTTTGTTTGTCACGTGTATACACATGGCATATGCTTTCTCTTAATGCCATGTCAAGGTGCGGTATGTTCCACGACATATCCGTTGCAGTTCTCTCCCGAGTGAAAGTCATCGTTTGTGTCCCTCTTTTCCTCTTTTCCAGCATGATCCGCGACGGGGATGACATATCCTTGCAAGATGCTCTCGATGCCACCAATTCCTTGAGAGATTGTATCAAAGCACACCACACCCGACGACAATCTGTAAAGTAAAACATTTGCAGTAGATATACAACATATACTTTGACATGCCATGTACTGAGGACGCATGCACCAGACGCGCGGCACATGAGTTACGTGATAGTTTTGTGGAAGTATCGATATTAGGATGAGTACTGTTCTTAATAATATTAGTACTAGTGTTTGCTGTAATAGTATACATGTCAGTATTAGTTATTAGTAAATATAAATTAGTGTCAGTGCTCATGCTCGTGTTTTTTGTCACTCGTGCTCGACAAGTCAGACGAGGGTTCGGCAACTCACGACTTCACATAAGGCATGCCAGCCCACATTGGGGCCAACCGTTCAACATTAACAAAACATCGGCGACTCAGTCTTCTACACATTCAAATCTACCATCCATCATCGAAGGCGTAAGTTCATGGCGCAATACAGCTTTCACGCATCAGCCAATCTCGACAGATTCCAAAATGCAAGCTTTAAACCTCGTGAGCCCCTCGATCCGTACGACAACGAGCTCCCCATGCGGTATAAAGCCTCCAGTCCAGTAAAAGCCCAAGTGACACAGCTCCTTGCCCTGAGGGCCCAAACAGGCAACGTTTTTGCAACATTTGCCCCCAGTGATCCCTGCATGAAAGGGGGTTCGGAAATCCAATCTCTCGCATGCAGCGGCTTCCAGAAGGTGCGAACCAGCTAGACAGTGAAGTCTCGTGTCCGGGAAAGCCCCACATCCTCTATGTGAGTCTTCCTGTGATCCATGCATGTCGGTCGTCCCCAGGCGTCATCTCCGGTCCAGCAGGTGTGGCCAAATGCTGAAAGGCCCAGCCCAAATAGCTCAACCACGATGTCCGAGCGTCAGCAAAGCATCCAGCAGGTTCCAGCAGGGGTATCGAGGCCAGGCAAACACCAACTAGGAGCGGATACAAAGTTCTCCCCATTGAAATCCGCAGTTTGCACGGCATGCACCGAAAAGTTGCAGTAGAAGCAGGAAACCAAGATGCTTGAAGGTCCACTCCCGGTCCGGAAGGTGCTGATACAGAGCCATCCAAGTAACTCATCCAAATTGTCCGATTGTTGCAGCAATCGTCCAGCAGATTTCAGCAGTTGTCGAAACCGTCATGCCATGGCGCGCCGTTTGTTTTCTAATCGGACTAAGTCGATGAGCTCAAGCAGCCCAGTGCCAATCCCCGGAGCCGTCGAGGGCCGTAACAAAGATGAGGGAATATACCCCCTGTTCGGCAGGTCGGCTTGCAGCCGGTATGTGAGGGATAGACCTCACCGCACTCATGAAGGGGAGAGGCAGGTGGGGCACAGGCGGAGAGAGAGGGGAGGGGCATCACCCATGCAGCACCACCAGGGGGCCGCAGCAACATCCACCCATACACGCACATTTCCAGAAGCAGGCATAACACACGCACCATTGCCAGGGACACAGGACAATGAAATCCACACAGGCGTCATGAACATTTCACCACAAAAGAGCAGGCAGTCCTTCTAGACCCTCGCGCGTAAGCCCACATTTATGCCGTCAGGCTCCTCGTCTGGCTCCTCGTCTGGCGCACGTTAGGTGTGTATGTACATTGTCAAAGCAGCCGGAGTTTGGCTGTCCCGACCGCGGATCACTGCATGGCTCATGTCCAGGCATCCCCAGGAAAGGATCATGGAGCAAGAGGGAAAAACAGTGCAAGAGCAAAGCAGGCAGGGCAGGAAGGCAGGCAGTACAGTACAAGTAAGGAAGGCAGTGCAAGAAAGTGGAAAAACAGTGCAGCAGTGCAGGGGAAATATAAAACCCCGAGAAAGTGTACAGATCCAGGTGTCAGCCGCAGAGAAAAAGAAAGCAGGGTACAAAAGAAGCCCTATGCAACAAAACCCTCAAGTCGGCTGACCCCCGAATGATGCTGCGCTACAGGCAAGGCCGTTCAGTGCCTGCAGACTTGCAGGGCTCTCATTCACGGCCCATGTTGCACGGCCGCTGCTGGGACAGGAAAGACCTGCCCATTCCAGACCAAATTCACCATCTCGTTCACGGGTTGGTTGTGCCCACTCCCCTGCGGCATGGTAGGTGCGTTGTGTGGCACCTGAGGTGTAGGCTGAAGGAGCTGCACGTGTGGAGCCAACCGCATCGTCGGTGCCGACACTGATGCCGTACGAGTGGCCGCAGGCATGCATGGCCCCACCGAGGGCCCAGTCACGGGGGCCTGCCATTGACCAGGGGGTTGCGAAGGTGGGGGCAAAGGCGCCTCCTCCGCGGGCATGTTCGGTGCCGGTGAGCTCGGGGGCGGCGCTTTTGGGCGAGCCGCTGCCAACTTGTTGGTCGACTGTTCCACCACCACCAACTTCGAAAGTGCAGTCTCCATGCGTCCTTCGAGGTATTGGACTTGAGTCTGCAGCTTCTCCATGTTCTGGTTCATAGCTTTCATCTCGGTCTGGAGGTCCTTGACAGCCACCAGGATACTGGTAAAGTCTGTGCCCCCATCCGTGCTGCCTGCTGGTTTGCTTCCAAGGGCAGCATGTATGGAGTCCAGCTTCCTGTGGGCATGTTGAAGGCCCTTTCCAACATCTGTGCCAACCGTGCCGATCTGGTTCCCAATAGCTCAATAGCATTGAGTCGGCCATTTTGATCCCACGACGAGTCTTCCACACCCTTCAAAGCGCGGGTGGCAATGTCCTCAATGGAGAGGATGACCTCCCTGAGGGCACGGATGTCGGCCCCATGCTCCGGCAGAGGACCCAGCGTACTCTTGAGCCCTGTCAGTGTTGGCACCACTGTGGCCTGCAATGGTTCAAAGGCATCTCTCATGGCGGCTTCCAACCTGGGTTGGGAGTAGATGCTCCCGTCCAGGAGGCGTTTGAGCTCCGTCAGGGTGGCAGCGAGGTGTTCCTTGTTCCGGTCAGCTGCAGCATGCGAGGAGTCCTCAACCCACATCTTGACATCCTGCAAGCTCTGTCGAAGTTCTCGCAGGGCCTCCACCTCCACGTTGGTGAGCGGCGGCGAGGATGGCCCAGGGGGAGCCTCTTCGGTCGCGGGAGGGGAAGAACAGGGCTGTGTCGGAGGATCCTGTACCTCCTGACCCCCAACCACGTCCTTGTCCCCTGTGTGCACCTGCGTGTCGGCAGGGGTAGGATCAGATGCCGATGACGAAGGTGCAGGAGCCGACGGGGGCTCAGTGCTTTCATCCATGGTCGTGGCCTTGGTCCCAGCATTGACCATATCGGCGGGAGCTTCAGCCACTGGCATCCCCTTTCTGAGGTGTCGAAGGAGTTGGAAGCAGTTGTAGATCACGAAGCAGAACAGCAAGACCCAAGACAACCCTCCGTTTGGGCTCAGTAACCAAGCACCTTTCTCCCACGCATCAGCGTGAGGCTGTTCCACCACGGGTTGGTGAAAATCTGCATGCACCACACGTGCTGTGGAGCGGAAGAGGAACTCCGGCGGGAGTGCCCTGGTCCGAGATCTCCATGAAGACTGCCCTGGGATCGTCACGAGAGTCCATCGCTTCACAGGCGGCGAACCTAGAAAAGACTTTCCGGGCAGAATTCGAGAGGAATCTGCGGGGGAAAGTCTTTTGCAGGAGTGAATGCTGCAGCGCACCAAAGCGATTGAGGCACATCTGTATCAAGACTACAGCAGTGAAAGCACCTTTCGTCCAACATTCTGAAATCGAAACACTGAAGGAAAAATTAAACCATCCCAAAATCCGAAAGTGTACGACAGCCCAGAAATCTCCGAATCCACAAAAGGCACTCAACGCACTTGACCGCAAAACAGGCACATCTTTCGGCCCCTGAGAACAAGTGGCAGTCGCGAGGCATCCACTCCAGGTTATACACGACCAAGCGTGTAAACCCCTTCACTGCGCGGGGAGACCACGGCATTCGGCCCTAGGTCAGTCAGCTTTCCATGCCCAAACTTCCATACCAGTATGACCCTGCAAGGGAGCCTGACGCATCTGACATGACGCAGAAAAGTCCAAATGTTGGTCCGCCATCTGGAGGCGTTGTGCAGATTTCCGACTGGGCACGTCGCAAGTAGTCAGGTAGACCAAGGCACAAAAAGCTGGTACGAAACCACAGAAGCCGCGGTCCTTGAAAGCACAGCGTGCCCTTTCCAGTTCCGGATCGGCAGGTCGCAGCGTCCCCAAGGCACGGATCCGAAAAAGAGCACCGAGGGCGGAGCCATGGAACTACCCTGGGCGACCGGCGGCTGGTGTGTAAGCTCTCACTAATTGCAGTCAAGGATCTCGACAAGGGCCAAGCCGCCCAGTGACAGTAAAAAACAGTTCAGAGCAAGTGCAAGTGCAGGCATTGCAGGGAAACAGCAAAGGATGTAACAGCGCTCTATCCATAGAGACCCTCAATAGGAGAGGGCCCTAAAACGATGATCCAACATGGAAGGTGCATACCCGTGTTTTCCCGAACTATAGCTTCAGCGGTACAGTCAATACGCCCCGTCCACTCCACTACTTCACCATGCTCGTGTTAGAGTTAGCGCTAGTGCCAATGTCAATGTCAGTAATGCAGCACCACTGCTAGCATCAGTGTCAGTCTTAATGTTGGGTTTAATCGCAGCTTATATTCGCAGAAGTGCTAGTATTAGTATCAATACTAGAACTAGTTTTGATATGTTAGTATATTGATAGTTTCGTATAGTAGCAGCCTAGTATATCAATATATTATTAATGAATTCGAACAGTAACATATTTGTATACTTGTATACTTGTATATTTGATATGTTAGTACAACTGATGCACGAGTACACTAGTATATTGGTGTATTAGTTTACTAGCATGTGTGCTATATTCATGTATTGTCTGGTCATATTTACAAGTATATCAGTATGTTGGCATATTAGTCTACTAATTTGTCATGTCGTTATACTTGCATATTGCAGTAGTCGCATATTAGTATACTCGCATATTAGTATAGTATATTCATACATAAACGGGAAGTATATTATTACATTGGTATATGGATATATTTTTATGCCAAAACATTAGTACATGAATGCACTAATGTATATACCTGTATCTTAAGACAGTGGTATGTAGTTTTATGTACATTTTTTTGGCTCCCACTTGTCGGACTCTCGCGAACCCGCGCTGCAGGCAACAAGTCTCACTCGGCGACATAGAACTATGAAGCTCACCACACTACGTAACCAGGTCACCTAGCAGCATCCATAAACCACAGTGTGGGGAGCTTCACAGATCTATGTTATGTGGAGGGTGAAGTCTCAGTTAGCTTCGACCCCATTGCAAGGCAGTTCTACAAGGAGGAGTGCAGTACAGAACAGCGGCGAAACTACAGCAGCAGCTACAGTGCAATAGTGCCCAGTACAGCGTTGAGGTGACCTACGGCTGCCATTGAACAACCAACCAAACGCGTACAGACGTTCCGCATACGCTACCAGTACAGTGCCCAGGCACGATTGCACACACTGCTCACTACTAACAGGGAATCCGCAGATCACACAGACTCGTGGTCTCACATACTGTCGTCTCAGCAACGTCATTGGCAGGTGCAGCGAAGTGCAGTGGGTCAACGACTGTCGGAAGTCAGTCCCCAGCGACATCTGCCCCGATCCGGATCCTGGTTTCCAGATGCTTTTCATGCCCTCGCGTCGTCCGGGATCCAGGTATTCTACGAGGCCAGACGGATGGCTTCCATCCCAGAGAGGTGCAAGTGGCAGCATGCCGATGTCACTCGCAGCTCGCTCCAGCTGTGTCCAGCAGTGGTCCACTCAGAAAGATCTCAAACGTGAGTCCAGAGATTGCGCCAGGAACCCAAAGTTGACATGGCTGACCCACTGCATCAGCCCAAAGTCAACAGGGTCAGTCCATTGCATCCAGAGTTCAAGCATGAGCAACCTCGAGCAGTCTCTGGTAGCCCAGACTCTTTGCAGCAGGTGTGGTGCTCAGCAGGTCAGGAAGGGGCAAGGCCGCGTGGCCCACCGTTTGCAGTTGTCTCCAGCTGTACGAAAGACATGCGCCAGAAACTCCATTGCATCCAAAAAGCCATCACGAGCAACCTCGAGCAGTCCCTCGTATCACGGACCGTTCTTTGCAGGTGTTGTTCGGCTTTCCAGAAAGAGGCAAGGCAGCGCGGCCCACCGTTCACTATTGTCACCAGTTGTGCAAAAGGCCAAGGTGAGGCAGTCGAAAGCACCAGCGGCCATGGCGGCGTGGTAGGTTGGTTAGTGGTTGCTTAGGGGGGGTTACAAGGAAATATCACAACATGGGGGTCTAGGTATCCGGAGACCGTTTGCGCAACAGACCGGAGTGACGGAGGGTAGGACCGAGAGAGGGAGAACTAGCGCCGACGACCCGAGAGAGAGACACAGTCAGGGCAGGCAGCGGAAGCAGCAAAGGAGCTCAGGGCAGGCAGTGCACAGTGCGGTGAAACAGGAAGGCAAGGAAGGCAGTGCAAAGGAAAACAGTGCAAAAGGTTGTTTTTTTTTTTTTTTGTGGGTTTTGTTTTGTCTTTGATCTTGCAGCCAAGTTGCCGATCCTTAGTGGGCCCAGCATTTTACACACGGGGCCACTACGGGTTTATGCGCACTGGGACTCTTCGATCTCGACAACATCGTGCAGGTCCACTACATGCTTGTGCTTGTTGAAAAAGGTGTGCAGGCTCTGTTGTTTAAGGCGCGGCAGGGACCCGTGCAAGGCAACATGAAGTTCCAACGGGGACGGGAGAGGAAACCTGAGGTTTCGAAGATGTTCCTGAACTCCCAAAGTTAGAACTGAAGCCTGAAGTACCGAAAATGCAACAAGTATGAGGCGCTCATGGGCCCTGTCGGGATTCGCAACGTGGCCGGCGTGGAGTACTTTACGGGGGTTGAATACAAGGGGTTTACGGAGGCTCTCAACTCTACCCCACAGTTGGGTTCCTTGGTGCTCCTTGGGAACTGTGCCTTGAGGGTCCTGTATCCAGAGGCCGTCGTTGTTCCAGTCGGGAGTATTGAGAGCTATGACAAGTGAGGGCGTGGGGGCATTCCGGGTGTCACGGTGAACACGATCAATACAGCCTCGTCGGACAACATACGTAGTGTAGGTATGAAGCGGAGCAATCCACTTGAGATGTTGGTTGATGGCTAGATTGAACAGCGGCATGTCGAGTGAATGTGTTAGAACCGAGTCACTGCATCTGGGGCTAGCTCCTCCTACTACGTAGGTACCACTTCCTCGCTCAGCACGTTTGCGAAAGGTGGCCGGTATCATGTGAAACATACGTATGATGTCAAGTTGGCATGGTGGTCGGTCTAACTGAAGAACTCGGAAGGCTTCGGCTTCGACATGTCGGATTCGATGATCGCTGTGGTCGGGGTGTAGTGAGGGGGGCAGGGGTGTAGCACATGCATGACATGATGTGGTTGACTGATTCTCTTCTTGGGAGAGCTCTGGGCCTGGTATGTTGCGTGGCCTCGGGGTCCTCAAATCAATAGTCTGTCCTAAAGACGGTTGAAGACTGAGAAACGACATGTGACAGCGCTGCACACAAAAGGCCCCCTACCTTTGAACCGACAAGTCTGACGATCAAGCGCAATACGTATGTGCAGCTCAGCCAGCGCTCCTCTAAACACATGAAGTGACGCCGGCTCGGTCTCTCTTTTTGCTGCGGTCGGTGTCAAGGAGTCGCACAGTGCAAGTGGCGGCAAGGAAAAGGAAACAGTCAGTGCAAGTAAAGTACATCGCAAGGAAGGCAGTGCAAAGGCAGTGGCAGGCAGCAGCAGTGCAGTTGCAGCATGGTTCGGCCCCCAGGTTTGAAGAAGATTAAGCTCGGCGCTACATGAATCACCACAACTAGGCAAAGTACCAAGGGGTGTACCAGCTGCTACGGCAATCCGCTGAAAATGACACTGCGATTTCAGGCCATGGCTCCACCGTGGCGACACTATGCACAGCATCCGCCTACATATGTTGTGAGTGCTGCTGCAAGGCCGTTGCCAGAGTGTCCATGCTGGTGACGATCACTGGTGCCGGTCTAGCGCTGGATGAAGGTCTGTCCCACTCCGTGTAGACTGTCGGCGTGTGGGCGGGGGCCGGTGGTGGCCCTCTCTGTACCCAGCCATGTGGGCCCAAATTGCATAGGCGGTGGGTTCGGTCCACTGGCTCCACTCGCTGCCTGAGTCTGTCGAGGTGGAAGGGCGTGTAGGACCTTTTCCACTCCGCCTTGGACTTCGTTGAGTAGGCGAAGTCGTTGTCCCATCACCGAGCTGTGGTTCTCCAGGGCGGTGGAGACGTCGGTGAGCTGGTCCACCAACCCTGTGCACATACTTTCGATCTTCTGAGCCCGGTCTGCCAGGGCTTCTTCTTGGCCTGCGACCCACCTGAGGAGCTTCTCCGTCTCGTCGACCACGTTCTTGAGCTCTGTCTCCCACGGGCTAGGGTTACCTTTGGCTATGACATTCAGAGCTTTCTCACTGAAGTCCGAGGCCTGTGCACACGTCTTTTCCAGGCCGCGCACTAGGGCGACAATGTTCCGGATGTCTCCTTGGAGGGCTGCCTTGTGTTTCTCGCCGTCGCTCTTGGTTTCCTCGAGCTTGTCCCTGAGGCGGACGATCAGGGCATGGTCGTCTCGCATGTACCCAAGAGCCTGGTCGACCTTGGCGAGCATGTTGGCCAGCTGGTCCTTGATGCCATCAAACTGCTCCTTGAAGGGTGTGATGTCCACCGTCACCTTGCGGGTCTTCAAGGTGGTGGCGGATATGCTCAGTTCCATGAGCGTGTCCTGAAGTGTCGACATTCTCGTTTCCAGGGCCCCTTTGACGTCCTTCAAGAACTGAGCCGACGCAGCTGGAGTCAGCTGCTGGAGAGACCCCATGAGTGAGCCAAGTTCCTTGAGGAGCGCGGAGATCTCTGTGCCCGAGACGGTACCCATGTCTTTCACCCCTTGGTCCAGTTGCTGCAGCAGGGAGTCGTGGCTGGTTGTTGTACTCGTCAGCGCGGTCACATCTTGCTGCAGTTGCACCAATAGGGATCCATGGTGTGTGACTGCTCCTGAAAGGGTAGTCATGGATTCCTGGATGGAGGTCAAGAGGCCCGGGACCGTGTCATCCAGGGCCTGCAAGCATTGTTGCATGGCCGTCAGTCCTGCTGGCGAGTCCCCAGTCGAGTGGGGCCCCTTCCCTATCATCTGCTGCAGGTCGTTGCAGAGCGCATGGCTCAGGCTGCGGCGTAGGAAGAAGTAGAAGAGCAAGACTGAGAGGGTAGCTACTCCGAGCGTCAAGAACAGCTGTTGCGACGTCACAAGTGAGTGCAGGCTAAGCACTTATGTACATTAGTATATGCAGGTGTCTATTAGAAAAGAGATTAGTATTCATATCAATACGAATATACTATTGGTATTCGTAGGAGTATTAAAGTTGAAATTAGAATTAAGACTATTCATAGTCGTATTAGCCATAATATAAATGTTCATGCTGGTAATAGTACTGGCATTCATGAATATTCAACAGATTATCAATATCCGTATCGGTGTTGGTGATAGCATTATTGTTAACACCACAAGAGTTTATGTATTCGTACTCGTAGGAGTATCAATACTATTGCAAATATTGATGTTATTATAAATATTGTGACAAGTATTAGTAGTAGTATCAGCGGTAGTACTATACTATTATGAACACACTTGAAGTATGTGTCACGCTTTCCAGGCAATCAGACAATGACCAGGAAGATTCGAAGCTGCCAGTTTGAGTATTGGCATCGGCACCAAAACATGGCGACAGTGACAGGCAACATGTTGAAGTTTTTGCACAACTACCGGTGATGCCTCCTGAAACATGAAGTGCCAGGTTTTGGATGGAAGAGCGGAGCCCGAAAATGAAATCAGAATCCGTTTCGGTTTTCGTGGGGGTATAACATGTGAGAACAAATTACAACATGTAGAGCTAAGTAGATGCTAGGTGCAGAAAATACCGCAAATACCGATAATTTTGTATGTAGGTGAAGTCATGTAGAAATCGAAGCATGAGCAGCAGGAGAAAGAAAAAACCATGGTATGGATCATGGGGGGGGGGCGTGACCATATATATATATATATATATGTACATATATATAGACTCAATTACAGCACATAAAACCTCGCACAAACCTTGAAATGGGTTATCGTGGAATAAGGCTGACCATACTAGCGCATCAAAAGCAGGTAGACTTGCGCATCGAGCCACGGCATAGATTGGTCCGGAAAGAGTTCGCGGCCGGCAGTTTTAAGTCCTAAAACCTAAACCCTAAACCAAGAGCATGGCAAGAAAGCTGAAGGCTGATTCTGATCCCTGGAAGCTTCAGAGATGCCAGGAAAAGGCACTACGACACCCGAAAGAGTCGACCTACATAGTTCTTCTTCTTCTTGTTACTATTCGTGTATTCTTATTGCTATATTCTTATTATTCGTATATTCTTATTATAGCGATTATTCATATCATACTATGCCTGGAGGATCTTCATCTGCTCTCTGAGGGTGCGCTCTGAGTCCAAAAGCTGTGCCTGGCAGGAGGCATGATGTCCGGGTGCAACCGCTTCACCAGGGCACTCCGGTTGGGGGTTGAGTTTCCTTTTGGGTAGGACATTTCCTACCTGCTCAGCTGTCAACACACTGCATCACTGCACTGGATAACTTGGGCAGGTTCTCCAGGTGTCGCGGACTCTAAGTAAAAAGATCCCGAAGCAGGGCCGCAGGGCTTCTATGCCGAAGGGACCCTTCGGAAGATCGCAGCTTCAGCTTCCTGGGCCGAAGCACGTCGAACCCTGGCCCATACCAAACTCCATCAAAGGGAGCTCCACACCGCCCCGTAGAGGCGCCTTCTCCCGCGCGAACTTCTGAGTCGCCTCAGTGAGGCTCCGGCGCGCGTCCTCGAGAGGCAGAGGTTGCCAGCTTGCCATACCCAACCTCTTGCAAGGTCCTGCACATGGCCCGTTGTTCAGCTTCTCCGAAGTCTCAAAACAAATTTACAAGGAAGCCGCCGGGCCAGAAAGAAATGTGCGAGGTTTGTGTCGGATATTTTGCTTCCGACAAGCCCAACTTGTGAACTCAGTGAGAAGCGTGCAAGTAGGTTCTTGGATTCAAACCGTACATGGAAAACTCGCCGCACTACCCTCTTCTTTTACCAGGATGGAATAAGGCTGATTTCCACTTCAAGCTCGGTGTCCTCAAGAAGGCGCTCCAGCTCCATCCTCCCGGTGCTTCGGAACCGGGTGGGGAATGCTCTTGGTGGTCCGTACAAATCGAAAGCCCGACGAATGAAACACCATGAAACACCAATAAAGCAATCCGCAATTCACCAAGTGCCTGAAGGACAGGGATGATTGTGACACCGGATTCTCGTTCAAGAGCAAAGCGTTTCGACGACACGCAGGCTTGCTGCTGGCACTTCTGGACATGTGCCTCCGGGCAACCTCAATGCCGATGCCGTGGCTGGACCGCTCCTCCGCACTGCCCCTCGGAGGACGCAGGCTGTGGGAGCGCGCAACTTGCTTGTCTGGAACGTGGCAAGAAAGGCCACGCAATTCGGATGACAGGTGCTTGTGGTCATGATACGGGGCAAAACAGGGCCGAGGTTAAAGCCACCACGACCAGTCACGAATCATCAACCCTCAGGCGGAGACGCTCGGACCGGTGACACCCGAACCTTCACAAGAACTCGCAGATGCCCCTGATTCCTTTCCCGGGCCCCCAGCCCACACCGGCTTGGTTTCCGAGCGCACCCCCGGTCCCCTCAGACCAAGACTTCGCAACCAAGGCGCTTAAGGCCCAGAAAGCGCGCTTCGGCGTCGGCCAGCTGCTTCTTCAGAGCCTGGCTGCGCTCCTCGGCGGCCTGTGGCGCGCATCGAAGGGCGCTTCGATTGGCTTCGGCGGGGTACGCTCTCCCGGCTTGCAGCTATACTGTAGCTTCGCACGACGCTCTGGCTCGTGTCGACATTTTGCAAGCCTCCACCCCTCTCAAGTGTCAGTTCAAGGGACCGTGTGGAAGTCCTCCCAGACCTTCTGCGTGCTCTGCAGCAGCTGGGAGCCCAAGCGGGACAAGAGCACCTGCAGCGGCAAATCTGCCAAGCCCTAACCGGCACAGCAACTTTCACAGTGCAGCCGGGGTAACCCAAGACGCCGGTCAGAATTCGAATTAAGCTTCGTCCAAGGGGAGGTTTTCCAGGCTGAGCGGCAAGGCGGCAACACACATCAGCACGAGTGGCTCCGACATGCGGCTCAGCATTCTGACATCCATCGATCAAACCACCGAGCCCTGTAGAACTGAATCTGCCACCCATGACGCAACTCACTGTGATAAATACTGCTGCTAAAACCACTGGTGACCCAAAACGATCCCGACGGCGACACGGGCATCACAGGCCAACACGCCCCGTTCCCGTATTATGACAAAGTCCGTCCTTCATCCTCGACTTGGCATGGCTATACACTTCGAATCGTTACGGCCGTGACATGGGAGAACTATACGTGTTGTGCGTGCATATATGTATGTATGTACGCATGTATGTACGTACGTATGTATGTAAGTATGTGCCTACACTACACACTGACTTCTCAATAAATATAGGCAGAGTCAGCCAGAGGTACATCTACATACGTACATACACACATACATCTAATATACATACTTCTTCCGTCGCCGCAAGAGAGAAGTCCTGCGATGCGGGCGGTAATCATACCGGCATCTCGTAGATGTGAACCACGTGTTGTGGCCCCCCTGAGAAGTATGTATCCGTACTCCGCTGAAGTATAGGCAACTAAACATATACATACATACATACATACGTACATACATGCATAGTTACATACGCACATACATTTTGGCACTCGCACTCGACAGAGTCAGGCGAGGATTGAGGGACATACATCAATACAGACAGACAGATAGACCTACATCCGTACGCACCTACGTACCTATGCGCGCACGTACGTATATGTCCATACTCACATACCTACATACATACCTACATACCTAGGTAGGTGCGCACACGGCATACATGCCTACCTACATGTACGACGCATGCATGTTCCCAGGCATACGTTAACTCATCAGATGGGTGGCGACCGAGCCTCGGCCTTCGCTGGGCCCTGCGCTTTCTGCAGGTAGGCCTGCCTCAGCCGGTCCTGCGCGGTGGGTGCCACGGGGCCCGATCTCGAAGTATCAAGCTGAAGGAGGAAGTTGCAGTACAGAATCAGAAGTCCCTTCCAGCATCAGAGAGGGGCGACTATCTGCACTCGGTTTCACAGCACATGACGGAAAAAGTGTTCATCACAGCTGTAAGAGTTGACTAGAGCATAGCACACATAACTTCGCGTACAGATCCGGCCTACTGCCGTAGTGTTGCTCCCAGCGTCTAAGGTCGGTCCAATCTTAGGCTTTTATTCGGGCTGTTGGTTTCCTCAGGGCAAGCCAAAGAAAGTCCTGCAGTTAGGAGGTGATTGTCACATCACCATTTTCGGCAGGAGAAAACAGCAGCGCAGCGGAGTCTTCCGGATTTTGCGATCTGGCGGCAGTATAAGTATAGGCCAGTATAAGCCGAAGCATCAACAGCAAGGGAAACTAAATCAGGACGAAGGACGTCCACGCACGACTTCGTTGGAGCCCTGTTCCTGAACGGGAAGACCCAATCTTCGACGAGCCACAGCCAGAAAACTACATAGAGCAAGGAAGGGGGAAACGCCCGTTTGCAAACAAGCAGCGACGCCGTCAAGCACCCAAGCCCACCATACGCTTTCATCAAGCAATGAGCACGATGACATGACATCAATCAGACACAGGCAGGAGTGCTTTCCAGGAAGCGGCAAGAAATTCAGAGTCTCGAGAGGAGGGTGTTGGCTCTTCCTGCTTCAGCTCGCTCACAGTTGTCTTCTCATCGAGGACGCGAGACTGACTACACGTCGCAGCAAAAGATAGGCGCGTGAATCTGCATGAAGTAGCAGTCACCGGTGCTTCGGAGAGATAGATCTTAAACCTTATTATTGAATTATTAAGGCCCAGGCCCGGAACCGAAACACTTTTGCCACGAGCCCAAGGAACCGACCAAACCCCGGGAGCTTAGGGTCATAGAGTCCACCCCTCAAGAAGCGGTCCCAGTCGGCGGCAAGCTCATGAAAGCTCGTGTAGGTTCCCGAGGCCAGCACCTCCCAAGCACGAGGCTTCGAATGTCGGGAGCAGCGGTCCTTCCGTGATCCGGCCTTCTGCTCAACCGGCTTGTAGAGCTCGTGCGCCTAGGCGCAAAGACAACCGCACTGCACGGAAGGTTTGGACGCGGCAAAAAACCTCTGCGGAAGCTGGAACACTGTAGCAAAATGAAGCAAATGAAGCAGACGAAGCGGTCAGCGGAAGCTGGAACACTCTGCAGCCAAAGCGCGACGCGGTCGCACTGCCGCTGCGACGCGCTCTGGTTCTCCTCGGATGCTCCATTGGCACAACCCTTCCACAAACCTTGAGGTTCTTGCATGGACCGGGCTCAGGTGGAGGAGCTTTAAGATGAAGGGGCTGTGCAGGGCACATTGCAGCCCCAGCACGTGGAGAGGGCACTGAAGAGTGCGCTCTTCTATCGTACGTTGCTTTTCATCTGTTAACCACAGGCAGAAGCGTCAGATGTTGGAGCCGGGACCAACTTCCTGGACGTGCATGAAACCCGATCTGGCGCTTTGCCGCTGCAAAAGTGGCTCTCACAGGAAGAACGACGAATGGGGATCGGCCAGCAGCCCTTCATCGTGGGATGCTCTGTGGAAGCGAGACTCTGCTGTGACGTGCCCGAAGAGCTGGCGCACGCGCGAAGAAAACCTGAACGGCTTCTTCTTAATGCAGATTGTTGTACGACGTGGATCCACATCTCTGCAGTGCAAACGCTGATACATTTGAGCAACCTCGAACACACAAGAAACATGTCGTTGGTTGAGGCGGGTAGGGTAGCTTGGAATATGGCGATTTTGGGCTTCCGGCTACGACGTCTCGATTCTCTGAATGCTCAATGGGTTACGGAACCAATTCTTTTGTTACTACCACAGAAAGGACTGTGACGAAATGCTGGCCTGTCAAGGGAAAGTATCATCACATTGAAAAGGCTCTGAGCCACGGAATTGCACAGAGGCAGCTGTGATGAATGCAGTTCACCCTGCCGAACCAACACAGATCCGAAACCCGGAAACTGTGAGAATCTGAGCGCGGAAGGTTTACAATCGACGTCCATGTTGCGATTGTTGAACCCTGCATCCCTCGCATGCAGAAAGGAAGCTGCGCTCGGCTTTCCCTGAATCTTGGGTCGGCATCCAGACGAGCATTCAGCAGTAGCCTGGGTAAGGCATGTCGTGCTGAGGCAAACAGCTCTCTTTCACGTTCGGCAAGGATGCTTCCTCACGGAAGGTTCTGTTTCTGCCTCTGTTTCCTCTCCACAGACAGTTTGGACTCGCCGATAAACCGAGACTGCGTTCGAAAGCGTGTCAATGGCTCATGCAGCCGTAGAGCCGTAGAGAATCCTGTAACCACATCCCTCCGACATACTTCAAACAGCCAGGTTTCTTCAGGCCCTCCGCCTTCGCCTCCTTGTGCAGCTCCCGCAATCTGAGGTCAGTTGCTAACGGATTTGATGCGTGCGATTCCTCCTGCTCCCGTGGGGCGGGAGTTTATGTCAAGAGTGGAGCTAGAGAATGTCAGGGAGTTGAGCTAAGACTGGGAAAGTTGGCACAGGGCAGCCGCGGGTTCGGAAGGAATCAGATGATTGGAGACAGTGGGGCAAACCCTGTGCAAGGGACTGGCTTTCTCCGTTTCGAACGGCTTGCTCCGTTGCCGCAGATGCATCATAAAGTCTCCCTGGTTTAGAACGGCTTGCTATCGTTTGGGAAAGATCCAAGTCTTTTGGAGTGGTCTGCAGACTCGGCATACTGCCCTTCAGCGGTTCGCTCCGCTCTCTCAAGCTTTCCAGTTGTTTTCGAGCGCTTGGGCCCTCTTTCTCACCTTATGATGTAGTCCGCTTCGGGACGTCTGCTCCTGCTCCAGAACTTCTCCAGTCCGTGTTGAACGGCTTGCGCCTTTCTATCTGGATGTCTGATCCCTTTCGAACGGTCTACGATCTTTCTCAAATTCTCGAATCCTTGTGTAGAGTGTAGAGTTTGACTGCTTATGACTGCTTTTGCTCCAATTTTCTTGGCAGGTTCGAGACTGTACTCCTCTGTCTCGAATCCTCGATTCTTCACAGAAAGTCACGCGCGCTACATAAGCTGTGGCTTTCCCTTGGGGCATTCTGTATATACATCTATTCTTCATCTTCTCAAAGTCTCCAGTCCCCTTCGAAGGGGCTTGCTCCAGTTCCTTTCCAGCGTCGCTCTTGAGATTCCTCCAGCCCCCTTCAAGCAATTTGTCTCGTCTCTCCCAAGCGTTTTCGCTCCCCAAGTCCTTTTCAGACGCCTCTTCTGGGAGTTCCCGAAAATAGGGGTACCTTATTTTGAGGTCCTTATAGTAAGGATCCTACTATCTAGGGTGCTATATTCGGGTCCCCCATTTTCGGAAACTCCCTTCTCCTGTCGCTCACTTGGTTCTGTAGCTTCTTTTTAAGCTGGTTTGTTCCGGCACTTCTGTTGTGTAAATCATGCCGTCATGTGTTTCGAACTCCCTTTCTCAGTTTCCCTGGTCCCTCCCAAGCAGATCGCCAATTTTCCGAACTTGCTCAACCCTTTCGAGCGGTTCGCTCCTGCCCCTAAGATGTTCCAGCCCCTTTTCGAATAGCTGGCTCCTTTCGAAAGGGGCCAGAAAAGTCAAATAAAGGTGGAGCAAACCGTTCGAGAGCATCACAAAATATCGCAGACTGTGAGAGAGCCGAGTTGGTCTTTTGGAATTACCAGAGTTCGAGCGCACAATTCGATGGTCCACAAGCACCGCTCGAAACGGACCAGAGTCTACAGTGATTAGAGTGAGTAGACAATTGCGGGACGCGCGCATTCGAGCCGGTGACCCAAACCTTTGAAAAGAGCGACTAGCAAAAAGGAGGAGAGCAAGCATCCGTCAAGCTGGCATGGCTTTGCTCTGTCGAGGGGCTTCTCCTCGGAGACGGGCAGGTTCTGCATCGCCGTCTCGTTCATCCTCCCGGTGCGCAAAGCAACTGGTGAAACTTCTGTTTCATGCATGGTCAAACTGTCCAGAAGTGAGAGCCAAGCTGGCCCGACGGTCCTCGATCGGTAGATCTGCACCGCATCCCGGAGTGAAAGCCGCAGCTGATGCTGAACCACGGAGGTCCAGGCAGATTGGATCGTCGGCACCACACCGCTGTTGATTGCCTTGCCTTGGACTTTCACTCGTGAAGGGAGGCAATAAAGTCTATTCCATGTCCATGCGGCCAGCTTCTCAAGAAGCCTCTGAATGTTTCAAGACTGGGACAACTATGGTAAACGCTTGCGGCATCCCTGTCAAGACACGAGCTGAACTCGTAGCCTGCAGCCCTGGCGCAATACTCCCCAGCCAGCTCCACGAGCATGGCCCCGTTCACCAACTGCCCATCGATCTTCTTTGGTTTCAAGAACCTCGAGCTGCGGCTCGAACCAAGGCCGCACTGGCGACTTGCAAAGGGAACCCCCCCAAAAAAAGGGAATGGAGTCAGCCTGGCCTTAGCCTCAGAAGCTCTGACGGCACTGAAACCTGAAGAAAGCCGCCACGCGACATGTACACCTTCTTGACGAAGGCTTCCACCTGGTCCCAAGCCCCCAACTCGGGAAGCTCCCCAAAACCGGAACCCCTTCGGCGAGCTTTCGGCCCTACGGCCTAGGCCTTCCGTCACGAAACCCCGCGTCCGAGCTAAGAGTCCCAGCCTTCAAACCCTGAAAACGAGGACCCCGGTCTTGACACAGCAAGGTTCAGGCATGATTCATACCTGTCTTGACACAGCAAGGTTCAGGCATGATTCATACCTCCACCAAGGCCTTCTCTCACCTGCCTCCATCCCACAAAATATCCTGCGTTCCCCATCTCTGGGCCACTGCACACCTAGTGAAACCTGCACATACATGCAACAGTCAGTCCCGGCTGATGCCGAGTCAGTGCAGATCGCGCAACAAGAAACCAATGTACAATCTCAACTGCAACTGTAACTGACCGAGACTGTTGCAACTTCAGGTCCATCACACTGAATGGTGATATCATGAGCTTCGTCCATGGAGTCTTCACAGTGGAGTTGGCCTGCTCGCGGAACTCCGGGCGCAAGGACTCGTAAGGCCTTGGCTCTGTGACCGCCACGAGAATGGCGCCGTCAGTTCGAGCATTGGGCGATTAAAGCTTTGATTTTGCAATCGCAAAACAAAAAGCCGTAGCATCCCCGAAAGCCCACCAAAGTGCAGCGAGCCACAGCTTTTGGATGTTCCGCAGGTCGGCCTCATCAACCACGGGCCGAACGATCGTGGCACAGTCGCGCTCCCGGAAGAGATCCTCTGATACTCGCGATCGGCTCGTATGCTTATTCGCGCTGCCAAGCTGCGTTTCAGAAAGGCAACAGCTTCATGACTGCATGATGAGCTCCAGCAGCTCTACCCGGGCACTTCTCCGTGCGCACTTCTCCAGACGATGCTTCGACAAGACGACTGCATTCTTACTGCTGCACAGTCTGTACCAATACCCTACCTTGTTGGACCGGTGCATGCAGCAAAGCAGGAGAAGCGCGTCCTTGATCACATCCCGCAACCTGTTCTTGTCGTCTTGGCCTGCCAGGGCACGCCAGGGCCGCGAGGAACCACCAGAACTCCCTAATATAGGGGCCTTAATAATTACCTATACTATTTTGGTGGTTCTTTATTACAATTATAGTATAAAGGGGAGGCCCCTATATTAGCCATGCAGGACTTTCAAAGCAGGTTCCGACATTCCACGCCTCGAACAGACTGCAAAGCGCGCTCAAGGTACTCCTTAGATGCAAAATGGTGAGGACACTCTCTCCCAAGACGAAAGACCCGTATCCAGATTGCAAACACAGAAGCACAGCTAGGTTCCTGGAAACGACACAAAACGCGACGCCGTGAAAGCCTCACAAGTCAACTGCTGGCACCAGGGGTCGCCTCTGTTTAAGATGAGTTCTTTATGGAGCCAAAATCGCGCTGAGCCGAACCCTGAAACTTTTGAAAGCCAGGCCAAAGCTCCTTCTCAGAGATCGGCGCCCCAGACCTTGGAATCTCGTTGGACCGATACCTACGGACGCAGGAAAAATGACAGGTGGCGAAGGGCATCGATCCAGCCGCTTGCCACAAACCCCGCTGATGCTCCATGCTGCATGCGACACAGGAGCGAGTAAACTGGCTACACAAAACTCGACCGAAGCTGTGCGAGCCGCACTTTCTTGTCTCCTAGGGGCTCATCCGCCAAACGGAGGTGGAAATCCCGCAGAACCCAGAGGAAGAGCGGGAAGTACTGGGACAGGTCCGAGGACTTCTCCTCCTCTCAGCCATGGGCAGGGCTTTGGGGCATCGGGGTAAGAGCTGGGCCCTAGGAATCCCTAAGACCTAGGACCTACGAAGGAGCCGCCTTATGCCATTCGCACAAAGACTCCTCTCCGCCGCCCCTGTGGACTGTGACCATTGGATTCCAGTTGACTTGAGACTTGTGCCCCTGTGAACATATGAAGCCGCAGGATTGATAGATCACTTGAGGATCTGGGTAAGGATAGGTAAACCAGGTTCGATGGAAGAGCCGCGTCTGGCGCTGCGGCATGCTGCGGCTGCAGTGCCCAGGTCAAAGTTTATCTTCAGGGCTGCTTCTGTAAACCTCGGGCCTCAACTCTGAAGCCGGACATCTTAACATTTGCTATTTCAAAGCTCTACAGACTCTAAAGCCCCTTAGCCACCTCGTTCCGCCGATGGCTCTTCACATGGATGTGCTTGGCTATGTGGAGGACGAGGTGAAGGTCATCGATGGCCTCAGAGCTCAACTAGACATCAGTTGTTGCTTCTGCCTAGTCTAAAAACCCTGGAGTCGGACCTCACACCAAACTGCCTGCAGCTCTTAACCCGTGTCGAAAGAAAGAAGTGCAAGCTTTTCGAGACCTTGACATGCCGCGCAACCGAGGTGCACGCACTGTCCCGATTGCACAATACCGATGGGGCAATTAACCTATCGACCTCACCAACTGCTTGGTATGCCTGCACTTGGGGAACCGAACAACCGCTTCAAATCTCAACTTTCACCTTACGAACTTTCAATTTCCGCAATTCGCACAAGCCGAACTCTCGAAAGCCTTAGCTTCGAAAATCATCGCTCATGACACCGTTCTGGCATCAGCCTCCACAACTTCCCCTAGCTCCTTGAACCGCATGCTCCCGCGGACACTTACGAGCGACCTGCTCGTCGATCGCCCCCATGGAGTTGTAGATAAAGTACCTGGAAGCCGTTTCTGACAGCATGCGCGAACTTCTTGTCTTGAGCTTTCAATGCATGGTTGCTTTCAGGTTGATATGCCGGACTTGTTTCTCAGCTCCCCTCTGCTAACCATATGACACATGAACAAATCTAAAGCCAACCACGCACAGCCGCAGAGGGCACGAGGACAACAGGATGCAGAGGGAGAGGATCTGCATGTCGCAACTCGCCGTGCGTTGGGTTGAACCCAAGCCCTCGGTGTCGATGAGGATGCAGTAGTAGTCCTACAAGTAACATGTGAGACCGCAGATGGCATGTCGTCTGACTTGATGGAGTTGAGGCCGGGGAGCTTCATTGAAAATGCCGGGCCTAGCTTAATGAACCCTGCAGCAGCCGAAGGCACAAGCTCGAGTTTGCCTGCCGTTGCCGTCTCGCATGCCAAGTACGGACTGGAGAAAGAGTTCATCACATTTTCGGGGGGGGAGCATGACAAGCTTTCTAGGCTTAGCGCTCGAGAGGTAACCTTTCTATCAAGGTGCCAGTCGCCCCCCTACTCTCTGCTCGTGGCGCGGAGTGGGGCTAGCTGGACACGAAACTACCTTCTGAGCTTTCTTCGTCCGAAAGAGAAGAGGAAGCAGCCCGAAAAGCTGGGAAACTTCAGAAGTCGTGCTGGAAGAGGTAACCTCAAGCCGCTTGTTTGTAGGGCTCCGCTGTCCGGCGCCAGCTGCACAGGCTGACCCCAGATCCAAAGACCCTTCCTGAGTGTGGGAACAAAATCTCCAAGGCTGGTCTGGATCTCACGGCTTGGGGCTGGCTGCGCCAAAGAACTTCAGCCGCGGAACTGCTCCAGTGTCTCAGCCCGTCTCAGCCCAAACTACGTCTCAGCCAAAAAGAACGAAACGCAATCGCTGATTTTTCCCAGATGGTGCCAAACTCATGCACACTCGACGTAGATTGGCCAACCTCCCGGCAGAACACCCCCAAATGCTGCAAACACCGGCCGAAGCCCAGCGGCGTACACGGGTTGATGGTTGGGCCGATCTCGAAACCATCCTGCAAACCTGTCTCGCCGCATGGCTTCGGAAATTTGGCGCTTTAATGCTCATGCGGGCGGCTCGCTCTCTCTGTGTCTCTTGCTTGCACTCGGTGTCTCTCTTGCTTGCTTGCTTGCAAGGCGTGTGGGAGGTAGGGGCAGCCCCTACACCCCCTGCGCGCGAGCGCTACGCCACTGTTCATGTCTGGTGTGAGACGGAGATCCGGTGCATTCGGTGAGATATGGCCGTCAGCGGTGTCTCTCTCTCTCTCTCTCTCTTTCTCTCTACCGCTTGGGGACCGGTCAAACTCCCCGGGCTTATTAGCCCACCCAATTTATTGACTGGGCGTGCGGGAGTCAAGAACGAGCATATTGCACCATTGTGACTTGAGTCACAGATCTCTCTCTTGCTTGCTTGCCTGCACGATCTCTCTCTCTCTCTCTCTCTCTCTCTCTCTCTCTCTCTCTCGCTTTCTCTTTGCATCAAGAGCAAGCGGGGGCGGTTGAACTTGAGTCGCTTGAGGATTCAGGACATCGTCCCACAATGGACAAAATAGCAAGGAATCTGCGAAAGCGTGCTTGGCACGTTTGATGCCGCCATCAACGCCCGCACGACCTGAAAACCCTGCGCGCCTAGCAAGCGATTCAGGAGGAAGGACTTCCCCGTCCGGTAGAGCCCGGCAATCCCCACGATCCTTGGCGACATCAATGAACATGCCGGCACCATTGGGCCATCCCAAACGGAACTCTGAAGATGTCCATGGCCAAAACGAAAGTCTGAAGCACCAAGAACTTCAAGAGCTGAGGATTTCTGTTGAGCTTTGGGCTTGAGAGGAGCTTAGATAGGATCTCTTAAAATATAGACTTTCCAAGCCATGCCAAGCCGCGCAAGCCTGCCGGGGATCTGGTTGAGGATAGCCGCGGCGTTGTCCTGCAGCTTATATACTGCCCCCAAGGGCACAAAGTCTTGTTGGAGGTTGTGGAAAGACGGACAATTCGGATGTCGACTCGGAACCAAGTACTCAGCTTACACATGGTACATGCTACGAGAACGCTCAAACCCCGTATAGCCCCGAAGGCCCGCAAGCTTGACCCAGCACTTCCTGAAGGTGGCATTTGCCATCATCGTCGATCCGGATGAGCTGGAGGGGGCCGCTGAAATACGCCGGGTCGCCGTCGGCCATAGGGTAATCTCTCAGTGCTTTCAGACGCTATATGCAGCCTGATTCGGATTCGGTGCTAAGTGACTGTTGGCACAACAGGAGACAAAGCGACTGATTCAACTTTGAAGGGCTCGGGTATGCGGGCGGGAGGCGGGAGGCATGATAGGTCTACACAGGTGCGCACATGATAGGTCCGTACCTATGGTGTCGCTTGCAAGGTTGCACAAAATCGCAGAAGCAGGCACTAAGAAAATCCGCAAAATCCGATGCCGTTGCGGGATCGCGGGTCGCCAACCACCAACTTCAAACTTCAATCCGAACTGCAAAGCAGCTCAAATCATAACTCAACACATACCACCTTACTAAAAACTTCACCAACTCTTCTAATGTGAGGCCGAAGTCCGATAATTTGACGAGACGGTTTTATCCGCCTTTTTGCTGTGGAGGATCCCATTTAACACTACTCACTACTCTCATCGAAAACTACCCTGCCATACCCTGCCGATGTATCCTTCCCGAGGGTATCCTCCCTGCTGCATAAGCCTTAAACTCTAAACTCTCTGCTGTGGATGATTCGGGGCTATCTTACGCCCAACTGGAAGACGAGTCTTCCTTTGCAGATGCTACACCTCCATGGACAGGAAGATGTGGCGCTTGCGATCATCGTCGACGCGGCTGGATTGGGGGCAGTTTCTGAGGTATGCCGGGTCGGCCTCAGCGTGCTTCATTGCTGGCTTTTGAGATTTGGTACAGCAGGAGACAGCGTTTCGGGTTTTCCAACAAAGTTCATCCTGGACCGGCCGTTCTGTCCATCGCTCGCATGATAGGCCGATAGGCCTGTGTCCGCGAGACCGCTGGATCTCAGAAGCTGGCACACAAATCTGATGTAATCTGATGCTATCCGCGCGACGTGTTTCTGTATGCACGCATCCCACGAGAACGCTTCTTTTCCGCGGGCAGTTTGGGGGGCGGCCCAAACAATGCGAAAACTGTATGGCAGGGCTCTGGGGCGATTGCCAGAGCCTCACACCCTATGCACACTCTGAAGCCTCCTAGCCCTCCTAAAGAGAACCATAAACCCCAGGCTACAGTACCTAGCTGGCAAAAGTCAAAGGGGCAAGGAGCGCGGCAAATGCTGCTACTGCTCCAGTAACCGCTAAACGTTCACGGACGGCTGCTTCTCAAGAGCTCAACGCATGAGGACAGCGCCTGGCAGTCACATGCTGTTCCAGAAAAAAGATCGCAAAAGTTGTCGGCAGCCTGAAATGGGAGGCTCGTCCTAGAAGCCCGCGACGGCCCGTAGGTCCAGGTGCCCAGTGAACGTGTAGCCGTCCTTGAGCTCAGACTCTTGAACCATGGGATAGTTGATCTACACATGCCAGGTAATGTTCGCCGTCAAATTGAAGCAGTGCGATGCACTCCGAAGTCGAAAACCGTAGTTCTGAATGTCTCAAGCGGACAGGACAAGAAAAGGAGATTGGGGCGGCCAGGGCTCGCCGAGGTTGGAAGCTTCTGTTGGGTCGATCTGGCGACACGGCGACACGAGCCAAGCTCAGAAGCTGGACTCACACACTCGCACACAGGCAGGCACGGCTTCAAGTCCCTTGAGCTTGCTACTTGTACACCATGAAGGGGACGACGACGACACAGGTATTGCAGTAGAACAAACAGATGCAAAAAGCACCAACAATAAGGAAGGGCATGTGCCTTCCCTCAAGAAGCAGACAGACTCAAAGCTTCAAAGCAGGTCACCGTTTCACTACGCCGGTCAAAGTTTGTTCTTTAGCTGCGCATCCTTGTTTTCCACTCCGTGCCTATGCAGCCTCGTGTGCTTCAGGGAGCTTAAGACGATCTCCTTGCGAAGTTCAGAACACACCCCTAAATTTAGCGAGCCGTGGACCCACCTAGCCTCCGGCGACGACATGGGGAAGAGAATGGGGAGCTCTTCGCTGTGAAACCTCGGCGGCTCACGGGCGATCAAAAGCCCCGTTCAGGATTTAGGATTGAGCGCCTGGCTCCTAAACTCTTTTGCAAGTGGCTTGCAACGTCACGCCAGGACAGCTGTCTCGCTCCACGCTCCTAAACCCTAAACTCTAAACCCTTGTTTGCATCAGGACTTGTGCCATCGCCTGAATGTTTGAGCAACACGGACCACGGAGGTTCAGCGCTCGCGACTGATCCTTAATGCCTTGCTCAGCAAAACTCTAAACCCTAAACATATCCTAAACTCCAAACCCTAAGGTTGTTAATTCAGATGCACGGCTGAGGCTTGGAAACCCCAAGATCGCTGGGCCGAGCAGCTCGGGTCGTCCGTCAGCCGACCCCTCGAGCAGCATTCCAGCCTGATGGCATGGATTTTTATTAACACGATCTTTGATGTTGTTCGTGCGCAGTTGGTACTGTTGTTCTTACTATGAGATGTTGAGCACTTTGCTGTGGGGTTCGATGAATTTACCTCTCGCAAGATTCTGCTTCAAGGCTTCTGGCTGTGGGGCTTCGACTCTCGAGGCTCCTTGGCATGTCACTAGCTTCCAAGCGACCGCTTAGCTGATGTTTACTTTACCCTAAACCACAAACCTGGCCCATGCAGGTTTGAAGAAGGGGGGTTCGGGATTCTGCACCTCAGGCTTTATGATCTTGAGTTTAGAATTGCAAAACCCATATGACCCATCTCCTCAATCTGAAAGCAGCCACGCTTTCTAGCTTGCATCCCGATGCAACAGGAACTTGTTGCATTGATGGCTCCTCGTGAATCATGATACCTCTCATTCCAGGTTGAATGGCGGGGTAGTCCCAAGGCTCCTTTGCTTGAAGCCTTGGGAACGAGCTTCTGTCCCGATCATTACTCAACACTCATTCTCGCCAAAGGCACGGCCGCTCGTTGAAGCTCCCGACCGGTGAGCAAGCACCAGCAGAACTTGTACTCATCTCCTTGCAACACAACTCGGAAAGGGCACAGGCGTGCGGAAAGCCACACGGCGCCTGGAGCCTGCAGCCTTACACCCTGGAAGGCATGCTTGATCAGAGCTGACAGGCCTAAGTTTTCAGAACTTCCAGGCAGCAGGTTCGCTCTAGCAGTAGCAGATGGCCCGGTCCCAGCGCAATCAACGCCTCCAACCCACAAACACCTGCAGCAACGAACCCCGGCACCTTTGTTCAGAGAGAAGCTCGACTCGCCCTCGGAGCGCAATTGGCTCTTGATTGTGGTCTCCGAGATTGGGGATACAGATCTTCGTTTATAGCGCTGACAATAAGTGAGGGTGCAGCGCGACCGTGCCAAACTATGAGTGAGGGGACGTCGGCTTGGAGCTGCATTCTTTTGGATATCGGGCTGCTGTCCGGCGTCAAGCAAAATTTAGCATGGAAATGTCCAAACCACCAAGCCAATATCGAACGAGCCGGGATGGAACCTGAACACAACTGAGTGCCCTGCGATCGTGGGTCGGGTGAAAGGGAAGACCTGCACGAGAAACGCCGAGTCCCTTGGAGACTCGGTTGCCGGGCTGCGTCGGTGGTGCAGAGTCTTCACTTGTGTCGCTCAGTCTTCCCCCGTGCTGCTTCTCCCTGCTTGCTTGAAAGGTTCAACAACCGTACCTATTGAACTACCTGGCGGCTGGCGGGTCACTGCCCAATGGGACAGCAGCACACAAATCCACGCCAGGCCTTGCCGTCATCGCCGCGCAGGACATAAAAGCGAGCCCGGCTTTTGACCTTAGCCAATCTTGCAAGTGACGTTGGGCAAGCAGGCTGTGCAAGTGTGCATTCTCCTTACAGCTCTGACAGTTGCAGTGTGCGATCGTGTTGGGAGGGCGCTGTTGCAGCGACCTGAAGCCCGCCCACTAACAGAAGCCTCACAACGGCCCAGGAGAGTGGGAACGGTAGCAAATCCATGCAAAAAGCTTCTACTCTTATTATTACTACTATTATTGTTTTACTCTTATTCTTATTATGTATTGAGTTTTAGCCTCTTCTAGCCCGCCGGCCTCACCCTCTCCACGGCATGGCCGGCGCACCGACACACGGAAGAAGTAGGCCCAGACCTTGCCAGAAGCTGTGCGGGCAGGGGAATGCCACGAACCCTCGCCAGGTTATCCACATCAAAAGACATGCCTTCACCGGTTAGTGGCCCCAACCTTCCAGAGACTTTGACGTACTTTGGCTCGCACTCACGTGCGGCCTGGTTTAGCCATTGTGTGCAGCTTCAAGCGACATCACCTCAACTGAGCACCTCCTTCCCAGCGAATGGAGTTACGCAGTGCCGCCGCCGTAGCAAACAAAATTTCAGCAGACTTTAACTCACGCTCGCAGCATGCGTCGTGGTTCGGACACAGCTAGCTAAAATCGTGCGCGATGCAGTAGTTGCACCCGCCGTCTGTGTAAGATGCAGCATGCTAGAGCGACAACACTGTTTCAGAAATCAGCTTATACAGTAACACTTGGCAAATCTCACAGTGTCGCCACTGTAGCAATTCTCGTGCACATGGCGTGTTTGGACATGTTCCCCTCACGTGCGATTGCTTCGCATCGCATTTGTCAGCAAACCCAAGGCGGCTTGCAGGGCCGCCGGGAAGTATTCGACGCAAAATTGCGGCAGTGCGCAATGCAGCAGGACGACTCAATGCCATCCTAATGTCGTCCCCTTACTTCGATCAAACGCCCTTGCTGGTACACTTTGGGCATGGAGGCGCACTCCCCAAAACTCGTGCAGGTCATCAGTTGGCAAGGAAGGCCGGAGTGAGAAATCCGATGGTGGCCAAGCCCAGCAGGAAGCCAACAGGCAAAGCACAGCTGGCCTTAGACGCTTCCGCATCTTGCGTCGTGGTTGTGGTGGTCGTGGTGGTGGTGTTACAAAGAGGAGTGTAAGCAATCCCGGAAGTGTCGTCGTAGATCACGTTGACGGCGTTCAGAGGACAGCGCTGACAGGAAGTCTGGGCTTGCAGGAAGAAGGGGCTGAAGGAACCCACCCCCGACTGCTGCGTCGGTGCCTGTGAGCCCGTGCGGACATGCAGAGATGCCATTGCCAAATCCAGGGCTGCAGGGCCGTTGCGAGGGCTGAGGGTTGTGGCACTGAAGGGGATCGACACGAACCGGGCTGTCCTCAACACCTCCAATTTGCAGAACTCCGCATCATTGTACATCCACTTGATCTTCTCTACTGCGGTGTCCCACGAGGCATCGACCACGACGATGACATCAGGGACGGCACTGACGATGTCGCTCACGTTGACGCAGACCCAGTTGCCAGGGCGGTCGGCAAAGATATTGCTGAGCCCGGCCTCCTGCATCAGCATGTTAGGTGCCCCGGTGCCACCGCCCACGAAGACCTGCTCCTCCTCACCCGGTTCTGTGGAGCAACAGTCGATGCAATCCAGCCACACGGTCTTCATCTGCGCACCAGCCATCCCGGAGGAGACCATAGTCGCTGCTTGGTCAAAGTCAGCCTTCATCTCCGTCACCAGAGGCTCCACATCCTTGCCGAAGATCCTCCCGAGCTCGCGCAACTCGTCGTAGACGGTGTCTTCCGTGACGGTAGTTGGGCGCAGGGAGCGGTTTTCGCACGCATCCTCGAAAAGATACGTGCCGATGCCGGCTGCATGCAACTCAGGGCGGCAAGTGTTCGGGCCGCTGCCCCATTCGGAACCAGGACCTTCACAAGGTCCCACCGTTTCTGAAGAGAAGATGCCACGCACCCTGCCGCCCGAGGTGTAGTTGTGTCGGAAGGCAGAGCTGTAAGACGCCACGATGAAGTCTGGAGAGTGTGCCATGATGTGGGTCTCGTTGGGATACCCAGAGCTCAAGACCTTGATTTGAGAATAGGCTGATGCGTACTGTGGCCAAATCTCATCATCCAGGTAAGCAGTGCCCACCATGCTGCTCTCCAGACCCATCGCAAGCAGGAATTCCGTCGCCCCCTGGTTCATCGTGATGACTCGGCTTGGCGCGGACGCAATCGTGTTTGACACACCGCAGTTAGTGACCGTCACTGGGAAAGCAGCCGCGCTCGCAAACGCGAAGGCCATGCGAATCATGGGGCGCAGCATGTTTCCAAGTCTTGATGGGAGGCGGAGGAATACCAAGCTGACGACCGACGATGCACTTGAGCCATGCCAAAGAAACACGGAAGAAGTAGGCCCAGACCTTGCTAGAAGCTGTGCGGGCAAGGGAATGCCAAACTGAACTCTTGGCTGCTCTCCAGCAAAGAGGTTTCCAAGCTTCAGCGTTGCAGAGTGCCGATTCTGCACGAACCCTCGCCAGGTTATCCACCTCACAAGACATTCACTGGTTAGTGGCCCAACCTTCCAAAGACTTTGGCATACTTTGGCTCACACTCGCGTGCGGACTGGTTTAGCCATTGTGTGCAGCTTGCTCAGGCGACATCACTGCTTCAAGGAAACTTGAACTGAGCACCTCCTTCCCAGCGAATGGAGTTAGCAGTGCCGCCGCCGTAGCAAACACAATTTCAGCAGACTTTGACTCACGTTTGCTGGAGGTTTCCAAGCTTCAGCGTTGCAGAGTGCCGATTCTGCACGAACCCTCGCCAGGTTATCCACCTCACAAGACATTCACTGGTTAGTGGCCCAACCTTGGAAGACTTTGGCATACTTTGGCTCACACTCGCGTGCGGCGTGGTTTAGCCATTGTGTGCAGCTTGCTCAAGCGACATCACTGCTTCAAGGAAACTTGAACTGAGCACCTCCTTCCCAGCGAATGGAGTTAGCAGTGCCGCCGCGGTAGCAAACACAATTTCAGCAGACTTTGACTCACGCTCGGAGCATGCGTCGTGGTTCGGACACAGCTAGCTAAAATCGTGCGCGGTGCAATAGTTGCACCCGCCGTCTGTGTAAGATGCAGCATGCTAGAGCGACAACACTGTTTCAGAAGTCAGCTTATAAAATAACATTTGGCAAATCGAGCACCTCACAGTGTCGCCACTGTAGCAATTCTCGTGCACATGGCGTGTTTGGACATGTTCCCCTCACGTGCGATTGCTTCGCATCGCATTTGTCAGCAAACCCAAGGCGGCTTGCAGGGCCGCCGGGAAGTATTCGACGCAAAATTGCGGGAGTGCGCAATGCAGCAGGACGACTCAATGCCATCCTAATGTCGTCCCCTTACTTCGATCAAACGCCCTTGCTGGTACACTTTGGGCATGGAGGCGCACTCCCCAAAACTCGTGCAGGTCATCAGTTGGCAAGGAAGGCCGGAGTGAGAAATCCGATGGTGGCCAAGCCCAGCAGGAAGCCAACAGGCAAAGCACAGCTGGCCTTAGACGCTTCCGCATCTTGCGTCGTGGTTGTGGTGGTCGTGGTGGTGGTGTTACAAAGAGGAGTGTAAGCAATCCCGGAGGTGTCGTCGTAGATCACGTTGACGGCGTTCAGAGGACAGCGCTGACAGGAAGTCTGGGCTTGCAGGAAGAAGGGGCTGAAGGAACCCACCCCCGACTGCTGCGTCGGTGCCTGTGAGCCCGTGCGGACATGCAGAGATGCCATTGCCAAATCCAGGGCTGCAGGGCCGTTGCGAGGGCTGAGGGTTGTGGCACTGAAGGGGATCGACACGAACCGGGCTGTCCTCAACACCTCCAATTTGCAGAACTCCGCATCATTGTACATCCACTTGATCTTCTCTACTGCGGTGTCCCACGAGGCATCGACCACGACGATGACATCAGGGACGGCACTGACGATGTCGCTCACGTTGACGCAGACCCAGTTGCCAGGGCGGTCGGCAAAGATATTGCTGAGCCCGGCCTCCTGCATCAGCATGTTAGGTGCCCCGGTGCCACCGCCCACGAAGACCTGCTCCTCCTCACCCGGTTCTGTGGAGCAACAGTCGATGCAATCCAGCCACACGGTCTTCATCTGCGCACCAGCCATCCCGGAGGAGACCATAGTCGCTGCTTGGTCAAAGTCAGCCTTCATCTCCGTCACCAGAGGCTCCACATCCTTGCCGAAGATCCTCCCGAGCTCGCGCAACTCGTCGTAGACGGTGTCTTCCGTGACGGTAGTTGGGCGCAGGGAGCGGTTTTCGCACGCATCCTCGAAAAGATACGTGCCGATGCCGGCTGCATGCAACTCAGGGCGGCAAGTGTTCGGGCCGCTGCCCCATTCGGAACCAGGACCTTCACAAGGTCCCACCGTTTCTGAAGAGAAGATGCCACGCACCCTGCCGCCCGAGGTGTAGTTGTGTCGGAAGGCAGAGCTGTAAGACGCCACGATGAAGTCTGGAGAGTGTGCCATGATGTGGGTCTCGTTGGGATACCCAGAGCTCAAGACCTTGATTTGAGAATAGGCTGATGCGTACTGTGGCCAAATCTCATCATCCAGGTAAGCAGTGCCCACCATGCTGCTCTCCAGACCCATCGCAAGCAGGAATTCCGTCGCCCCCTGGTTCATCGTGATGACTCGGCTTGGCGCGGACGCAATCGTGTTTGACACACCGCAGTTAGTGACCGTCACTGGGAAAGCAGCCGCGCTCGCAAACGCGAAGGCCATGCGAATCATGGGGCGCAGCATGTTTCCAAGTCTTGATGGGAGGCGGAGGAATACCAAGCTGACGACCGACGATGCACTTGAGCCATGCCAAGGAAACCGGGGATCTTGCGACAGGCTCCCCCTCTCAGTCTCTGATTCACACCGAAACACCAAAGTCGCTCCCTTCGGGTGGTCTCTGATTCACACCGAAACACAAACAAACGTCGACTCTGGGACTCGGCCTTCAGCTTAGCTGGACAGCCAAGAAAGGGACTTGCCAGGCTTAGGCCCAGAAAATGTGATAACAGTGGTTCTGCGATTCTACAAGTTGCCTAGTTTGGCAGATGCTTTTAGACTACTTTTACTGCTTCACCTAGACAAACTCGAAATTGTGGATCAATGCGAGAGGCGTCTGGGAAGTTGTCTCGGTCAATCTTGAGTCGGTGGACATCCTCGGCTTATTCCCACAAGCTGAGGAAATCCAGGACTGGAAATGGGACATGTTTGCATGAAGTTCGCCCGGTTGCTAGACCCCACCATCAGAAACTTGCATGAGTTCTCCGACATGTCCCGGCTATTATTGAATATCAGCTTGATCGAACCAGGAGCCCACCAGAAAAAAGGACCCCGTTGATCTTCATATGCCAGACCCAGGCCGCGGGCAGGGGCGACCACCCGAGGGGGCCCGTCACTGCATGGGCTGCACGAAACCCAGGGCGCTGCGTCGGCAGGTGCTCTGGGGAAGTTTTGGTCTAAATAAACTCTGCAGGCCCGCATTATATGCCCAAGGCTCCCAATGGCTGTCTCCAGAAAACCTCAGCATCAGAACCAAACGACCCCAAGAAGGATCCTAAACTGAGAGTGAGAACTCGGAAGTATCGAGTCGATCTGTGGATGAGTAGTCGTTTGCCGGTCATCACAACTTGTCTTTCTGAGGGTCTCGTTCTCCGATGTCTGTGGCAATCTTCAACTAGGAAGAGGTTAGCCCAGCATGCTGCCACTCTCTGCGGGCACCAAAGAACTGTCCATCTCTTCATTTGCGTTTGCTGAGGCAGCTGCACCGTCGCGAGCTCAGCATTCTCGCTCTGGAAGCCGTTGACAAATCGGTCGATGACGGGCCTTCCACATTGGGTGTCAGGTGCTCGAGCAGACGCGAGCTCTCGAATGGTTTCGGGCTCGACAAGCTGAAACTGCCGACAGTGCAAGCTGGCCTCAGATGCCTTAGCTCTGGCGCGACAAACGGATCTGTCAAGCAGACTCTGTGCAGGGCTGTGTGTGAACAACAATTCGCTCTGAGCATTTTGGAAGGCTTCATGGCCACACACCACGCTCTTGGCGTTCGGAGCCGGGGTGCTCGTCCATGATGTCTTTCAATTCCTCAGAACTTTGTAGCTGCGAAAAGCCCTGCAGCCGCAAACGCATAGACGATCCTATGCCGAAGCTAAGTCAAACTCGGAACTCGGAGGATCTCGGAGTTTGCCGGCGCTTTTGGGAAATTAAGAGCTTAGGGCTTCTCGCTGATGCGTCGCTAGGTCCGGGCAAGAACTGACGGCCAAATCTCGACCCAGAACAGAATAATCAAACCAGAAGGAATATCGAGGGGATGTTCGCTATGTCAGCAAAGAGGCGGCTTCTTCGATCTTCGACTGCCTCAGAGCACGTGTCACATGGCTGTCATCCGCCGACCCTGTCTCCGAAAGGGATGCAGATACAATGAAGCTTCCCCAGGTTTCCCTCGACAAGTTCATGCATCATGCCGCTCGATCAACACACAAAAACTCTGTGTGCATGACCATGCAGAAATGGACGCATCGGTCACCGGCTGACTGCCAGTTTCCCAACGTCCCCACTAGCACGTGCGATCTACTTTAAGGAGCCTGTAACTGAAAGTTTCGCCTGTCTTCGGATGCGTCATCGCGCCGCTTCAGCCAAGCCAATGCATGCCAAAGCCTTGCAGTAAGCCTAGGCATGAGGAAGACTTATGGCGACAGCTCTTCTCCTGCCCTCTAGGGCAGGCGCGCTCCAGGCATAGCGGGGAAGATCTCCAGCGCTGCCTGGCACACACAAGGACCACTTCAAAAACACACAGATCTCGAACTTGTCTGAGCAGCCCGTCTTATCTATTGTAGCGGAGTAGCGGGACCTCCTGCGGGTCTCGCAACATCATTGTTAAGTAGAGTCAGCATTTCCAGACTAGGCAAAGCTCGAGGAGAGCCTGAAGGATGACTTACCTCCAGCATAGCCGAGTTTAGAGCATAGCAAGCCTCCCAACATTCTCGTGCTTTCTGCTTCTCATCCAGCTCCCAGTAGCCTCAGAACAATGCAGAACCAAACAGACAGATAGGCGGCGCTTGCAAAACTCTCAGAAAGACACGGTGGTGTTTCGCTTCATGCTCGGAATCAAACCAAAAGTGCAGCTCTTGTTGCTCTACAAGTTTTTGCCATGTTGCCACAAACGTGAACATGACATGGCCTTAACCGTAGGAGCCCATGGTGGCCTCACCAAACACGGCGAAGTGGACCCGTTTAACAGCTTTGCATTACGGTCCGAAACCCGACAAAGCCGAACTCCGAACAAAGCATAGTTCCAAAATCCAGAACCCCACAAGCCACAAGCTCGAGAACGGTAGAAGTAGAAACCCAAAATCCGAATCGCTCGAATCGCCTGTGCTTGAAGGGCATCAATGTGCCCTGGACAGTGGCAAGACCGCTAAGCACCGTGCAGCTGCCCATGCCCGTCAAGCACCTGGCCGGTGCCAACCGCAAGCCAGAACTCAACATGGGAACTGGCAGAGGACAGACTGACATCCTGCTGCGTCCACAAGAACGAGTACCGCCACCACGACCACCACCACCACCACAACAACAACAACTTTTTGAACCACTACTACCACTACTACTACTACTACTACTACTACTACTACTACTACTCCTCCTGCTACTACTACGACTACCACTCCTCCTCCTGCTGCAGCTGACACTGCTACCGCCACTGCTACTATTATGCTTGCCAAGCTAAGCCAAGCCCGCACAAGTTGAGGATGTCAGCTGCCAACCCGTCATTCTGCACAACATGCAACACAACACCGGCAACCCTGCTCAACATGCCTGAGATCTCACAACCTGAACAAGCAGCTCTATGACACTGAAACTGCAACCATCCCGGCGCACCAGTAGTGCCGCGGCTGCAGCTTGAGAGCCTGCGGGCACTACCAACAGCCAGCTTATCCCAGCTTGACAGGATTGAAATCGGCTTTCAATTAGGGAACGCAGCCTGTCGCCGTCAGGTCCTCGGAGCATGCGTCGTGGTTCGGACACAGCTAGCTAAAATCGTGCGCGGTGCAATAGTTGCACCCGCCGTCTGTGTAAGATGCAGCATGCTAGAGCGACAACACTGTTTCAGAAATCAGCTTATGAAATAACATTTGACAAATCGAGCACCTCACAGTGTCGCCACTGTAGCAATTCTCGTGCACATGGCGTGTTTGGACATGTTCCCCTCATGTGCGATTGCTTCGCATCGCATTTGTCAGCAAACCCAAGGCGGCTTGCAGGGCCGCCGGGAAGTATTCGACGCAAAATTGCGGGAGTGCGCAACGCAGCAGGACGACGCAATGCCATCCTATATAATGTCGTCCCCTTACTTCGACCAGACACCCTTGCTGCGCACTCCCCAAAACTCGTGCAGGTCATCAGTTGGCAAGGAAGGCCGGAGTGAGAAATCCGATGGTGGCCAAGCCCAGCAGGAAGCCAACAGGCAAAGCACAGCTGGCCTTAGACGCTTCCGCATCTTGCGTCGTGGTTGTGGTGGTCGTGGTGGTGGTGTTACAAAGAGGAGTGTAAGCAATCCCGGAGGTGTCGTCGTAGATCACGTTGACGGCGTTCAGAGGACAGCGCTGACAGGAAGTCTGGGCTTGCAGGAAGAAGGGGCTGAAGGAACCCACCCCCGACTGCTGCGTCGGTGCCTGTGAGCCCGTGCGGACATGCAGAGATGCCATTGCCAAATCCAGGGCTGCAGGGCCGTTGCGAGGGCTGAGGGTTGTGGCACTGAAGGGGATCGACACGAACCGGGCTGTCCTCAACACCTCCAATTTGCAGAACTCCGCATCATTGTACATCCACTTGATCTTCTCTACTGCGGTGTCCCACGAGGCATCGACCACGACGATGACATCAGGGACGGCACTGACGATGTCGCTCACGTTGACGCAGACCCAGTTGCCAGGGCGGTCGGCAAAGATATTGCTGAGCCCGGCCTCCTGCATCAGCATGTTAGGTGCCCCGGTGCCACCGCCCACGAAGACCTGCTCCTCCTCACCCGGTTCTGTGGAGCAACAGTCGATGCAATCCAGCCACACGGTCTTCATCTGCGCACCAGCCATCCCGGAGGAGACCATAGTCGCTGCTTGGTCAAAGTCAGCCTTCATCTCCGTCACCAGAGGCTCCACATCCTTGCCGAAGATCCTCCCGAGCTCGCGCAACTCGTCGTAGACGGTGTCTTCCGTGACGGTAGTTGGGCGCAGGGAGCGGTTTTCGCACGCATCCTCGAAAAGATACGTGCCGATGCCGGCTGCATGCAACTCAGGGCGGCAAGTGTTCGGGCCGCTGCCCCATTCGGAACCAGGACCTTCACAAGGTCCCACCGTTTCTGAAGAGAAGATGCCACGCACCCTGCCGCCCGAGGTGTAGTTGTGTCGGAAGGCAGAGCTGTAAGACGCCACGATGAAGTCTGGAGAGTGTGCCATGATGTGGGTCTCGTTGGGATACCCAGAGCTCAAGACCTTGATTTGAGAATAGGCTGATGCGTACTGTGGCCAAATCTCATCATCCAGGTAAGCAGTGCCCACCATGCTGCTCTCCAGACCCATCGCAAGCAGGAATTCCGTCGCCCCCTGGTTCATCGTGATGACTCGGCTTGGCGCAGACGCAATCGTGTTTGACACACCGCAGTTAGTGACTGTCACTGGGAAAGCAGCCGCGCTCGCAAACGCGAAGGCCATGCTAATCATGGGGCGCAGCATGTTTCCAAGTCTTGATGGGAGGCGGAGGAATACCAAGCTGACGACCGACGATGCACTTGAGCCATGCCAAAGAAACACGGAAGAAGTAGGCCCAGACCTTGCTAGAAGCTGTGCGGGCAAGGGAATGCCAAACTGAACTCTTGGCTGCTCTCCGCATTTGATAGCACTGCAGATGGCAGGACGGCACGACACTGCGTCTTCCGATGTGCATCTAGTCTCTCCCCGTTGCCCTGAGACAGCAGAACCCAGCCTGCCGGCAATCTTCCACAGCCTTCTCGAACTCCTGTTTGCTAGATGTTGCATGTAGGAATGGAAAAGCGAATCGAGGCAGAACGATGTGGCGACTCTTCGGCTGTCTACACAGGGGGCTCTTGAACGAAGCGGGCAGATTCCTGAAAAGTGGCTTTGAGCTTGCTGTCGCTCTCCACACAAACTCCACAAACTCCCCCCAAAGAAAAGATGCGGCCGCTGTCGGCTGCTCCTGCTTCGCGTAGTGCGCAATGGAGAGCTTGTGGAAGCCCTCCGCAAAGTTGGGTGCCATCTCCGTCACCTCGGGCGACTCAGGAACCTCCAACAAAGCCACTTATGGTGGAATATGGTATGTAATATTATTGGAAGTAACTGAATGGAGCATAACGAAATATGATAGAATCGAGCTGCGTATACATGATAAACAAGAGTTACGACATTGAAGACGACAGCGCGAAGTCCTACAACTGTGAGACAGACAGGGCACGCGAGTGAAGCTCTCTATGGCCTCATCAGCCTGGCAGAAGTTGCGAATGCATCTGCGTGCTGCAATCGGTTTTATCACGTGCACCAGAAGCCCATGCCGACTTCACGCAAGGCCCCTAGCTCCGAACAAAGCAGCCATGCAACTCGTGCCCAATCTGGCTAGTCGTGTTAATACATTTCCTTATCGAAGGCCAGCCGGGTATGTACACGGGCATGTTTGGTCAGTGGGCCTACTGCCGAGCACAGCGTCCCCACCCCAAAAATCAGAACTCTGCAAGGCAGCTCGACCCCTGATGCCTTGTGGCCCAACGGATGCACATCTCCAACTGCCCTGCGGCCTTCTGGTCGTCCAGCAGCTCAATTCCTCGCGCCATCTCTGCATTCACCTGAACCGGTTCCACGTGGAATCATGAATCGATCTGTTGTCGAAATGTACGTAACGGTCATGTTAAGGAGCTCCAAGTAGTTGCGGTTGGTGATACCAGGCATGTGCTGCTGTTAAACACCTGCCGTCAACTCGATGGTGCCACATGTGTCACATGGGAATGTGCAGCTGCCGTTTCTGTGCATAAGGGGGTCTTGCCAAGCTGCTTAAGCTCTTGACTTGGGTTTTCAAACGTTGCAATCCTTGCCCCAAGCCCCAATAACACCTGGTGACCTCAGGATCGACAGTGGCCAGCCACGCCCAGTTTATCCAGAGGTGGCCTTGGCATCCCCGGAGTCCTCCCAGCAAGCGCGCAGGGCGTCCTCCGCGTTGCTCTGGAGCTCTCCTGCCAAGATTATCCAAGATCAAAGATTTCTTGCAAGCAAAGCTCCAGCCCAAGGGAACTTCGAGTCAGGACTTCTGGACCTACCACCCTCGGCGGTCAGTTGACATCCTGAACGGATGTTCCGGTGGAATCCCAAGTGTGCAGATTCCCCATCGAATACTACAGTACCGCCTCGCCTGCTCCTTCCGTTTGCTCGGCGGAAGCCAATAGCACGGAGAACAAGGCATCTTCCTGGGCTCGGTTGGACATACATGAGGCAAAGCACTCTTGCCGAGACCCAAACTGCGGCTCAAGCGAAGCCCGCACTGCAGCTGCCGGCAAACAACAATAGGCCCGAAAGCGTTCCAACTGCAGGAGTACGCTTACTGATACTCGTTACTGTCTTCGTCCTCTCATCGCCTTGAAAGTTTGAGTTCCAGTCACACTGGACCCGCTGCAGACACTTGCAGAGCCTCATGCCGGAAGGCTCAGGAAAACCCCGCCGCCTCCCCCCACATCTTTTAGCCCTCCTTCATGCCGGAGCTCTGCTTGTGGCACAGCGACGGGCGGCGTGCCAAGCCTGGCTGGTAGCAGCGAAGGATTCGCAGAGTTTTGGATGGTGCTCGCCCGTGTCCCCGGAAATCAGATCCAGGCCTTGCATTGAGGGTTCTACCAACCAATCACAAACCCGGGTGTCCGGTTCGGACACTCTGCTGCCGGCATCAACTCTCAAAGCTTCCTCACAAGCGACCACCTTCGTCGTAGACTGGCCCCAGGATATCAAGTCGTTCACTCGGCACAGAGGTCGAAGCACGAGTCTTGTCTACACCAAAGTCCACACGAACTGGAGAGTGGTCTGGCACATCCGAACCAACACTGGGCCAAAGAGCTAGAGACATTTGCTAACCAGACCACAAGGTCCAGGCTTTCGTAACCTTTTTACACCTGGGAACCTCGACCTGGCCTGGGTTCTCAATCTGGTCGAGGTTCCATGCATACGCTGCTAGACCCCTATGCCTTGAAGGCTACTCCGCGTACAAGCTGTGAATGCCACAGCAGCTCCTTGTCCCTGACACTTCGAGCCTCTTCAGCGTTCCGATGGCCTCCAGGCGAGACCAGCCTGAGTGGGCAAAGCAAGCGCCGATGCTGGGGAGACGCATTCAACCTGTGCACTTAAGTTAAGCAACGTCTTCGAAAAAACGTGACATCAACCTCCATGCCACCAGGGGGGGTACCTAATGCTCTCCAGATCGAGAGCAACTTGACGATCAGCTCACCGCGGCGCGCACACACACCACACACACACACACACACACACACACACACACACACACACACACACACACACACACCGTACGAAGTACCACGGACAATCCCAGGACGCCGTCCGGAAGCCGAAGAATTCTGAACTACCAGCCAAAAACATCAGGACCTGGCAAATCCAGCCTAGAGTTGACATCGTGAGACGCTTACCGGAACAAGACCATCGAAACTTTGTTGCCTGCAACTGAAACTGACGAGAACCAAAGAAGCCTGAACCGGCTAGCCCGAATACAAAGACCCTCCTTGCTGCAACCCGAACTGAGAACATGATCGACGCGATGACCCAGGACAGAAGCAGGCAGAATGCAAGGCCCTAATGCCTGTGATTTGAGCTGCAAGCCACCACCTCATTAAACCCGAAATATCCCGCTGCACCCAAAGGCCAGTTGCAGTTTGCAAACCCAAAGCCATCTACGCAAAGCCGGGCTTCTTTCGCGCTTTGGGTTCAGCGCCACAGCTTTGGCCCAGCGCACCGTGCGTCGCCGGCCTTGGCCCCAGGTTACTACGTCCGCAGCACAGGGTTTGAGGGTACACTACACAGGAAGCCCCAATAGAGTGTTGGTAACAGTCGAGGAAGCCTTTCGCGAGGTTTCAGATACGCTTCCCACCCCAAACGAGCAGTTTTCCGTGCAGGGCACAGAGATAGACTGGATTCACTGGCACCCAAGTCGTGCTCAAGCCAAAGCTGCACAATCAGCCTACAGACTTCGACAGCAAATGGCGGAGTGGGGAAAAATAGACGCAGCCAAAGCACTCATCATCGAAGACGAGGCCTGCCTGGCAGGGGGCGCTGCAAAGTCCAGCCGCCAAAGAAAAAAAAACAGAAATCCCCAGGCAGTCGGGGAACCGAAAATCAACTCTGAGGCTCCTTGGATTGAACCCCGATTGATTCTTGTACCATGAAAACCGGCAAATGCATCCTGGAGGCACAGCAGAAGACTCCGTAGCAGAGCCTGCCTGAGGGGTGTGGCAAAACATTGCACTCCACTAGGACATTTTCTGAACAACAAAAAGCAAAGCAGTGGATATCAAGGTTTATGGTTTCCATTGGAACATCTGTTTATGCAAGTTCAAGCAGTGCCTGACTATCTTCGCAGCAGGCAAGTCGCGGGAAGCACTCTAGAATAGTTCCCAGGTCAGACGGACAAAACTAAACACCTTCTGATGTCATACGCATTGGCTCAAGCCAGATTCCGCCCTTAAGCCCCCAGGCCAGGGCACAGTACCCCCGAAAGCGCTGGATTTGAGAACAGAAGGGAGACCGCAAAGCAGGCTTCCCAGCCTCTGAATCCCGAAGGTTCCCTGAAAGCCAACATCCCTCACAACTCCGGCCTCCGCTGCACCCAGCGCCGCTTCTACATCCGAGGCGGCAACCCCCGACCTGGGCCGAGATCGAAACCAAAGTACCTGCTATGTACCTATATTCTTCTGGTGCATGTGCACATACAGTCGCCATTTCACTTCTCCCATTGTCTCGGTTTCGACCTGTGGGTGCGCATGCAAGTACCGTCGGTCTCCATGTATTGCTGGGGTCTGTTCGCTGGGACTGGACGATTCCACAACAAGTAGAGGGACCATGTGCCAACATGCGCTCCCACAAAACACATGACATTGGCTGGGCAATCATCAGGCTGCCGCCGTTGAGCAGCCTCTTTGCTTTTCCACGGCCCAAGGCCCAGGCTGCATCAGGGCTTCCTTCACATCGTCAGGCATGATCCATGCCGCACGAAGGAGGCGGTAGTGGAGGTTCCTGGGCTCCACGGATCATGAGGTCGTAGCGTGCGTGCCCACGTTGGGACCGTCTCGAAGTACGCTGCATGCTAATCTAGTTGATGGCTTTGATTGTGCGACGGCAGCTGACAACAAATTTGCTTCGGAGCAAAGGAGGGTCTATCTGTCTATCTACCTATCTAGCTCCCAAATGTAATTAGTTATACGTGCGCCTGGAAAACACTACGTCCCCATAAATTTCCAGACATATAAACGCAAAGGCTTCCAACGAAACCAAGATTCACTCCGAAGCGCAGCTCCTTTGTCTGCTTTGCTTTGTTCGCAGGGATAGCATGCACGGTGCCCGCAACAATGCTGTCCAGATCTGCAGAAAAGACCATGTTGTACACCCACTTCCTTCATTGCTTGGGACAAACTTTAAACAGTAGACAAGAAGCACATTTGGGCCTGGATGTTAGTCATGGCTGTCATGATCAGTCAAGTGACTCGTCCCCCTGCCAGGAGCTTGGAGACCAGTCAATGACTCCTCGAAAACAGCGAGTGTCTGGGTCGTAAGCAACCTCTTCGAAGTACTTCTTCGCGGGGGGCTGGCTGCCGTCGTCCAGCTTCGGGAAGGTATTGTCGTTTGCCCTCTCGTAGGAGATGTAGCACTCGCCCTGGTGAAAATGGTACGAGGCAAAGCCCAGACCTCCACCGGCTTGGACGTAGACCTGTCCTCGTCACATACAAAACGGCCCGAACACTGAAGGAGCGAAATGAAATGCGCAACCTACCTTTCAGAACATGTAACATGTCACTTCGGACGCTTTCGGTTTTCAAGCCTTGCGGTCATCGATACAGAAGAAGTTCAGTGACCACCGGACATTCCCAGTATAGACACTTCGAAAAACAAAGTTTCTCTCTCGCTCGCGAGATTCCCCAGATCGTCTCGAGCGCAGGATGTTCTCTGCCACCAGTTTGCATTCGCGAAAGGTCGCGGTCTGCAAACGTCTGCACCGTTGCAATGTACCTCCGCTCGGCGTGCTCTTCAAGAAGGGTCAACCTTTCAGCTACACAGACCAGATGTCCTCGAGCCCATGACAGACCGTGCAGGACTAGCCGGGGTGAAGCAGAAGCCACCGGGCAACGCTGCTTCATTCCAGTAGGTGCTCTCATGGTTCGGGATGGCCCGGAAGGGCTTGACGTGCATGGCAGGAGAAGCGAAACAACACGAATCGACCATTCTGTAAACCTTACGTAGACCCTTTTGCACAGACTTGTACACGCCCGCCTGAAACCCTAAGGGACGAGTGGCAGAGGGTCGCTCCCTTCCTTCACCACTTCGCTACGGATGGAGAGAATCCGAAAACCTTGGCTCTCTGTTTGCAAGGTCAGGAAGTTCGACGTGTCGTCCCTTCATCTATTCGATCTATTCTGCCTTCTGGTTGCTCTTTTGTCTCGAACACAGTCCAGCAGGAACTCCGCTTTTGGCGGCTCGTGTGGACTTTTTTGGAAGGGAGGACGACGCATCAAGTGAATCCTGTTGGCCATCACACCATCCCAAACACACTAAGATACCTGTCGTTGTTTTGGGAGACTGGGAGACCTTCGGATGCCGAGTCCTGGAAGACCCATCAACAACCTTTAGCGCCAAGAGCAAGCTGTCCTGACCAACATTGCGCAAAAATCACTTCGCATATAAAAACCACGTTGCTTCCTTGATCTCGCCTTCTTGCGAAGAGATTCCTTCGATGCCCCTTCTTCGGCATTCCTTTCCTCGATTTCGCATCGTCAACGTCGCAACCACCACCACCATCATCATCACCATCAATCCGCCGCACCGTTGCATTTTCACCATTTTCGCTATGTTTACTATCATGGTGACTGCTGCGAGTGTGGCTACTACATTGTCAACTTCCATGAGCACACCTAGCATCCTGATGGTTTGCAACAGATACTGGAAGAATCTTCCATTGTAGTTCCCGTGCTTGGGATGCCACAGTTGCTACGCACAACATTATCTCATAAGATTGAACGACAAACATGAATAACGAAACCTTCCGACCAGCAGCGGTCGAGCGCTCGCGCCTGCAGGACAACCGGGCCGGACTTCCGGGAACCCACCCATCGGAAGCCGCGGCCGTTGAGGAGCACCCCTGAGCAGTATCCTTACCTTTGGTTAGTAGGGATTGGAAGAGTGGTAGTAATAGTAGCTATAATTTGTACCCCATTCCTCCATTCCCTACTAACCAAAGGTAAGTATCTGGGGAAGCTTCGGCTGTGCCGTACTCGCAACCCACACACTGATTTCGGCTCTCTCACACCCGTGCAAGATAGGCAAGTTCACGGCGACTGCGCCATAAAGGTCGCATGACCCACAAGTTCAGATGCCCCAGGCAGCAGATGCAACAAGGGCCTTAAGGGGCATGTTAGGACTCTCATCACGGCTTCTTCTGACTAGCCAGCATGAAGGGCGCATCGCAACACTAGGCACATTAGGCCGTGCGTTTGAGGCGGGGGGTCGCGCTCCAGCCTCGCCCTCGCACGCGCCGGTGGGAGATGGCAGTGTAGCCGAAGTGGGGGCTTTTCCCGGACTCCAGTCGCCGCACCAGCTCCACCTCGGAAGAGTGAGTCAATCCGTGCTCCGAGGCCAGCAAGTGCTATCTGATACCTCCCCGGCAGTCGAAGGCAAGCTGCGTAGCGGTCCTCGAACATGTTCAGCGCGAGCTCCTTGGGCCGCCGAGACTGGGATTGTGGAAAGTTTCCGAAGTCCACGAAGGCACTGCCAGGGTTTCGGCTCTTCGGCCATTTCCACAACTTGCATCTCAGGCACTCCGGAAGGCTGCCCGATCTCTGGGAAGGGCTGCCGCAAGCTGAAGAGCGGCAGCTCCTGCGAGTTGTGAAAAGAGGCCTGGACTTTTGGGTTCCCAAGCCACTAGGCCTCCTAGAATCAAGACATGCATGTATGACCATCCCTATGACAGTCCTTTATGCGAAGTGCACGTCGGGCAATGCGGGCCATGTTGCATTCTCTTTTGCAAGACCGCCTTCTGCTGCAAGGGTTGGGATATCTTAAGAACACGCGCAGTATGACGCTGGCGATACTTGATATGCTCGGCCGCCACGCAGGCGTATTGCTCGGTCTTCACAAGCTTGGGGTTGTTGAGGGGTTTGTAGCTTGTCTGGAGTGGGCTCGAGCAGTATGATGAAATCAATTCATGCTTCGTGACTGCAACGGACCGGGCGCGGCGAAAGGCTGCAACGATCGGGGCTAAGGAAGGGCGTCCTGCTCAGTCCGCTCCGATATTTGGCAGCATTCACTGGGGCAGGACTGGGTATCGGAAACATTCACGCTTTGACTGTTTCGTTAGCATCGCCCGCTAGACATGTCATGTCCATGTCCATGATGTGCTCCAGTGCGCCGACCTTGCTTTTGGGCCACGCCCGCACGAATCAGCCACGTCTGGGTCTGACAACGTCTGCTTGCTGAATTGATGCCAGGATACTTGAGGTGCACAAGAACCATACAGCAGTCATGCTCGGCAGGAGAAAAAAGTGTGTCTCTGTGTCTGTGTGCGTGTGTGAACGAATGAACGAATGAATGAAGCAAAATGTCTGGACTAGCAGAAGCAACAGAGTTTGCACAGGCTCATGGGCGTGTTGCAATTGCCACCCGCAGTGTGCGAAGCCATTAGGTCTCCTGGCCGAGCCTCAAAAAAACAGCACCGGGCATCGGTTTTGAACAGCACATGACGGGAAATGCACCATTTGGGCCATATCCTCCCGACGAAAAGGCGCCACCACCAAGTACAATCACCGCGGTGCGGTCACTGTCGGGCATTTCTCCCTTCGCATCCTGATTGAAGCGGAGTTTAGGGTGATCCTGCACTGGAGTGAACACACGCAGTCAGATCTGCAGAAATGCCCTGACATCACCTTCCAAACAGACGGCCTTCTCTATGAAGGATTCCGGCTGAATTCGGGTTGCGTGATTGCGGCCCATCCCTCAATCCTAAGGTTCTGACTAAGACCCGACAAACAATGACAGGTCCTTGCTAGCTGAGCCGGTTCCACGGGCGACAACGCTCAAGCCTTGGGCTTGCGTTTCGCCCAAACCTCACCATCGTCCCAGAGTAAGGTCCCCAGGCTTGGAGAGATTTCCGCAGTGTAGACCCGGCCACCCAGGCTGAGGCAGACCTATAAAAAAGTGGCACCAAGTCTCATGATGACAGATCAGGTGTCAGCTGTACGCAAAAGACCAAAGAAGCCCTGCCTCCCTGGTGCCCGTGATGGAGAGCTCGGAGGGATCCGACCGAAACTCGTCCGCCCAGTGCACGAGGTTGGACTGGATGCTCGCCTCATGGCTCGAGCCAAGAGGCTCGCCCCTAGCCTACTTGTCGGGTATCATGGGGAACCAAAGGGTAACCTTTTTTGGCTATATAGGGATTATATAGGGACTATACTACCCAAAAAAGGTTAAAGGTTACCTACTCTTTTCCCGACCATTCAATCCAGGGTGTACCGCGGCATGTGCTGGCTCTGGTGCCTCTTTAAGGCGACACTGAGATCATACCGAAAAGGCAGGAAGACTCTAACGATCTTCAAAGTACGTAGATGCAGATCTCTATGCAGGTGCTAAGCGGGCCACCCGTATCCTCATACAATACTGTGTGCCGATCAGAAGGACCTCAGGCAAGACTAAGAAAAAGCCATCCGAAAGATGCTAACAGCGGGGTCTTCGAGTCTTGGCATCCCATCACCGTCAAACTCTGGAAAACGACCACACTCCTGGCATCCTCCAACTGCCCGCAGCTGAGGCAGATGCCATGTACTTCCCGTCTTGCTCCCGGACATACACACCCTCCAACCTCGAGAGTCGAGAGATTAGCAGATTCGGAAGTGGGCCAGGGTCCCGCTAGGAATGCCTCGAGAGAATCTGTCCGGCAAAGAGGTTCAGCCATGAAAAAGCAAGGAAGCAGCACTCCCGTTCAACAATCCTTCAAGGGCGCGGCTGCTCCCAAAAAGTCACTTCCCCGACAGCCGCACTGTTCACGGCACCGTCCATCTGCGTTCCTAAGACCTTGGTGCGATAAAACATCCCGACCACCGCCTCCGGCCTTGAAACTCAGCTCAGGGCCATTCAGTCTGGAGCAAAGCAACGATTCGACTCAGTCGCTCCTGGGGAGCGGACCAAGGAGTCCTCGGCGTTCTCAGCGCTTTGCTTTCCGGGGGGGCGAGGCTTCGGCCCTACCAGGCCCAAGTCCTAGTGCTACGCAGCTACATAATATACCATATAATACTATACCATAATAATATACCATAATAATATACCATAATATGCCACTCTACGCTTCCCAAATGCAGCCGAAGCTCTGCCGTCGACGCGATGCCGCCGGGCGTCAGCGAGGACACGGCCACGAGCCTGCAGGGCCAGGAAACGAATCTAGTTCAGAACACAACCACGCATGCAGCCACATGACACGAAACCACCGACTTCCTCCCAAGTCTACGCGAGGTTCAGACTTCCACCATCCGAAACCGCTCGTGTTACGCAGGTTGCGATGTAATGCGGCCGAGCATCCTCTCATCATCCGTCTTCTCGCAACAGCATGCCGTCTGCCCCATTGCGGCAGCAGCAAGTCAAGTTGCTGGAGAAACTTACGATACTCCTTCCACTCCTTCTTTCTTCTGCATTGGCAAAGGACCTTGATAGCTTGCATGCGAGATGCTTGCAGGACCAAGGCATGTTGCACAGTTGCCCCGCCCTTGTTCCTATCCTCGTCGCTAAAGACTGTGGGCCACAGCGAAAACTGCCAACCGTCGTAAGGCCATCGGCTTGGCGAAGCTAAACATCATCTACAAGGCGGAAGTATGACCTACTTCACGATGCACCTTTTTCCGCCGCCTACTCAATGTAGACAGACTCTGCGCCACCTGCACGATAGTCACCTTGGCAGTTCGCTGAGTGAGGTTCCGCTGTGGAAATGCTTCCGACGTGTCGTGCATCGGCTACCTGGTGCGCTCCGCTGCGTACATTCACAATCACTGCGCCATTCCTACTCACAGCCCTGCCACACTGCTCCCGCTGTCATTTCTGCATCTCCCGCGCGCGCGCATGCGTGCGCCCCGATCTCAGCGATGATAGCCCCAAAACATGCAACCAAAACAACAGACCTAGCATGAAATCGAACCTAGCCAACTCGTAGACCGAGCCTATCCTAAGCTGACCAAGTCTCATTCAAGCCAGCCTGATCTACTTGGCCGATCCCACCCAAGCCTTTTTGTCACCTAGTCCGGAACCGCCCCATCGCACCCTGCCATCCTCAATGATGCTCAAAAGTCAAGGCACAGAACACCTGCAATCGCAGCTGTGGCAGAAGCTGCAAGAGCTGGCGCATAGTCCGTACCTGGCTAGCAAGCCAAGCTTTGCACACGTAGTTTGGTGCCCATGGAGCTGCGCAGCACTAATGGCAGCGAAAGCAACTGAGCCTTACATTTGCCACCACCCGTATCACCTTCCAGTCATGCGGTGTAGCACGGCTTCAACTTCAAGCGACAGCGCGGAAGCGAAAGCGACTTTCAATCCAGATCGTACAAGATGTGCTAGACCATCCCAACACCAATCCAAAAACCTGAAGCATTTTCGAGTAGTCTCGGTCTTGCTGGGTGCATAGGCACTGGGCGTTCTTGCTGGTGGCAGGGCAACCCTGAACAGATCCCGACAAGGTCACAGGGGTCCCAGTTCGATCCCAGCCATCGGGTAGAGTGCTCTCACTACCCGGACTATATAAGGAAGCGTCAATGATTCAGGCAGGATCGATGCATCCGTGCAATGCTCTCAGCCACAATCAAGAGTAGAGATTAGAGTTCAGGACTTCGGTGCTCACTCATAATTGCCATTGTTTGGAGACCGATAAGGGGATTTTTATGCTTTGTGCTCTGCACGGGGCACGCAGGAGAGGCACGAAGAGCCGGAGGTCCACAGAAGTACGTCACCAGACCTCGTTGACTTTTGGCTTACAGGATCATTCACGTGGCTGGCTCGATCCACCCTAAATCTCGGTACTTCGAGGGTGTGGGATGCTGGCACTAACTTCCAGTTTGAGGGGGTTGGCGCTGGGGCGCGTATGTTCAGGAGCTGGTGATTATCTGGGCCGCCACACATCTTGCTCGCTATCCATTCGCTGAATGACAAGGTGTGCACTTGTTCGCCCCAGACTCAGGCAGCCAAACATGCACAGCCTTCAGCCGCCTTGCCAGCTGAGGGAGCGGCACACTCTCGAACTCGGCCTGACAACTTCCCAAGCGGAAGCTCGGAGCAACTCGGGGCCTTTTGGAACGAGACTGCCCCGCTAAGCTGAGCCCTCTGCTCGAGGCCTTTCGCAGGCGGCCTACCGAAGCCTACATCACATCCCATCTTGACGCTGGCCGACATTTTTTTGTATGGAAAATGTCTTGCCATGTTTTGAGCGCGAGAAAAATGTTTTCGTGGTCAGGGCCCAAGCCGGAGGCTTCGGCTCAGCTTGCAACCAGAAACAGCCCCCATTCCTTCGATGGCCTCAAGGCGTGCGCAAAAGTTTCTGGGGGCTGTCCGATGTATATGTATATATATATATATGTGTGTGTGTATGTGTATATATATATATATATATATATATATGGGTCTGGGCCTGCTTCACGCCGGCATCGTCCAGGAGGTCGCAGACATGCGACAGGGCTTGGAACTCTGCACACAGACTCCTGGCAAAGACTGCAGCCAGACTGGTTCGCTAGCAAGGCTTGGGACTGAACGGAGACCCTGAACCCCAAACCCTAAACCCGCTAGATTCTACCAAACCCTTCAAGCCCTTCAGCCATTCCCCCTTGGAACCAGCCGTCCTGTCAACCAACTCACTGATGGGCAGCGCCCAAGGTCGCAGCAGCCCAGACCTGCCTGAAGGCATCATCTGCCGCACCAAAATCAAGGCAGCTACTTCAAACGACCCCTGCGGGGACCGACCTGAAGGAAACACGCTAAAGGCTCCAGCCTGCGCGCGTACCAGCTCCAAGGAAGCTGTTCTCCTGCCACAAGTACACACAGGAGTATGCCAGGCTGTGAGAGGCTAGCGGGCTGGGGTCCAGGCTCGAATGCTCACGGATAGATCCCGGATGGACTCACAAGTCAAAGTCGAGAGATCAACGGAAAGAGCATATCGCTGCTTAGGAAACGACAACGGTAATAATGACAGAACTCCTTGAAACAACGAATGTCTTAGTGCTTAGTTTGATGCTTGTCCGCCCGTGGTTTGGCAGGTCATGCTGTTTCCTGTTATTTGCATACACAATTGCTTTCTTTGTGTGTCCATTTATCTGATTCCCTGCCTCTTATTTACTTCCGCACTTCCTTCCTTACTTACTGACTGCGAAACTGCCCTCTCCAACGGACTGACTGACCGACCGACCCAAACCCCCCCGGACCCAACGCGACCCGACCTCACCTTACCTCACCTTGCGGACTTATGCATGTATTCACTTACACCTAGACTCACCTATTTATTTCGACACTCACAGTCGCGCAAAGGAGATGCACAGGTTGCCAAACTAGCTTCTTCTTCTATTGGATTCAATGCGGCAATGCGTGCATGCATTTACATGACTGGCGACTCTGCATGCGTAGCTATATTCATTCGACAATCGACAAACTGTTGCAAGTGTGAAGCAGACACTATGCTAGCCTTGTGGCTGGATTCCCTAGCGATGCTGCGCTCTTGCACGGTCTGTCTATGTCAACTTCCCCCACCTAAAACAAGATAAAGATTAAATAAGACAAATAAGATCTTCAAATACCCCTCGACCCGCGCCTAAATTTCTTGGTTTTGGCTTTGTCGAACGTCCGATGGACTCTCACCGAGCTTTCCACCAATGTGCACATCCCTGAAGCTTACGTCCGTGACCCTCACGCCCGCTTCGCCTTTGTGAGACTTCCCGACAACAGCGCCGCTGCCGGCTTGCCCAAACGCGGATGATGCAGGTTGAACTCCAAAAAACCTGAGTTCGTGCACCGACAAGTGCTCCGATCCCGAACATTGAACCTTGAAGCCCCCGTGTTGGGTCCCAACGGCGAACTGCTTTTTGCATCGGGTTTGCCCGGAAATCGTACACCCCGAAACATCGAGCTCGAACGCACCTACTGCAACTCCATGCCTTGATTCCCAGTCGGGGGTCGACTCGGGCCTCATGATGTCATGTGCACTCCCACAACTTGCACAAGCCCGCCGAGACGCTTATCTACATCGACAGGTCGGTAACAAGGAAACTGCTGTTTCGAGCATCGAAAGAAGGAGCTGCAAAGGTTTGTGGGGCAGATGCGGTTCCCACATGTCGGTTCCCCTGAATCCCTGCGCCAGCGACCCCCCTCCTGCACCTCCTGCCTGTGGACTCATTGCCCGTGGCCCCGCAGCAGATTAGATGTCGGGTCCTCTGCAGCCGTGCGCGGCTCATCCCCGCCGAAACTACTCTTCACCTACGGCCGGCCCGAGGCAGACGATGCGAATCGCTGCCAAGGATCTGCCAAATTAAGACCAAGAAGTTAATCCTTCTGAGACGCACGATCCGTTGGAAAATCGTTTGTTTCCGGTGGCTGTGCCTGGTGATGTGTTTGCCCTGGCTGTTTCGATGATTTTTATTATAATTTTTATTGAATGAAGTCGGAGATGGTACATTGGAGAACTAGGGCACCTCTCCTGTACTACCGGTTTAGAAACCAGTTTCCCTTTTACACCTGGACTACGCATAGGCCAGGAACCGATTTTCCCTTTTTGAGTCACGGGCTGGGGCCGGACGTTGGAATCAAGCATCAAATCGGTCCCTAAACCCCTAAACCCTAAACCCTAAAGTTTTAGCCACCCGCCGAGAGGCAGAAGACCCGTTCCTTCACGAAGAACCGCTCACGCCTCCAGTCGTCAGTTCTGGACTTCGCGATGGCCGAGACGGCTTCCTGAGAGGGTAATATAGGGGCCTCAATTACCTATACTATTCTGGGAGGGTTCCTTATTGTAGTTATAGCATAATGGGCCCCAAATAAGCCCACTCTAATTATGAAGGCCCCTATATTACATGCTTCAGACTCGCGGGCTGAAAAGGATCCAGAAGTGGGACTTTTGCCACTCACTCTCGGCGAGGCGAGGCGGGGTTCGGAAAGTTAAAAGGATCCTTGTCTTTGATTTATCGAGGCGCCCAGAGATATAGTACCCTAAATGGTAGGACCCTTATTATAGGGACTGCAAAATAAGGTGCCCCTAATTGTCGGCAACGGCAACTCCCTCATCTAACTTTAGCTTCAGCGTTGTAGTAGGCCGGATCTTTGTTGGCTCATGCATGGCCGGTTTCGCGACACCAGCGAGACATGGCAGGTAGCGCTCTGAAAGACACGCCCTCCCGTGATACTAACAGTCCACAATTCACATGGCCAGTACGAGTACACCTGTCGCAGCCGCCTGTAAAGGATGTCCAAGAGCTCCACTTCACAACGAGTGCCTAGCTACACATCACCCTGAGTGGGTTGGAAAGTTGGGGGCCGCAGCATACCGGGGCAAGGTCCAAAGCTCTGCAATGACTAAATTAGCTTCGAGTCTCGAGTTGGTGACCCCTTCCCACAACAAGACGTCAAAGCCTCCTGCCCCGAGAACTTCAGCTTTAAGCGTCTTTGATGTCTGCGGGTAACAGTGACTCAGTGACTCCTGTCGCATTGCGAATTGTCGTACAGCATCTTCAGCTGTAGCTTTGCACATGCCGGCCGCGGGAGCGCAGCACATTCCGTAAGCACCTTTGGGTTCGCACCCCGCCGGAGCTTCTGGGAGCTAACAGGCTTCTGATCCGGCTGCCTGCTCCGACTGCTGCTCTTCCGGTCTTTGCAGAGCATCCATCGCTGCCAGTGCCTCGGTTTCCGACACACCCGCCGAGAAGAGGCTGATCTTCAGTGCGACTTGAGGCCACTTCTTGATCAGCTCGGCATAGGAAGGCATCGTGAGCACTTGGCTCATGTGGTCCTTGATGAAGGAGAGACACGCCGTCTCGAGATGCTTTGCCTGCAGAAGATGTGCTTGGCAGAGGATGGCACAAACCTGCGATTTGTCGATTTGCTCTGAAAGCCTCGCCTCACACCAAAGCTGCAGACGTTTCACTTGATACTTGTCACTCACGTCTAGAAGTGCCTGAAGCTGACCCAGCTGCGGGCCCCGGCTCTCACTCCCGGACTCGCCTGAGGTCCCCTTCGAAAGCAGCGCTTGGGCGTCCGGCAGCCGATCCGTGTACAGGAACTGCAGAAAAGCCTTGAACGTGTCGACATCGCAGTCCTGGATCATGATGACTTTCGACAAGCTTTCCTGCATGCCTGCCGTCAGCTGGTTGCTGAACACCTCGGAGCGCGCACAGAGAACCTGCGAGTGGGCGTGGATCACCTCGCCCTCCACCAAGAACTGCACGTCACTGCACTTGCCCTCCTCCAGCAACGCCTTCGTGTCTTCGCTCAGAGTTGGCTCAGGGACCTCCGCCGGGACACTCAAGCGCAGAGCCTTGGGGGGGTCGTCAGGACGGACATCGAGCTCGAACTTTACAGTGAGAGTGTCGTCTTGCACCCACTCGGAGTGCAGCAGCTCATCATAGCTCAACCCGAAGATGCCCACAGAAGCTGGAGGATCACCCGGCCAATGCACATCGGGACCGTACGCAGCACAGGTTGGCCACTGATCGTAGGATCCATCGTGGATGGCATCGCTCGTCTCGCCCCACTGTACATACTCTCCACTCCGTGCCCTGACGTAGATGCGATACCGAACTGCGACGCATGCCTTCGTGTTGAGCACGATGGCGAGAGACCCATAATACCGATAACATATAGAGGTTGTCCACGGGTTGTAGCGAAACTGGAATGTCTCGTTGCCGACTTTGAAGCCCATGGAGTCGACAGTATCGTTGTCCTCCTGCTTCAGCATGCTTTTCAACCAAGAGAGGCCTGTGATTCTCCAGACATACTCGCCCTTGGCGACTATATCTGCACAACTCGTGCTGTTTCCACCAGTTGCTCTCATCACAGGTTGCGCCTTTTCTCGACCACCTGTAAGCCGACCACTGGTATTACTGGTGTGCCATGCGCTGAGGACCCGGTCCTCGTCAAACAGCCGTCGAAGCTCAGCTGCACTCTCATTATCTGCCTGCTCCTGTGACAGAAGGTTCCTCATCTCCTCCAGCTCCAGGCGCAGCCTCTGCCTCTCTGTGGCTCGGGTGATCTCCATGTCGAGTTCCTGGCGCCTGACCCTCTCGGCTTCCACCTGGCGCCGGGTGGCCTCGATCTCGCCCCGCAGCTCCTCGGCACTCATTCCACTGCCCGCCGTGCCCGCCGTGGCCCTGGCGACGGCGAAAGGACCCGAAGCCGCCCGGAGCTGAAGCGGAGGCTGCAAGCTGCGGTCTGTACGGAATCCTGATGCTCATTCGGGCTTGCTTGCCGGAGCACAGCATCCCGAACCTCGGACCCCCAAGTTCTAACACCCTTTTTGCATCCAGGCCTTCTCAAACTGACCCTAAGCCCCAATTCCCTCACCTCACCTAACCTCCAATTCCACACAGTCCTTTTGGCGGCACAAAGTGGTTCGCGGAAAAAGGATCCAACACCCAGAACCCCTGCAGTATACCAACGAAAGCCCTGAGCGGAACCCAGGCCATCAGATCCAAAGCCGAGAGGAACCGCCCTGAAGAGCAAAGAGCAGCAGAGCTGCCCTGGCCCTCCGGACGAACTCCGCGTTCTCGCCCGGCCGATGCACTCCAAGCTTGCCTCGGCTCTACATTGGGACTCCTCGCTGAAAGCTGCCCCAGCTCCAAGCTTGGGCGTGTAGAGAAGCGTACGTCGGCTGCAGGCAGATTTGGGAGTGGGTTGTTGCGGGGCTGCCTCGACAGTCTTTGTTGCCTGCTGCTGAGCATGTCAGCAGAGGGGTGCCCGATGCTGCCTGCTTCTTTGCCAAGCGGCTAAGAAGCCACTTGGTGCCGATGATGCCGAAGTTGTCCTGAGCTGCAAACCATGAGCTGAGGGCCGTAGCAGGCTTCCTCCAGACTGAAACCATTCAAAAGGAGCGTAACTACGGACGGAGGGCTGTTACCCACACACTGCTGAAGCGGCTGCCAAGCATCGACCTGCCATGTGCGCAGCAGGGCGTTCCTGGGCCGAGTTTCGACATGGATCTGGATCTACATGACGGATCCTCCGCCTTTCACATTTGCGAGGCAAGGGGCGAGCCAGAGAAAGCATCCTCCCGAATCCAAGCCTCGGCGAAGGCATCGACCTGCAAAGGAAGCAGAACGGGGCATGGGCATGGAAGGCTCTGAGAGTGGGGCACAGAGCTGAGGCCTTGCCTTCTCAGCCAGGAGCTTTTCCAGGACCTCGCATCCCGGGAGCTCCAGGTCCACAAGCGAGGAGAGAGGCTGGGAATCGAAGGCGGCCAGCTTGGAGCCTTGGAGCTGCAGGGGGTCCCGTCCCGACTGTGAGGTGCCTCTGTACGCTGGCGTCTGGCAGCGCCCGCTCAGAGAGCTTGCCCTAGACAGGCTCCTACCCTGCTGCACATGCAGGAAGATCTAAATCGAGGGCAAACGAGCAAGCAGTATGAATGCAAATGCGGCTGCCAGGTTTGCAAGAGCTTGGGAGGTAGTCAGGGACCCTCCAGTTCTGAAGGCACGCAAAGGACACCTTGTGGAACCCACCGAGCACGGTCTGCAGTGGCAGGTGCCTTTCATTTCAAGGTCTCCAGTCCCGTACATAGTTCTGAATTCCCTGCAAAAGGTGCCTTCCTCATTATACTATAGGTTTAACAAGGAACCCCAGAATAGTATAGGTAATCATTGTGGTCCCTATAGTACTCTGCACATGCCTTCGTGGTGGGTCTTGTCATCCCAGCTGCATGCTGCTGAAGATGTCGCTGCAGCCACCGCAGCATTCCTGCAGAGAAACATCTGTCTGCAAAGCCCTCGAACCATCGAAGACATCTGCAAGTAATCGTGGCTCGACACCCCGCCATCCATGGTCAAGAAACCCGTTTGCAACACCCCGCTAACTTACGAGCGGCGGTTTTCAAAGAAAAGCCACGTGCATCCTCGCGGACCTGAGCTAAGTCCTAAAGCCTGAAGCAATTATGCCACGGTCCAAGGCAGCAGAGAAGAAAATGCCCAGGCCATATTGGCTGTATCAAGGGGCTCCTGGGCTGTCCGGATGCTGACATTTCGGGCGTCTTAGGGTCCAGGGACGCAGCAATCCTAGACAACATGTCCGTCGCACAGGCCTCTCAGGTATTTCTCAACATGCAAGAACAACACCAAACCATAAAACTCTGCCGGATCTCAAGCTCGAGGCGAAATTTGTGGATTCTAACTTCTAACTAACTAGCTACATTACATCCGCGTGAGAAGTGTAAGTTGGGCTGGGCTTAATGCGCGCACTGCTAGCCGCTAGCCCCATGTGGACTGGTGACTGTTGTGCAGATGCATCTTTAGGCATGCGGGCCCTTCCGTAACTGTCTGCTTGCCGCAGTCAAACACTCCGCGCATGGCAGAAACAACGGAAAACTGAGTGTCCTGACGGACAGCAACCTTAGCTAGAAGAACCTTTTCCGTAAATGCAGAACCCTCTTCAGCCCCCACCTATAAAATCGAAAGAAAAAGGAGCTCCAGGCTCCAAGCCTCTAACTTGTTGAATCTTGAAGACAAAGCCCTGCACTTCACAAGCCTCCGTAGGGCAGCTATCATGTGCGGCTCATGTTGGGACATGTTGCAGATTGAGCTCCTTGTGTCGCTCGTTGTGTTTTCTGACTAGTGCTGTGCGACTCGCTGTCTCTGACCAACATTGGATACCCCCTCCAAGAAAGCGATATTCGGATTGTCCGATTGATGTTTGCGCCCGCACTCACATGCACCAGCGTCCTCTTCTGCGGAAACACTTCTAGCAGATCCTAGCGCAACGCATGGCCCTCCGCTGCGTAGAACAACACATTCTCAGACTAGTCAGACTAGTCTCGGACTGCAGCATCTGCGGCATGGCTCGGTCTAAGACCGCCTCCAAGGAAAGGGTCTGCCGCACCTTCTGCAGGGGGCTCTTGATGGGCTGGGGGTGCGTGGCGTTCAGATTTTGGGAGCTTGGGGCTTTCGGCATGTGCTAAGGATTTCATCCGGCGACGGCTGCAGCAACATGTAAAAGCGTCTTTCCGAAACTCATTGCAACGTCAACAGCCGGGGACGTTCCTCCAGCCTTCGGAGAGCCGAGGGCCCACGCCAAGCCTGAAGGGCTTTCAGAAGCGTTCAGGCATAGGTGGCCAAAGGAAAGCCAAACCAGCATGAGCCACAGCAGGGCGAACCACCGCAAAGATGAATGAAGGGGAAGTACAGCAACACTACACAAGACAAAATTGCACAAAAGAAGCAAGAAAACGAGAGTCTGGGGACCCCGTTGTGCTAAAGCCACTACACGATTCAGCGATTCTTAAGTACCCATGGTGCGCCGGCCTTCAATTCCTGGGAGGCACTCCTCTCAGACTCCCAGACCCTTCAGCAGCCGCCTCCCAAACTCGAACAAGCCAGGAGAAAAGCCACAATCTCCCGCGCACAACCCAGATCCGTCGGCTACAAAACAGGGCTCCCATCCGTGCGACTCCATTCACGAGCCTCAGCCCTGCGGCAACCGGAGGAGGTGCATAACTGGAGCTCGAGAAGCCCTGAACCCCGAACTCGGTTCCCCTTACCCGAAACAAGCAACTCGCCAAACCGGAGGCCCCAGGCACCCCCCAAATCCTGAAACTCTCTCTGAAACACTTTTGCAAGCATCGCAAGTCGCCTGCCAGCTCTCGAGGCCCCAGGGCCGAAGCTCGCCGCACGGCGGTAGCACCGAGAGCCTTCGGCAAAGGCTCCTTCAAGCTTTGACAGCTCTCATTCAACTGCGCATAACTGCGCTACTGTAGTGCCCCCGAAAGGCTACACTATCATCCATTCAATGCACGGCTGCTTGATGCATGGTTGCGGGAGAACCTTGCATTTAACTTTTCATCTAACAAGCACGGTGCACAGTAGAAGAAGCCTCATGCGCAGACGAGTCGACACTCAGGAGTCCTGCATCATTGAGGGCTTCGCTGGTGCCCAAGCCATGTTCGAGAGGTTCTGCGGATCAGAGTCGTCGATCCTTCTCGGGATGTGCTGACTCACGCACAAGTGCTCCTTCGACGGCTGACCTCTCTAAGGACCAACAGTGCCTGGCACCGCAGGCTTTGCTCATCTCATCGGAAACTTCTCTCGAGGCTTCGGTCAACAAGGTTTACGGTTTACGGCTTTGCTCTTGCCCGGCCGCCGGCCGCCCATTGTGTCTCGGGACACCCCAACCAAGCAAAGCTGAGCAGCGTCTGAGAGCCAGCCACCGCCGGCGCCTCCATGGCTGGCTTGCTTCGCAGCCCGAGCTTGCCTGAGAGTCGTGTCCACACAGGGTGCTCCAGCTGTGAACCCACAGTGCTTCTCAAAACCTCGGTATAGATCCCGGTTCCCATTGACGCAGAACGGGGACGCACGCAGTACTGGAACTTCAATATCGAGGCAGAACCCAGGCCCAGCACACCTGTTCTAGGCTTGGATGCGCTGGGGCTGCCGATACCCTGCAATCTGGGAATGGGACACAATAAAACCCCGCCACACCCTAACCTCCAGAATCTTACTTACCTCAACCCTAGACTACACGAAGGCCCTCTCCGGGAAACCTCTCGTTTTGCCAAGTGGCCGTAGCTCCAGGCGCTGTTCGCCAGGGCCTGCGGCCGCCACTCGGCTGCGCAGAGCACGGCCGCCGAGGTCGCACCTTGCATTTCTTTCTCGAACCCCCTTCCAACGGAATGGCCGGTCATGTATCTGGAAGGGCCACGATGGCCGTTTCATCTGGCTTGTATACTGCAGCACCCCTTGCGCTTTAAATCAGCTAAACCGAGGATGTTCTGGTGTTGAGGGGCACAGAATCTTGTGATGCTGCTTTCTGCCTGCTCTTATCGAACCCATGTTCAGCTGCAGTACAACTAAGCTCGGACACCATTAATTCGCCTTGCTACACCCACAAGTCACAAGTGAAAATCTCTGTCGCTTCACAAGCTGCAGGTGGAGTCGGGGCACGAACAAGCCGAGTCAGCCGAGTCATTGGTTAACCCGTGGGCCTCTTGAGGCTGCAACGTGCAAGAAGCACATTTCGAACTTCGAACCATCAACCTCGCAACCATAAACTTCTGCTGTTGGGGTGCTCGTCAGCGGGTGCTCCACAGCCGCCGTTGCTGCGAAGGCCCAAGCGCTGTTGGCAGGCTGCTGCTGGCCAGGCTCAGCGATTCGTGCCTGTGCAGCGTGTTTCATATCACACTTCACCCTACGGTAGCCTCAACTGCTCAAAAGACGAGGTGGCTGTTTGGACACATTTTCGGATCATCGGCGCCGACATGGCTTACTACAGAGGCTACGCAGATTGGACAAACATTTCTGGCCAATGTATCCGTCCCACCTCGGCACAATGTCCAATGCCACTTGGCAACCTGTCGCTCAGGTGCGCTGTCCTTGGGAGGCAACTGAAAGTGTTGAAAGATGACTGACTGGGCACCACCCGTCCGCAACCTGTCGATGCTTGCATCACCACGGAAGCGGCTCAGCACTTGAACGGGCAAGCGTAGCAGGGTCTTCTTTTCCTGTGCTGTCCCTTCTGTACTCGGAAGGTTGCTTGGGGCTTCAAGGCGACTTGCCCAGTTGTTGCAAGACGGTGGCTGAGCACTACGGTTAAGCCGCCAAGACACGCCGCAGCATCCCAGGCACTGTTGGCGAGCGCCTTGCGAGACACGGACTTGCAGCGCCTTTGTGAGAAGACCGACCGGCGCTTTCCCCTCCCCTCCCCTCCCGCCCCGACACCCCACACCCCCATCAACAGCTTACTCACATGCACGTAACTGACATGGCTTGGAAACTTACTCACATGCGACAGGCTCAGACAACACCAGCTTTCATGGAGCGGCGGCTCAGGCTCGACTTCTTCTTTGACTTCAGTCTCGACACAACACAAGGCCTCATGAACTTCCCCTTTCGCCGAGCCCCCGAAATGGGCCAAAGAGCCGTGGGCTCTCGTCTGCGTCCTATATATCCAGATTCTCGGCATCCCACGGTGTCCCCTTTCCTGCCCTTCCGGCCTGCGCACCAAGTCCCGGCAGCTGAAAGAGCGCCTTACTTCTCCAGGAACTGGGTGTTGGAGTTGTCGGGCAATGCTCGCTGGGCTTCATGAAGTGTGCTGGCAAGCCCTGACAGACAGAGTTGTAGGAACCAAACCAAACAATAGCCACAAGCAGCAAGGAGGATTTTATGAAACAAGCCTTGTACTCGTCCTGGCACCAACACCAACCGTCTACCCCGGCCGACAACACCAACACTGGACTGGCTAGAGCACTAGACTCCCGCCCCACGTCTCCGTCTCCGTCCAGGGGCTTCGTTGGATAGAGCGCGGAAGGAGGCTTCCTCAGAGAGACCTGCAGAGGAACACGTCTGAATGCAGTTCGCGGAAAGCTCTCCCGACGCCTGCGGCAGCAAGGGCCCGAGCAGCGTTTGCCGAGGCCTGGGGCCCAAGCTCACCTGAGAAGAAAGAAAACCTCTCAAGGCAAGGGGTTAGGTTCAGCGCGAGGTTTGTTTGGTTTGGGAGACTACCACGGTCAGGGCTTCCGGGCTGGAGATACCTGAGTAATGCAACTCTAGCGAGCGCCAGGCAACAATACCTTCTGGGACTTTGGATACCTTTCTTTCATGGTCGGGACACACCTCAGCTGCGTCCTTCGTGAACTTGCCGAAAACAGCTTTCATCCATGCTAGTTGGTGTTCTTTGTACCAGCTGCACGACCACATGAGACTGCGCGCATTATCATACAGTCATGCCAATTTAGCTTTTGGACCTCCTTGGGCTTCCGGGCCGAAGGAGGGCTTGCTGATGTTCGTGACTAGCGCATGCGGCTCCGATTCTATCCTTTGCTTCGGTCGAATCTGCCGCACACCCGTAGCCTCTAACTAGTGTCCAGCGCTGAAGTCCTGCAATCCTGCATGCAGAAGTCCTCGAAGTCAGAATAAAGACTGACCAGGCCAGTGGCTCAAACAGCGGGATGCTCCCCCACGCGAGGCTGCAAGCAAGGGCTCATGTCCTATGGCTATGTTCGAAGGCTTCGCAAGGAATTTGCTACACCAAAGCCCGGCCACACATTGACATCGCACAGACAAGCGGTCGCAGGATGGTTGCGAATCTTACGAAGGCTTCGGGGCAGTCCTGCAAGCAACGTCGCAAATCTCCACACCATGTTGGAGGTGTTCTGCGGGTGGAAATGCGCAATCTTCTGAACAGCCTCTCCTTGTGCAGCATTACTACACCAATGCTTAGTTACAGCTGCAAAGTGCTGTCTGCAGCCAAGACTCCTCCAGCCGAACAAGACAGTGCATCGCGATCCAACACCATGGTGCCGGACGCCCAAACCAGGTTCGTTGGGTTCTGGGGCTCCAAGCTTTCCAAGACGAGAAACGCGCGGTGACCGGGTGCATGCATGAGCGGGATACCCAGCATTGCCAGTGTTCCGGGTGACCAAGCCGCGGTGCCAGTCTCTTGCGGGCCGCACTCCGAGGTCCTTTGCCGTAGCTGAGAGCTTGCAAGGTCGAGTGAAGAGCGGTCAAGCTGGCCAAGGCTTGCCAGGGATCAGGCCAAGTTGGCGGGACCTCGTGCCTCCAGTTCGCTTGGGCTTTTTGCAACGTGTCGTGCGATGACCTCTTGCAAGGGTTGGACGGCCAGCCCGGCCTTAGCATAGCTTCAAGCAATGTTGAAGAGCTCCTGCGCAGTTGCCTCACCGACCGTCTGGCAGAAGGTCGTTGCGGTTGCACCCGACAACCTCTCGGGAAGAAGCACCGCACGTGTGGAAGCCCAGGCCATGTTGGCGCAGTGCTGTGGCCTGGGTTCCGGCACGAGCCGGGTTGAGGCCGCGGCAGCTGCGTTGAAGGAGGCCATCTTTCGCAGAACAAGCGTCGCCCATGCCCAAGCCATGTTTGCCAGCTTTTGGCTGTCGGGCCCGTTCATGCCACTACCAACGGCCTGCTCCCTTGTCATGTCCAGCAGCTGGTCGTCCTGGTAGCCGGCCTTGCCAGATGCCCAGGCGCTGTTCGCAGCCTGAATGCTTCGGTTTATGAATCTTTCAGCAGGCGCAGGAGACAAGACACCGAAGTCCCTCTTGCATGAGCCGCTTTGCCTGGCCTGCTGTGGGTTGTGCTGCCGTACCAATTTCCGCACTCTCGCGGAGACCGAGCTCGGAAATGGAACGCCGCCAGTCTGGAGGCCTTGCGATACCAGCATGCCATCCGTTGCCAAAAGCAGTGGCATGCCGTGGCACTAGCTGGCACGAATGACAGAGCAACCCTCCGCGCCTGCCATCGACCAAACAAAGTTGGTCAAAGGCAGCGGCTGAAACTCCTCGAGAACGGCCAGGGCACGGGAGCAGATCAGATTCAGCAAGGCCTCAACAGACACGGAAGACGATGCTGTGTCTTGGCAAGAGACATCATGAGAAGTCACGTGATCTTTGGAGAAGAGAAGTAAGTGCTAAGCCCGCCTGGCCGTAAATGTGCGACGTGGCCCAGGACCATGCGACGTTGGCTGGGCTCTGCGGCTCGAGCTGCCCTATCTTGGCGATCGAAGCATCTGCGGTTGCCGTGGAAGAGGGCCTGCCCCGAAGGCTCGTTTTGGTTGGTCCCTAAGCCGCGTTTGCCAAGCCCTGCGGATCAGACTTGGAAACCTTTGCGACGGCCGCCGCGGAGAGGCTCTGCAGTAGCGGAAGGCCTCGATAAGCCAGGCGAGCGAAGCTTCAAGCGCCGTTGGACAGGTTTTGCGGCGGAAGCTGCTGCAGTCTCCCAGCTGTCTGCTCTGCAAGGGCTGCCACCAGAGCCCCGTCAGGCCACTAAGGAGTCGCTGCGGCCCAGGATGTGTTCGAAGTGCCTTGGACATCAGGCTCCTGAAACCGTGCAAACGTCGAGAAAGTCGCGGAGCACCCGAATGTGCCACTCAAAGCGAAGCGAGCCGAAGCCCAAATGAAGTTTGTCGGTACCTGTGCTTCATACTTTGCAAAATCCTGGCTCTTCTAGCCGATCTCCCGCGCCAGGGAAGTCGCCAGCGAGCCGCCAGCATAGCGTGCTTTTGCGAAGGCCCAGAACAAGCGCACCAGCCACTGCAGGCGGAAGACCTCCAGCTACCCTTGCACCTGTTCTGATGGAGCATGCAACAGCAACGCGTCCTTGCATCCGAGCTTTCCAAGCGACCATACGGCATTCACCGAGTCCTGCGGCTCGGGCTAGGGGCTCAGCTCCACGCAAGTTCTGCAGAGACTTCGGGCCAGCGGGCCATCTTGCACTGCCAACCTGCCACACCACCAGGCTAGATCTGCAAATCCTCGCGCATCCACGTCTCGTATCTCAAGTCTGCCCAGGCATCTCTGCAAGCGCCCATCCTGCCTCAACCTGGCAGGGTCCTGAGGGCCGCCCGTCCCTTTCCCTTTCCCCAGCCCCGGCCCCAGCCACAGCCCCGCAACTACACAAGGAGACCTGCTGCATTTGCGGCGGCAGCCCCAAGAGTCCTCGTTTCTCACCGCAGCGATGCGCCGCAAAGCGGTGAGCTGTGCACGAACATCCTCGGAGGACACGCTCTCCAAGTGAGCCACGAGCTGCTCGGGAGTCTCGGCTACGTCCTCAGCTCATGGGAACTGTGCCCTGTGCTGGTTCCAATCATCGAGGAAAACGGTAGCCAAACAGTCAGCAAAGGAAGAGCCCAAAGAAAAAAATAAGATAGAATGCAAAATCGAAAGAGCGAGCGAGAGAGAGAGAGAGAGAGAGAGAGAGAGAGAGAGCGAGCGAGCGAGCGAGCGAGGAAGGGAGGGAGGGACGGAGGGAGGAAGGAAAGGAACCTTGGAAAAGAAGTCAACTTAGCCCAGGCTCCGCCCCTCTGCCAGGCCGCCCGGAACCCTTTGGCCTCCACTCGAGGGCCCGCGGCCCTGGCATGCCGCCATGGCGATCTTCACGACCGTCACGGGGTTCCCTGTAGGTATATACATATACAATATCTCTATATATATATATATATATATATATATATATATATATTCATTTATTTATTTATTTATATATTTACATGACATGAAACTGTATCTAGGCTTTTTGCATATGGCTTGAGACTTCCATTCCGTAACGACTTATGAGTCTTGCCTGTATCATCTTGAGCCTGCCTTGACATGCTTAAACGCATGTGACCGGGGTGGTTCCCAGACGACTGGCTGACTGGCATTCCGAGCTACGGATAGCATACCATTCTGACGGCTATCGCACTGCACTGTGCGGCAGGGCAAACCCTCAACCCCAAGCGCACTCCAGTGCTCGATGGTTTTCCGCGTACCCGACCAGCACACGACCTCCCTAGGACCCCCATCGTTACTTGACAGGACTCTCAGAAGAACTCTGAGGCAAGCTCAAAACTCTGCAACTCCGCACAACGAGCTTTCACAGAGCCCGCTCAAACAATTTCAGGGCTCGGGGCCATAACAATCCCCAGCAATCGCGGGAAGCTGAAAGTACGAGACCGGGGAGTCACGGCACGAGGCTCACTTCTCGGCCCGCTTCCATCGCTGGAGCGGTGTCTCCACCTCCTTAGTCCGACGGCTTCTTTCTGACCTAAACAACTGCTGTTTGCGTTGAAGTCTGGGAGGTGGAGCAGACATGCAGCAGCTAGGCGGACTTCAGGCTACAACAGCTTGAGAGGATTGCTAGCTGCTGAAGGAGACCAAACCCTCTCACCGCATCTCACCGCGCTGGCAATGCTTCAGCTGCAGGGGTTTGAACTGCTGCTTTGGGTTTTGGACTGAAGGTGAATCGAACCACTGGGTCTTTCCTGATCCGTGACGGCCACGAGACCAGCATTGAGCAGTCACTTCACTTACTCCGTTCCGTCACTTTCCGTGAGGCGTCTCATGCATTTCCTGGGGGCGACGTAGGTTACCGCATTCCGACGGTGTGGTTCGCCCGAATTCGAGCTACAACACCTGACACCCATTTTCTCAAGGTGTACCGAATTAGGCGCGTTAGGATTTCGGCCTTGCATGGCGTTGCTACGAAAACACAATTCAACCTGGCGTCCCCTGCTTGTGCAGGTGGCAAGTCCGGGGCCCAGCTCGTCCTGTCGATCGGGTTCAACCTCGCAGCGAGACTTGCTACATGCCGCACTGCCACAGATGTGCGTACGGCTGTGGGGGGTTCGCCTTACAGTTTGCCTTTCACCTGCCTAGCTGCGGGCATTTTTGCCTAGACTGTTCTGCTCCTACGACACAATCTCGGCACCCGGTGAGACAAAAGACACATCCACCTTAAATCCTGAAGGGCCAACCGGGTCGCTGCCGAAACCAGGTGCTGTCCGCGAACACCTCGGCGGGTTTACCTTGGGCCGGGCTGTGTCTTTAGGCGTCGAGGCTGTCGAAATCCCCTCAAGCATCGGCCGGCAGCATAGCTCCCTATCTAGCCTGGGTCTTGGTCATGGTCCCTCTCTCTCTCTTGCTTGCTTGCTGAGGGGTATGGGTCCCCAAAGACCCTGGCCCGAGAGCCTACCCCCACCAGGTTCGCGACTGTCGGTCTTATGAGCGATGCCCACATTCCCCTAAATGTGCCTGTCGACCCCCCCAGGACACGCAACACCTGACCTAAGACCATTACCATGCAAATCTTGAGGCATCACTTGGGTCATCCGTGTCGCTCCAGTTCAAGCTACTTTGAGGGGTCTGTGGCTGCTTGTTTTTTTCCTCTGTCTCTCTCTCTCTCTCTCTCTCTCTCTCTCTCTCTCTCTCTCTCTGCATTCAGAGGGTCTAGCAGGTCATGGTCCCCACTGTTCCTCTGAACCTTTCCAACGCAACCGTTTCAGTCCATGCGACCCCGGAATTTCTGAGATTCTGGGCTCAGGGTATGCCGTATGCTGGTGCCCCAGCCCTTCATGACTTGAATTGGTCTACAAGTCGAAGTGCCATCAGGACCCCAACAGCCTTCAAGCCTTTTGAGCTCCCTTCTTCGTTGCCAGGACACTCGGCGTCAGTGATTTGTAGCCTAAGGCTCGATTGGCCGCAAAGGACTCGACATCCTGGGCCTGTGATTGCAGGATTTCTTCTGGTGGGTGAACTGGAAGACGGGAAAAAACAGTGCACAAGTTGCCCTCGGAGGCCATGTTGAGGCCGGGATCGAGATCGAGCGACGGTTATTAGGTCGGAAAACGGTGCAACCAAACTAAAAGGCTGGACACGCATCTGACGTCTTTTGCTTGTACGTAAGTCTGAAAGGAGGCGCGCAGGCCCAATAGACAACCAATTAAAGCAGCGGGTGGGGGGGTGGCGGGTGGTGGGGGGCTCTTATTCAAGAGCTGTTCAAGAAGTGCTTTTGCATCTGGGTCTGGGTGACATTTTAATTTTCGTTGGTTGAGTGAGCTGATGTTTTATGCGCTGTCGTCGCTGCGGATCAAGAAAACTGTTGCCCAGACGACTGTGGCATGGAAGGATGGTGGAAACTTCGTTTCGGCATTCGAGGAACATCCCTGAACAGCTTCGACACTTTGGCGCAGAGGTTTTATGGAAGGTCCTAATCCTTTACCCCTGACTACATCATCGGCAGAAGCAGCATCTTAGTCGTCATCATCACCCAATCTCTCTCTATATAATCATCATCGTCATCATCGAAAACCTGATTATGAAAGGTTGGAAATCTTTACTGTGCCGCCGCATTTGTCATTCCCTGCTTGGCTGGTTCGGCGGTTATGCAGACTTAAGAAGTCCAGGCTGAAGTAAACTCACCGCACTCAACCGCAGTCCAAAGAAACCAGCAGCCGTTTCGTGAAAGCAATTAACCGTGTCAGGAAGCCAGCATAACCGCCAAAACAAAAGCGCCTGTCCACGCGGCTGGCACTTGAAACACCGCATTCGGATCACACCTCCCCACCTTCGCATCTGCCACGGACGCTCCAATAGAACTGAAGCGCTCCTAGGCAGGCCGTGGAAGAGGTTGCTGCCAATAGCAGGTTCTGCTTCGGAGGTATTGCACTCCTTGCTTATCAAGGTTCTGATACTAACAACAACGACTGTTCGTTACGATATGTTCTATTCTATCAGCAACACTAGCGAAAATTATGATGACTGCAACAGACAGTGGTGGTAGCAGTGGCAGAAGCAGTAGCAGCAGCGGCAGCAGTAGCAGTAGCAGTAGCAGTAGCTGTGGCAGTGGCAGTGGCAGTGGCAGTGGCAATATCAGTACTAGTAGCAGTCGCAGTAGCAGCAGCAGCAGCGGCAGCGGTAGCAGTGGCAGTAGTAGTAGCAGTAGTAGTAGTAGTCGTCGTCGTCGTGGTGGTGGTAGTAGCAGCGGTAGCAGTAGCAGTAGTTGTCGTAGTCGTCGTCGTCGAAGTAGTAGTAGCAGCAGTAGGAGCAGCCGCAGAAGCAGGAGTATCAATAGTAGTAGCTAGTAGCTGGTAGTATAGTTAATCGTTGATCGCTCGTCGTAAGTCGTCAATGGTGAGAAATTAGTAGTTAGTAGCTATTGGATGGCCGTTCGTAGCTAGTAGTGAGTAGCAAGTAGTAAGCAGTAAGTCGTAAGCAGTAAGTCGTAAGCAGTAAGTAGTCGGTGGTGAGTAGTAGGCATTGTGGTTAATGGAGAATAGTAAGCTAGAGGTAGTAAGTTGTAAGGAGTTTGTAGCAGGTTGTACGTAATAGTAATACAAGCAGCAGCAGGAGGACGAGCAGCAATAGGAACAGAAATAGTAATAGTACAAGTAATAGCAAGAGTCACAGCAATAGCAATAGTAGTATTAGAGGAGTGGGAGTAGCACTGACACTGGCAGTGGGAGTGGAAGTGGCAGTGCGAGAGGGAGTGGGAAATTGAGCGGGAGTAGTAGAAGTAGAAGTAGTAGTCGTCGTCGTAGTAGCCGCAGCAGCGCAGTAGTCGCAGCAGTCGTAGTAGTCACTTCACTTCACTTCAGCACGCTGCAGAAGACGAGTCCGCAATGCGATGATGGCATGCGTATTGCATGGCAGCCTTGCTGCATGACGGATCTTCCGTCACCCGTCCTACTAGTTCTGGACTCATCGTGAAGTGGGACAACAAGTCATTAAGCCAAACAATCGTAAGTGAGAAGAAGATTGAAGATGACGATTGCACACTATGTTTCACAATGGAGCCAGAGCTAAACCTAGCCGCCCCAAAGGGCCTTTGAGCACTAGGCCGAAACTGTTTCAACAGAGGCTTGCTCACAAAACTAACTGGCTGTTCTACTGAGCTGATGCATCCTCGACCTGTATCGACTTGCAACTGGCTGTTTGTGGAGCAGGTCGCAGGAACAGAAGATAGGCGTTTTTCATCATCATCATAAGAGCGTCAGCCGTCTTAGGAAGTATCGCAGCTTGCCAATCATCCGTCCACCACGCCTGTCCTTGGCCGTCTAGGAGAAGGGACCTGTAGTGCCCATGACGGGGCGAGGAACCCAGGTGGATCACGGCTGAGCTTAGCAAGTACTTCCGATGCTGCAACCGACCGTCTGACCAGATCGGGATCATAACGGTGCTCGGGAGGGTCACTGCAGTTAGGCACTTAGTCACTTCGCCTTGCACCGTTCGGAACCTGTTCAGCTGAAGCACCAGGCAGGAGGCACCTGCTGCGAGAGCCGGGGCATTTTCTTGATTGTGCCAGCTCGTGATGACACTTTGCAGCGAGCACTTGCCCTGGTGCAGTGGGAGCTGATCTAGGTCATTATGCAGCGAAAGTGGGCAGATGCTGCCACAGTCAAGCAGGCAGTTACTCTCAAGAGTTGCCCATGTACCCTGAAAACACTGAAGAGGACTAGCCTGATGAAGGAAGCTCACAAACTCCGCCGCGTCTTGTTGGCGACCAGTGTCTGGCCAGTGGCGCAAGAGCCTGCGCCAGAACGGTCTGCTCCATAGGTGGATTGGTGGGTTTCCTACGGGGCCTTCGGCTAAGGCGGCGCAAATCTCTGCATGAATCCTGTCATTCAGGAGTGCCTCAGTCGGATTATGGCAAGCTGCTGTCCATAGGCTAGATAGCAAGATAGTGTTGGCATAGCAGTCATTGGCACGGTTAGCCAAACGCAAATTGCGGATTTGCATCAAAGTGCCTTTCTGAGTTCCTGCGCAATTGCTTGGGCCAGCGGTGAACGACCCCGGCGTTTTTGGCGCAGTGTCGTGGCCGTCAACTGCAAGGCAGCGCTCCCGGAAAGATTTTCCAGGATTGTCCACATGCGGTATGATTTGGCATCGCGGAGTCCCAGCACTACCTGAAAGGTTATTGCCGCCCCTGTCATTCCCGGGACCAGCCGACGATTGGGATTGTAGTTGATGAGGACTCCGTCTTCTTTGCACAATACAATCGTCTCCTGCAGCTGATCGATGATCTCTTTGCCTCCGGATCGAGAGAGCGACTCTGAGGATTCCATCGGACATACTTGAAGCAGTCTGGCTCCGTAAGTATCCCCAACCTCAACGCTTCCAAGCGGTGAGCTTGGTCGGAGGAGAGCTTGCGAATGCGCTCTATCAGCTCTGATGCCCAAGTCTGCCATAGCACCACCCGTAATGGCTGGGTGATTTTGGGTGGGGTTGGTCTCCTGAAGTCGATGCCATTCCTCCGCAATGCGAGCCTGCTGATCCACTACCGTGAGGGGAGGGGCCGTTCCTTGAAACATAATCCATTTCGTTGATTGTTCCAATCCGTTGATCACATCGGTGTGCCTCAGTGCCAGCTGTGCCACCTTCAGGAGCAAGGGGTCTGAAGCCGTAGAGTGTGAGGCTTGATTGCTGAGATTTGCAGCTGGTGGTGGATGGGATGCTTGCCGGGGGATGCCGGGGGTATTGCCTGCGCTGGTTCTTTTGGGGAGGCGTTTGCTGGGGTCCTCTGGTGGTTGGGCGCGGGCCCTTGCCTCCCTGTCCCTGGCCCTTCTCGCTGGGCCTGGGGTACTTGCTGGGGGGAGCGGTCTCCTGAAAGGGATCTAGATCCAGCAGAGGTACTGAGGGGGTGGCTCAAGGGGTGTGAGTCCGGAACCTCCGCACTCGGAGGAGGGCTTTGACACGGCGACGAGCTTGCTGTAAGGAGGGGAGGGCCCAGGCATGGTGGGCTTGTACATGCAGTGTTCTACCTCTCGCCTGTACTAGCCACTGGCCACAGATAGGGCAGTATTTGTAGCAGTCATTCTGAATCGCTTGCATTGCCAGTGCTATCTTTTCCCATCCTTTTTCTGCTAAGTCTCGCAGCTCGGGTCTCCAGTATGGCGGAAGCGGATTGGGAAGAGCATGGCTAGGCTGGAGATGGACGGAGCCTGGGAAGAGTGTGACGCAGGATCTGGTTAAGATGTGTATTTTCAGCTCTTCCCAGTTGCGGCACTCACGTCGACAGTGCCGACAGATACAAAGACCACCGCATGCATGGAGCCACAGAAATTTGGTGGTCTGCTGTATTCAGACACAATGGTAAGTCGTGTGCTAGAAGATCTTCGTGCTTATGATGCACCACACTGCGTCGGCTGACTGCCTTCTGTTGGGCTCTGTCACGACGCTGTTGAGCTACTCGGGCTTTGAAGGTGCTTTTGTTTTCCTTTTTGCGGGGTGCAGGAGTGGTGGTAGTTTGGGATGTTGCATTAGGAGGTTTTTCCTCAGTGTTCACCTCCAGAAGCTCATGCTTTGCTTTGTGATGCACTCGAAGGGCAGCTAATGACGAGAACTCCTGTCTGCATATTGGGCATTGAAGAGTTCGTGGTGCATGGGCACTACGGTCAGCCTGTGTGGGAAGGGTGATTGGAGCCTGTGGGGTCCTAGAGGATGTTGGGTGAGGCTTATTGTCAGGCGGTGGGGAGGGGCCCGGCGTCAGGACTAGTGGCAGCTCAGAGAAGATGCCACTCAACATGCGGCGCCACTCCTGATGCGGTGCTGACGATACTAGCTCGGCTGGCCAGGTACTTGGCTTGAAGTGTTGGCATAGAGTCGCCCACGGGTCAGGAATTTTAAGACGCTGTAGAATGTCAGATGAGGGAACATGCCAAAGATGAGCCGGTGACCTGGCTATCATTCGTAGTTGGCGATGAATCGATTGCCTGAAGAGCTGGTGACCCTGTGGGGGCAGTCCTACGCTGTGAAGAGAGTATCGCATGACGCTCAGCACGCATGCCTGCCAGAGTCGGACACGAATTCGAAGGCTGAGCGAGCGGCTGATGAGCAGATGGTGCAGCCTCCAAAAGGAACCCCAGGCAGTGTTGAGGCGGTGACGAAGGTTGAGTTTCTCAAAGCTGTGATATGAGAGCTTAGCCCCAAGATACTTGTGTGACTGTACTATGCGAAAGTAGTAGCGGGCTTGTCCTACCCGGACCTCCAGATGCGGCACAGAGTCTATCAGCTTTTTATATTTGCTGAGCACTGAGCCCATGCTGGCGCCCTTGGCCGACAGCAAAACTACCGTCTTTTCTGTGCTGAGCAGGAGGCCTGCTTCTTGCAGGGTAAGAATCAGAATGCCCATTGCCTGGATGGCATTGCTAAGAGCTTCTGTGCTTTGGAAGGTCCAACTGCTGAAGAAGTCGTCTGCAAAAATGTTGGTGAGGCCTTCGGGTAGGTCCTTAATGCGCAACTGTCTGCAGTACTGTCTATATATGCGTCCTGTGGCGACCGCCCATAGTATAGGGGAGAGGGAACACCCCTGCCTGATTCCTGTTCCAAGATATACGTGAGCAGTGTGGGGCTGGGATCCCACTTGTAGACAGGCATGGGAATGTAATAGTCGTAGTACTAGTAGTAGTAGTAGTAGTAGTAGTAGTAGTAGTAGTAGTAGTGGTAGTAGTGGTAGTAGTGGTAGTAGTGGTAGTAGTGGTAGTAGTGGTAGTAGTGGTAGTAGTGGGAGTAGTGGTAGTAGTGGTAGTAGTGGTAGTAGTGGTAGTAGTGGTAGTAGTGGTAGTAGTGGTAGTAGTGGTAGTAGTGGTAGTAGTGGTAGTAGTCGTAGTAGTGGTAGTAGTGGTAGTAGTGGTAGTAGTGGTAGCAGTGGTAGTAGTGGTAGTAGTGGTAGTAGTGGTAGTAGTGGTAGTAGTGGTAGTAGTAGCAGTAGTTAGAATGGTAGTAGGAACTGCAGCAGTAGCAGCAGCAGCAGCAGGAGGAGGAGGAGGAGTAGTAGTAGTAGTACCCGTAGTCGTAGTCGTAGTAGCCGTAGTAGCAGTAGTATTAGCAGTAGCAGTAGTAGCAGTAGTAGCAGTAGCAGTAGTAGCAGTAGTAAGTAGGAGCAGTAGCAACAGTAGCAATAGCAGCAGCAGCAGTGGTAGTAGTTGTAGTAGCAGTCGTAGTAGTGGTAGTAGTGGCAGTCGCAAATAGCAACCCTCTGGAGAAGAAACACGCGACCACACTGGGACCACCAACGACTGTGAATTCTGCAAAGGCACCAACTGCAGTGACAGGGCCTCTCGCACAAACTTTATGGATTTGGCCTCGCACGGCATGGCAAGCACCGCCACGGAGTGACTCACGGTAGCACTCTCTCATCGATAGAGACTGCCAACCAGCAGGAGAAGATGATCATGATGATGATGACTTCGATGTCGATGAAGATAATGAAGATGAAGATGGAGACGTAGATTGAGATGAAGGAGAAGAATATGATGATGATCTGGGGGTAAGCTCTCGCGTGCATACAAGGCCTCTCACGGATCCCGCATCGTTTAGAAGATGCTCTACAGTGATTCAGTACATCCCAGGATGCAGAGCGGGTGGAGGGTGCGAGGAACAAGGCACCTCCGCGCAGAAATAGTTCCTTAGCCCAGGCAGGGCACTCAGACAGCACTGATAGCTTCCACCACCAGTCCCAAGCCTGCGCGTCGAATCCAGCAAGGCCTTGCAAAACTCTCAAAACCCACAACCCCGCAACCCGACTCCAGACTCCTACGTCAGCACATATGCAGCTCAGAATCTTGTGCCAAAAAGTTTCGGTGATAAACATGCCTGAGTCTCCAAGGATGTTGTTCAAAAAGCCCCAGGCTTCAAGACTTGTTGCCCAGTCAGGTCGCCTGCCCTTGCTTCGATCACTTGGCATGTCAGATCGGGATCGAAAGCCCGAAATGCACTTGATTTGACAAGAAGCCTCAAGCATCCAAGACTTGAATTGAATCAGAAGCCAAGGTTCATGGCCCATAGTCTGTGTTCTCTGGATCGAACTCCTTGTCTCTCCAGAGGTCCTGGACATTCTGGTCGTACCAGCTTTCATTGACTCTTCTCCGACGACTCAGCTGCTAAGCAGCACCGCAAGTCCCCAAGTGCCACATTGAAAATACCTATACCCACGATGCGAAGCTTAGCGGCGGATCCCGACCCAGTATTGCAGGGCTAGAGTTCGGAGTCTGAAATGTACGGCCGGAGCTGTCCGAAGCGCAGAAGACAGCAGGTTCACTGGATCCAAGAATCCCCTTCAAGAATTCTGAAAGCGAGGTGCTGCAGCAGTCGCACTGGAGTCGTTTGCGGATATAGTGCTGTGCCGGCCATGATACCGACCCCGGTGGCCCAGTGCATGCAAGGCACATATAAATCGGCGGAGTGCACCAGCTTCCCGTATGGCTCGGCCCCTGAGGCAGATCTGGCATTTCTGCTTGCGGATGTACTACGGTTCGTGCCTGCCACCTGTTTCCCCACCGCCCCGACCCATGCCTAGCGGTTTCTCAATCAGTTTATCGTTGACTGAAGCAGCCTCGAGACCGTAGAGCGAAGGAACAATCGGTCAAACAACCCGGAAAGTCCTGCTCTCTCGGATTCTGGCCTTGGCGGACAATGTCGAGCTAATTATCATCTGCTGAGGCCGTAGAGCCGTAGAGAGTGAGAGAGAGAGAGAGAGATAGAGATAGAGCGAGCCACTCGAAGAAATGATGAGAGACATGTTGCCTGCACTGTCATCGAAAATTCGCAGCTGGCCGCACCCAATGTCCAGAAGTACATGCTGCCTTGCTGTGAAGCGCCCGCGACATGATTGAAGATGCCGACTAAGTGAGGTGTACAGGACAGAAATGCAGCAACTCAAAGTTTCACTATGAAAAGCACTTCATGCTCCTCTGACGATTTCATTAAGCCAGGTCACAGACTGCTAATCGCGGCATGACACAACAGAAGACACGATCACGTATAGCTCGGAGTTAACTGCTCAAATGGGCAATGATACAAGGGACGTCAGCATATGCAGCACAAGAGCATGCAAGACCACGTGCCGGTACTCTTTGGCAATATGCTCGCAGCTGAATTTTCAGGATACTGCTATCTCTCAGTGCTAAAATGCTACAAAGTTTCGGGCTAGCCGAGTCTTTATGAAGTCTTCTACAAGGCTTTACCTTGCGGGCATGACCCCCACAAAGAATTGACTGATCATGCTCCGAGCTTCGTTGGCAACCTGCTATGCTCCAGCGCGCCCCAAACGCCTCTTCTCGACCTTACAGTATGGGAGTTGCCGAAAATGGGGGACCCTAACATAGACCCTACATACTAGGATCCTTATTATAAGGGCCCCAAAGTAAGGTACCCCTAATTTTCGGAAACTCCCGTATAGAGACTCTTCGGATTACGCTCGGACTCAGCCTGTGGGGATGACGGTAGGGGTGAAAAGCAGTCTGATTCTGAGACTTTGGACGAACCGGAGCGAAGCTCCAGTTCGAAGTCGTGATTTTCGTGCGACATCGTGCGATGCCAAGGCCGACTTCGACGAATTCGTCTGGACCCTCGCGGACGCAGCTGGGCGCAGGGCGCGTGCACGAAGCCGAAGTCCTTCTCCCGGCGCGTCACCACCGCGCGCCAGAAAGCGCTGCCGAGGTCGAGCGTGGTTCTCAAGACCACCCCGGCAGAGACGTTCAGCAGATCCTTGGACTTCTGCTTGCATGTCGCGTGTCTTCAACACTCTTTCAGAATCAGTTTGGACGATTGATGAAGAAAATTCTGCAAGAGATCCCCACTTTTGCTCCAAGCCGTGCAGGCGGGTCGCTTCTCCTGAGGCTGCATCGACCTCGCCGACCAGGGTCAGGGAAGCTCCCAAATGAGCCTGATCAGAGGCGAGACACGTGAGCCGATTATTATTGAACTTCCGCGTGTTCTCGGGATTCTCGGGCTTTGATTCACGTTCTCGGCAGAGGCAAGAATCTGGCTTTGCTTCCCCGCAGGTGCCCGAGTTTGCCTCTGCCAAGCATTAATGTTGCCAGAGGGGGAACACGTAAGGACCCAAAGCTCCCAGAGAGCAAAGGCCTGCTGCTCCCCTTCCCGAAGCAGCTTCGGCATGAACCCGCCTGCGGCATTGTTTTGTGCATGTCCAGCTCGCCCGGCACGATAGACTGGGCGGATGCACTTCCAAGAAATCCTAGAAAACCATGCGTATGTCAAGCTGCAGCTGGGCAGGCTACCGTTATGCTTCCGGGCCGGGCCTGTTTCTGCCTGAAGGCCTGAGGCACCTCACCATCAGGTCGACCGGCAGCCGCCGTGCGAACCTCTGCTTTCTGAAAGCAAAACTGCCAGCAGCCAAGGGTTGGCCGAGCAGGGATCTGACTGCATGACCAACTCTGCGTCAGCAGGCGGACGCATAAGGACCCGGTGAAACCAGACAACTGAGATTGTCTACATCTGTGCCCGAAAAAGCGAAGACAAACATCAAGATGTAAACCTGGTCCATTCCCTGCCCGCCCTGCCCGCCCCAGCACAGGCAAAAAGTAAGTAAGTAGCAGGCATTCATGGGTTGAGGCCACGCATGCTCGAAGGCAGAGATCATGTCGTTGATGTACGTGCCTGGCAGGGCCCGTGTCGCAAGCCCGGGTGTTCTGTTCTATACTGTTGTACTCTAGGCTATTCTTCGAACCAGATGAGGTCAGAATGAACACGACGTGCAGTGCAGCTTCCGGAAGGTATCTCTACAAGAATCCGTTATAGACCAGCGGTACGCCAAAACATCAGCAGGATTCAAACAAAACAAGATCTTCGTCTAGCAGAAATGGCATTGCATGTATATCTGGGAGGCAAACAGAGGAGATAGATCATGGGTTGATTCCGAGAATCCGACGATCGATCGGTTTTTGAAGCAGGGCTGTACAGCTATGCCTGCCCCTCCAACCCTGAGCTCATCACCTGTACAAAAAACAAATCTTTCCTGTTTGCATTGGTTGAAATGTCTAAAAAAGGTTGGGACCCCTCGCTGCGACATTGACAAGTCGTCATGTGTTTTGGTTCGAGTTCCAGGTCCCCGGTTTGGGTGTTTTGCAGGCCTTCAACGGTGTAACCCCAGACGTCAAACCTTGAGGCTGCACTGAAGAACGCAGGCTCGCACACAGAAACAGGGAGTCGAGTAGAGTAGTCGAGTCAACAGTATCGGATTTGAAGTTAATTTCGGGTTCTAGGCGGTTTGCAAAATCTCGAGACGAAAACGTGCTGCGAAACAGCAGACTCCTCAGCACAAGCTATTTCAAACCAAGATCAGTTCTCAAATTCTCGGATGCAAACATGCTGAATCCTAACATTTCCATTCTGACGAGATTCGAAGCTCGTGACGAGGCAAACAAAGACTCTCCGATTCATGTGCCGTTCTAGCCCTAGCCGAGATGCGGTTTACGGTGATGTCGAGCAAGGGGTCTTGGTTCGAATCCTCCCTCTTGAAGACCAAGCCAAGGACCTTGGCCAACGATCTTCCGTTCCCCATAGAACAGCAGAACCCCGATGCCGAAACTGCGCAGCCGCATTTCCACTATCCCGACAGTCTGACCTGTTTAGCCAAAACTCCCGGTCCAACGTCATGTCGAAATGCCCAACGATTACGTCAAAGATGCCTGCCAAGCAGATCGCGACTGCATCCAGTAGCAGCAACTTCAAGCAGCAGTGTGATGGGAAGATTCTTGGCTCAAGCGCTCCAAGCGCCAGGCTCGAATCGGGGCCGTCTGAGATGGCTGTGACCTACGCGACCACAGTTCCACCAAAGCTCTGCAATATTCTGGGTCTACCAACGACTCTTGATCGGCTCAGGGCTGGGGAGGTAGTGACTTCCGACACGAAAGGCCTTGCTGAGCGTCAGGTTCAGCTCCAATGCTTCCTGCTGCCCATCCAGCCTGGGTTTTTACACTCGCGACTTGGTCCCGTTAAGGCGCGCTAGGCACACGGCCACGGGTCTCCAGGCTGCCGAGAAACAGCAAAGGCAGTCGCAAGCGTTCCAGCCGTGCCTTGGAGGCAAGCACCTCAAGCCTGAAAATGCCTGAACGCACGTCCACTCCCCCAAGTGGTCTGCTACCAAGGGCGTCATACCCAAGCGGATGACAACCATGAGTGCTGGTGGGGCCAATGAGGTGACATTCACAATGCGGTTGATGAGTTTGCTGAAAATGATCGTGGTGATCGTGATGGCAGTGGTCTTTGTTGTTGATGTCGTAGCTCTTGTATTTTATGCTTTCTGTTGTTGCTGCGCTTCTGGGCGTGGCTGCGGCTGCATTTGTGTTAGAGGTGGTGACGGGGGCCCTTCTTATCGCTTTTGCACTGCTGCTGCCACTGCTACTTGACACTCGTCGTATGATTCTTCTTGCGTGCTGCTGCTGCTGCTGCTGCCACTCCCGCTGCTACTGCTACCGTCGTTGTGGTTGTGTCGTGGCTTTTCCTTTGGCTTTGGCTATGGCTGTGGCTGCTTCTGTGGTTCTGGTCGTAGTGGCGGTGGTGATGGTGGTGGTGGTGGTGGTGGTGGTGGTGGTGGTGGTGGTGGTGGTGGTGGTGGTAGTTGTGGTAGTGGTGGCGGTGGGGGCAGCCGGGCCTCTTGTTTCTTGCTTGCTTGCTTGCCGGGCGTTTGGGAAGTGGGGCGCGTAGCGCGCCTCTGTCCGTGTCTGGTGAGAGGTGACACTGCGAACCCTTGCCCCGAGCTGCCACATTGATTCTGAAGCTTCCAGCTGCCCTTCCCTTCCTATGGACTCTCAGGCCCGCCAGGGGCAGCTCGAGGGTCTCGGTTCTTTCGAGCGAACTTGTATTCGCAGGCTTATCTCCCTGGACATTGCCGGGCGAAGGCCGGCTAGTGACATACATGCCCATATACAACTCGGCGAACAGCACGCTCTCTCTCTCTCTCTCTCTCTCTTTCTTTCACCAGGCTTGAGGAGGCGAGCCCCCCACCCAGGGGCTGCCCGCTGTTGGCGGTTTGCATGGTATTACATGCAACAGGCTAGGAGTACCGGCAGACGGCAGCACTCTCTCTCTCTCTCACTCTCTCTCTCTTTCTTTCTTTCGCCAGGGCTGGGGGGGGGGTACTGCCTATCTCCCTCTCTCTTCTCCAGGGCATGCGGATGGGGGACGGTTCGGCCCCCCGGCACCAGGGCCCCCCCCCTTACTTCGGAGGCTTTGAGGGGAAAAGCAGCTGAATCACATCACTCTGTGCAAGACGTAAGATACTTCGGCAAGAAGCTACACAGAGGATTCATCTGTTGATGACACATGCGAGAATTGAAGTAGGGTCCGTCCGTGACTATCAGCAAACACACAATGGTGTGTTCTCGGCCGCAGACCTCCGGTATCACCACCTGGCTGTGTCGCTTGGAGCGGCGCGGGGCAAGGGCAGGGCGCTCAAACAGCGGGGTAGGGGGGCAACCTTCAGGTTTTTGCTGTGCTACTCTGGTGCTCGGCAATCAGGTCCAGCATCATATTGGGCTGGGCCAAGCCCCAAGGCCACACATCAAACCCTTGAATCCGAAACTCAAAAAGCACTCGGAACTGCGCTCCCAGCCTTGTTGCCCTCTATGAGGCTCAGCGAACCCACAGATGCGAGTTTCCCCGGCACTGCCGGGAGCAGGTTCGCCAGAAGACTGCTGCCATTGCCTGCCGCATGTGGACGCACCACACAAAGAGCACACGGCACACTTGGTGGAAAAGTGCTTAGCGTTCCACCTTCATTTTCGGAAGATAGGCGGGATCACTGCACTACCTCTACTTGATTCGTCAAAAGTATTCCTCGTGGTTCGGATTCGTCTCGGAATCAGGACGAGCTAGAGTTGCAGAGATTGACATTCACGTGTGCGCTGTTGAGTCAGGAATAGAGCAGCAGCAAAAGTGTTGGTGGTGCTTCTTGGTAGCGGTAGCGGCAGTCGTGTCTATTTGGGGAGTCTGGTGCGGTGCCAATAGCAGCGGGTGGTGGTGGTTGTCGCCGACCCTGTCGCCAAAATTTGTTTGAAAGTTCCAGCGCCGTGGTGCTGCAGTGGCAGCGTCGTCGTGGAGACGTAAAGCGAGTGGTTGTGGCAATGGCAACAGTAGCACCCGCAGCAGTAGTAGCAGTGGTAGGGGCAGCAGTAGCAGTAGCTGGAGCAGGAGCAGCAGGAACAGCAGTGGTAGTCGTAGTTGTCGTAGTAGTCGTGGTAGTTGTAGTCGTAGTCCTAGTCGGGGTGGGGGTAGGGGTTGGAGCAGGGGCAGGGGTGGGGGTAGTGGTAGTGGTAGTAGTAGTAGTAGTAGTAGTAGTAGTAGTAGTAGCAGTAGCAGTAGCAGTAGCAGTAGCAGTAGCAGTAGCAGCAGTAGTAGTAGTAGTAGTAGTAGTAGTAGTCGCAGTAGTAGTAGTAGTAGTAGTAGTCGTCGTCGTAGTAGCAGCAGCAGCAGTAATTGCAGTAGTCGTCGCTGTCGTCGTCACCATCACCGTGGTAGCAGTAGACGTAGCGGCAGTGGGAGGCGTAGGAGTAGCAGAAGGAATATGGACAACAGTAGCAGCAGTAGCAGTAGAGTCAGTAGAGTAGTAGCAGCCGTCGTCGTCTAGTAGGTGGTTTTGATACCGGAGATGCCGAAAGAGTTTCTTCGTTTCCCCTTTCGAGCGAGAAACTAAAAGCTACAGCTTCACCACAGCCCCAAGTTCCACAACCACACCATGCTCTGCCAGCATAGAGCCATCGAAAGCTGCAAGCCCCGGAACCAACACCGAGGCTTTGACGAAACAACTGAGGCTAGCTGCCCAGGCCAATCTCGAGAAGCTTCATTGGCGCCACAGCTGCACCCTCCAAGCGGATCTTGGTGAAGTCCCTCCGGCCGGTTTTGGGTGCTGCAGGTGGCAGTGAATGCCGATCCGTTGGCTCCAGATGGGGAAGGGAGAGATTCTCTTGACACTTAGAAAACTGATCGTGGTGAATGAACGAATCGGGGCATTATCGCAGGCAGCTCTACGGAAGACACGCTCTGTCTATCCAGGCCCGCTCAGGTTCCTATACAAGCCCCCGATAGCACCCTGCAAACCCGACCATCCCACTGCAGTCATACTTCTGCGCCAAAGTGCCGGACTGTGTAGTCCACTTGGAGGCCAGTCTCGGTGGAGGTGCCATCGAAAACTGAAGCCTTGCAAAAATCGCGCTGTTGGGGCTTGTGCAGGATTGATGTTCTGGATTTCGAAGAAATTACGAGACGTTGAGCTTCCCATGCGGTGTGACGGGCCGTGTGTGGAACAAGGTACGGTGTGCGATGAGCCCAAGTTCTTGGATGTCCTCAAGCATGCAGCGCTAGGGTCCAGAATATAGCTGGAAAATTGAGTTGCCAAAACGTGGGCTTCGACTTCGTTGCAAGATGTTGCACCCCACCTGCCGCATCACTCGAAGCCTTCTGCTGCGTGCTTCACCCTGGCTCCCTGTCCAGATCCCCATAGCATTCGATCCTGCACTCCAAAGGAAACGGCATCAGTGCCTTCACGCATTCACATCATTCAATTACACATCTTGCAAAAACAAAAACTTCCCATGTGGGGGCAGGCCGTTGGAGCTTAGAGCCTTGCAGCTTCGTGTTTCCGGTGCGCCTCCGAGGAGGAGTTGACATAGGACTGCAGCAGCAGCATCGGCAGCGACTGTTCCACCGCCTCTCAACGACAGGCATGCGCAGAGGGTAACTTCGTTACCGCGCGCATAGCGAACACTCTCGCAACCCCTCACCCGAAAGGGTAGCCTCACACGACTTGGAGCAGTTCTGGCCTCAGCTGCTGCTGGGTGGGCCAATGCCCGATGCCGCTGTTCAGCAGCAGTGCTAGATTGCGAGCGCGAGCTGCTGCGCTCGGTATAGAACTGCCGCACGGCGTTTTAGTGCAGCCATGCGGCTCGCAAGATACTTCTCTGCCAGGGGCTTCGGCAAAATGGCTGTTGCCGTGACATCTTGAAAGACGATACTGACCTGCCAGAGTGCGATCTTTGCATCCGAAGCGACATCCTGGAACCTGTCCTACTTCCAGGCAACAACCCTTCCACCGTCCTGGTCGCTCGCGCACCGCTCCTCCTCCTCTTCCTCGTGGGTTACCAGGCAGCGGCCCTTGATGTTGAAGTTGTGCCGGAGCTGCCCCACCCTGCCGGGTGGCTTGGTGAGGCAAGTAGAGGAGGCTCTGCGAGCCACAGTGGGGACGAAGACTTCTGCTCTGCCGATACTCTCGCGACACCGGAGCTCCGTCCTAGAGCCGCCGGCCTCATCGGAATCTGCACGAAGGCTTGGCCCAGACTCTCTGGGATGGCACTCGCCAGCACTGGCCATACCGAAGTCAGAAAGATCTCCTGGGCACCACGCAAGATTTAGCTAGCACATCCCGCTGAGAAACCACTCATCCAATGGTCTGTTCTGAAGCCCTCGACATGCAAGGCGCTGATTTTGGAGCTGATCCCAGCATGCAATATGCACACCAAAGTGTGCACCGCCGGAGCCCGACAAGAAAAATCCGAATAGGATGCGAAGTACAAACAACTGGGTTCAACCCAGCTTGAGAAGCATGTGGCGGCATGACCCCAAGTTCGAGCCTGCCGTTAAGGAGCAGCGGCTGAAGTTTACAACGAGCCGCATCCATGTTCCCGTAAGCGTCCGTGAAGTGGTTGATCAGCCCTTGCTGCCGCGCTTGATTTCAGGAAAATGCTTTATCCGACAGCCGCAAACCATCTAAAGTCCAAAGCGTGCAAGCTTGCCAGCGAGAGCCAAAGTCGCTACTGTAGCACTACGGAGACCACGTCTGGAGACTAAGCTTCTAGATTGCCTTGGGGGGCCATGGGACTTATGAGACGTCGGGCCGTTAGGAACCCCGGTGGCCGGATCTCTCCACTCTTTGAATCTTCAGGGCTGAGGGTTGGGAAAGAAGTATCACAGTATTTAGCTCCCCCTTGAGATAGGCTAAACAGGAACATCTTTCTGGAATCTAGGGCTTGCCTTGAACCAGCCCTCCACGTCCGAAGACCAACTTCACGTCAGAGACGGCTTTGGGCAGCACCTCCCAATGCCCACCTGCGAATGCGAGGTTTTCGCTTGCTCTGAGGTTCCTTGGGCTCGGCCCGCGTGCCTTCGCTCAGCTTGAACTCCCCCTTCATCTTGAAGCTGGCCTTCAGCGGCCCCTCCTTGAGGCTGTCGGCCTTGGACATGCCCAAGGTGAAGACCTGAGCTGCCCGGCTGAAGGCCTGAAATCCCGAGCATTGAATTATGCATATGATGTTCCTCCGGGCCAGGGGCTGGTCGTAAGAAGCTGTCGAGTTTTGCAGCGGCCTTCGTGATGCCCGGGACAGCAGAGTCCGGAGCCTTGAAGTGGATTCCTAGGTGTCGGCGATTCGGAGCGGCGACGCTGAGAACTCGAGGATCTCGTTATCAGCTTGTCAAAATTTCACCAACTACAGGCTCAAAGGCTCTACGGGACAAAGCTTGTCATCTTTGCAGACACGTCTCCTTCAACATAGACATTCACGGTGCCAGCCCCATCGCTGCCCCCAAGCTCGAAGGAGAATGTCGTGTCGCTGTTGCGGACAAGACTTCCTACAATGTCAAAGCTTACGACCTGGATCTTCTCGATGAGGAGATGCAGATCACCGATAGGAGTTGCCGGTATGACCATGCGAATCGAGGCATTGCCATACTTCTCCGGTGGATAGCGGATGGAATCCAGCTCCTCTTGCGCACGGCAAGCCTTGGACTCGAAGCTACCCTTCTGGGTTAGAGTTTTTGGTAGCTCCGTCCAATGCCGCTGTGCTTTCTCTTGCTGAGGCATCTCCTGGCTATCTGCCTCCTGAGCGCTGATCCTTGAGGCCGCAGTTTCAAGCAAGGCAGGTCGGGCAAGGGCAGGGTGGCTAGAGCCACCCACTGTCTTGCTCCAAGTATGCCTGTCCAAGACTGTCAAGAGATTTGTTTGCACGGTGTCCTGGGGCAGCACATACTGCGGCTTTCCTGCTACATGTGTGCCATATCTCCAATCGACAGCTTGGGGGTTGTGGAATTTGGTGTCGAATCGGCGTAGTTGCATGGCGATTGCCTTTCCGAGGGCTTGTGCCTGGCTTCTTGCAGCACACAAACGCTCCGTTACGTCCGAGGAGCCCCAGAGCAAGTTATCCTTCTTGCGCTCCAGAAGCAAGCAGGGTCCCAGCTCCTTGTCCTCAAGGGTCGGATACATCGTCATCTTCGCCAGATCGAACTGCAGCTGTTCAGACTTCATCTCCAGCCTCTTCAAGGGATCAGATCGCAGTGGCCACTCAAGCAAACGAAGGTACCCACAGCTCAGCACTGCCATGACCTTGTAGACCTTCCCGCTCGATTTGTGCCAGGTAAACTCATCTGAAAAGAAAACATATCCAAAATCCACGGTGGGCAACGCTGCCAGAGCAGAAGCCGCGACGGACTTGGCATCCATTCTCATCTGGAGTGTCCCACCGATCTTGATTTGCAAGCTTCCTTTGTCATTCCCGACAACGTCCACAGTCCCACTTCCGCCTACCTGCTCGATCCGATCAACCACGGTCATGTCCGGCTGACTGGTCGTCGGTCGCTGGAACTCCGCTGGCACAAGCCCGTCCGCAGACTCGGGCACCTTGGAGATGCGCTGCGGTCCTTCTCTGCTGGGTCGGGACAAGGGCTGTGTCTGTCTGACTTCGATTCCACTGCGACGACTCAACAGTTGGATCGTGCCGGAATGGTCTATTGCCATCTGGCCACCCATGCACGACATGGCAAAGGGCAAAGCCCATGCCTGCGGAAGCCTTAACGAAATATCCTTGACCTCGGCCACTATAATTTGCCACTTCGCTGTTGCATTTGCGCTGGCATTCGCATCGGGTTTCTGCGCCCAGTTTCGAATGGCAGCGAGAGCCAAAGAAATTTGATTCGAGTCGTATTCGAAGGCCTTGAACTCTACTTCTGCCAATTCGCCCTCCACTGGGAGCTTCGGAAGGAGCTCCTTAGAGCAGACCACGTGCATGCCCTCTGTACCCCGGCTCCAAGATCTAAGACAAAGTAGCAAAAGCTTCCGTCCGGGCATGTCCGTCATGCCCCTCTTGTCTTCAACCAAACAGAATGTGCCCCAACCCTCTGCAAAAAGGGCTTGCAGGCCGGGGCTCAAGGAGCGCAAGGGCATCCGCTAGTTCGAGAGGGGCCTCTGCGAAGCTGTACCTGGAGGTCAGGATGCTGAGAACATCTGAGAACTTCAAGCAGCACCACGCAAGGGGATGGCAAGGGAATGTTCAAAAGCACGAAGTCCATCCTGCCCTGTCGGTCGAATCCGAAAATGCTTAAGATGGCTAGGAAAGATTTCGTCGGCGGCAGATGTCTAGGCTGGCATGCCTATGTCTTTGACTGTGGCATATTGTAACCCTCGCAATCGTACTGCTTTGAGCATGCATCCATCTGCCTAAGTGCAACAGAGCTACAGTGGATTCTCACCATCATCCAATCCTGCTCGTGGCCTTGGCAAACAAGACATCCAATGTCATCCCCAGTTCCCCCGGAGCTCACACCGACACGGCCTACAACAACAGCATCGACATATCAGCAATCCACAGGCACCGATGCCAGGTGGAAGTTAGGACGTCCAGGCTTGCCCGCCCAGAAGCTTAAGCTTGCTGGGGTGGAGCTGCACACTTGGAAGGCCATTCTCAGCAGATGAATCCCAGTGAAGACCGCCACCCAGCTGCACGTTGAAACCTCGGAGTGGACGGGTGGTTTGGTGGCTGGCTTGTTGGGACCAACATGCCCAAGCGGTGCTTCCATGTTGAACTTGGTGATGCCACGTCGGGTGCAATTTGTTGCTTGAGGTGAAGAATTATGGGAATGCGGCCGCCTGACGTATGTAGTCCTGAAGACTTGGGATCTGTGGCGATCCCCAAGTTTTGGTGTGGTCCCGATCGTAGGTCTCCTAATCTGTAGCCAAATCAAAATCCGGTTAGACCTGAGATCCTATCATCGAAGAGAGAATGCAACGCCGAGCACCGCCCAAAACCAAGCCTGGCAGCCCCGGAAGTAGTCAGACTTGCCCTCGGCATGAGCCTGCCATGTGCACGGCGAAGAAGGTGTCCCCACACCCGCTGCACATCGGGGTCCTTCAGGAAGGGCTGCAAAAACTGGACCAGCAGATCGCTGGTGATCTTCCTGGCAGGCGCTTCGCTGCTTCGCTTTGCTTCTGGCTCCACCCCCCCCCACCCGCCACGCCCTTTCCCGTTTTCCCGTTTGGGTCCTGGCTTGCTCCAGCAGGACTGGGCGAAGCGACTCGAGGTTCACCTGCGGCTCGGTGCTGGCTTGTCTCTCTCTTCCTACCTGCCTTCCTTCCCTGGCATATGAGTCTCGCTCTCTTGCTTGCTTGCTTGCGCAGGGGTATGGGCTCCCGAGGGAACCCTGGCCCGAGGGCCTACCCCCCCCACGGTCCGCGCGCTCCAAGGTCTGTTCGGCCCCTTCCGGGGTTGAGAGAATGACTCGTTCCCCCGACTAAACTTGATCACCCCGTCCCCAAAACACACCTGCTAAAACCATGACCGTAGGAAACCTGCAAGTTCGAGTCGGGTCATGTCGTGTCATCCGAGGTCTCTCCAACAGTGCGGGTGAGCTCCACTCCCCCCTACTCAGGCACGGAGCTTGTGGTCTTAACCCCCTGAAGCATACGGCCAAGGCTCAAAGAACAGCGTCTCGACTAAGGGCCACCACTGCCAACATGACGATAAGCTATCCGTTCCATTCTCACGAGTTCCGTTTCCTGATTGCTGCGGGTCTTGTCCCCCAGCGAAAAAGGTTACTTGCTTAACCCAACCTTACCTGCCTCCCCAACCTAGCCCGAACAGAACCTTGCGCAGCACGGCCTTCACCTACCCCCTCCCTGAATCAGTCTCGCTCTCTCTCTCTCTCTCTCTCTCTCCCCGCGTGAAGGTTCGCGCACCTGCGGCTCATGGCAGGTGTGTACATCCAATGCAGGGATGCTCCCTTATGGGGCTGTACTGAGACGGCATTGGTGGGTCCATCCCCCATCACACGAGGATCAAGGAATACAACAAAAGCAGCTGCAGCTTCAGTAAAGTGCTCTGGAACACCCTCCCCCTATCAAAGGTGCAACTACTTGCCAGCAAGCGACTCGGTGCGTGTTGCCGGACGCCTAAAGGGTGTTGGCCTCCCCCGAATCTACTCGCTATGCCGGAGCTTTTGGGACCTACGTTGTGTGCTCCCAGCTTCGCCTGCGCCTGTGAAAAAAATTATGTGGCCACGACGCTGCCGTGGCATGCCCCGCCAGCACACTTCGCCTCGCTGGAGCTTGGGGGGACCGCACTCGACATCGACGACAGCAGAATGAGCCTTACGAGCCGATGAGGCAACGATCTCTAAACGGAGACGATGATGACGGGCGTAGCCACTCGGCAAGGTGTGGAGCTCCCCCGCTTCGTTGATATCAGCTCTGAGACTGCGGTCATGTTGTTTCCGACTTGGCTTGCAGGTGCCGGACTGACATGCTGGTGGCTGCCCCCTCCGCTGCGTGATCCGGTCCCCACATTGGTGTCTCGTGACTTGAGGACGGTCTTTCTTTTCGGCTCGGTCATGGGCGATGGGAACCGCGGTCGGGTCGTTGTAGTCTGTCCCCACGCCAGGCGCGGTGCTTCCCCCTTTGTTTCTGGTGCCTCTTCTGTTTGAATGCCGTCACTGATTGCCACGTGCCCCCCGAAGAGGTTTTGTTGCCACGGCTCTTTGCTTTGCAGTAGATGCACGGCTATAGGCACCTGGTCCCCCACAAGCGTCGTGATGAGTACCCTGAACTCTCTACTGCCTCCAGTAGCACAGACGTCGGCAGGGTGTGCATCTGCTGGGATAAACACCGCATCCATTCGGTCTGGTGGATCGGAAAGCTTCGTCGCCTCTGAGTTCCAGGTAGCTGGTCCCTGGTGGAGTAGTTCTATGAGCTCCTCCCAAAAACCCTCAGTATTCCAGCTCAGGTCCTCGTCGAACGAGGAGTCACGCGCCGAGCTGAGGAGATGGCCTGCTCATTGGACTTGGCGTGCAGCCAGTTGAATTTGCTGCTGCGCGATGCCGCAGCAGCGCCGCCGGGCAGTACGGGTTGGCAGTGATGACCAGCTGTGCTGCAATGCGCACCATCGTGACCAGTGCATCATGATCTGGAAGTTGTTCCGTTGTACCCCGGATCAACTGCAGCTGCCTGAACATGGCCGTCGCGAAACCCTTCCAGTAGACCTCCATCGTCATGTCGCCCGCGAAGGCCGCCTCCGAGGAGGCTGTCCGCCCGCCTTCGGGGCTGTGCGGGGCTCGCTGCATGAGCTCTACGCGGTCGCGCTCCGGAAGGCCTGCGGTGTTGGGCTCGGGCTTACCATCGGGCTTGGCTTGGGCACGACTTGTCTGGATTTGTCTGCCATCTCGAACTTGGTGATACCACGGCGGCGTAGCTGTAGGTGCTTGTCCGTTGAGGGAAGTTGGTGCAGCTATGGCTTGTGCTTCGCGGCTGGAGCGCCGCAAGCTTCTTCCGTCCTGCAGCGGATCATGCGGTCGCTGTCGTGGCTGCTGTGGCTGTGCTGGCTGGTTTGTTCCCCCTTCGGCCTCCTGTTGGGGGCTGTTGTGTGGTGGTAGCGAGGCTGTAGGTGGCTGTGGAGGGTTGTCCCCCGAACTTCGGGCCAGCTCTTGTTAATGAGCCCCCTCTCTGTCTCTGTCTTCCTTCCTCTCGCTCCGCTGCTTGAGCCGTCAGTGGACCCATGCAATCTGCGCACCCCCCCCCCACTGCCAACCAGTCTGTCCATGAACCCTCCCCATCTGCAAAAATTATCTGTGAACCTGTTCCACTTTGTCCATCTGTCTGTGTTTGCTTTGCTTTGCTCAGCTTGGGAGGCAGGCAGTCCCTGCGCCCCGCTCCGAGGAGCGGCCCCATCCCGTCATTTTGACTGGGTGGGCTCGACTGTACTGTGACTGTGCGAGTGTTTGGTGCCCATGTTTGAAAAGTGTGCCCCACGCGACCATGAAATTGTGTGCCCCCAACGACTTCCCTGGGCACCTTGGACACTCGCTGGGACTGGTGCCCTCTGCTGTTGGGCTGTTGCCCTCTGTACTGGTTTGACATCCCACCGTACCTGCCTGAGCCCTGCCTTCACACCGTACTGAAGCCTCACTCAAGCGCACTCACTGCCTGTGACCTTCCACTCAACCCTTAAGCCTGTCTACTACAAAAGCGAGTGCCCTGCACCTTTAGTTGCTGCCCTCAAAGGTGGTGTACATTACCTAGGCCCCTCAACGGAGTGCACTTGCTGGGCGTGTACCCCTGTACTAGCGCACACCTGGATCGTTCACGCAGGTAGGTGCCGGAGGCTAACAAGACATGAAGTACACATCTGTCTGTGTCTCTTTCTCTGTCCGTCTTTTTACTGTGGTCCAAATATGGTCCAATATGCATGGGACATCGGGAGCCTCGAGGCATCGGGCCCTCACCGGTCCCGTGGAGGCCCTGAAATCGGAACCTAGGCCTTCGGGTTGGAACTCCACAGACAGCGCAGAGATCGAAAAAAGGTGCGTGAGTCTCGAAACAGTTTTGCTGCCTCGCTCTGGCTTAACTCAGGTTGCTTCAGTAGTCTCACCGTTACATCCCTACGACTGACCCTGTGAAGCGTTGAAATACGAGTGGCCGTACCAAAAGCATAAACTGAACTTCCCTGATCCCGAACACATCATGACACGAAGCGAAGCTGCCTCCTTCTCCGTGAGGGACTTGAGCTGGTCACTCACCACGAATCCTGGGCCGTTCGTCTTCGTCCGCAACAGACTGTCCTGACAACTGTGTCCTGTGTCTTGTGCTTGGGTGTCGCCCACTCCTGGTGGAGGTGAACTTCTCGAGTTATCGTTCCTGCTCCCTGCACGCAGAGATGCTGTACTCGCGCAGGTTCTCGATCAAATTCTTGCCGCCAGTTTGCAATGCCTGAGACACGTGCATCTCCCAACACTAGGGTGCGTAGTGCTAACTGACTGGAACATGCTGAAACCCAGTGAAGTAGGAGTGGCACAAGCGGCGTCACAAGCGTCGTGGCGCAGGAATTACTTCTAACATCAAGCTTTTTCAGCAGACTCTTGTGTTATCAGTACCGACTGCACTCCCTGGCAGGCCGATTCAAGCGCACTGCTGCCCTCTACCCCGGGTGCTTCGCAGCTCCCAAACTGACGATCGAAGTTCTTAACTTACACTGGCCTTTGCCACTTTGGGGTCCGCCAGGAAAGCACCCACGAGTTCCTCATCAGCTCGCGAAGGTGCACAACAGTTGCAGACTCGGATGTGCCTCCACGGCTTCTGACGCAGCTTTGGTTTGTTTATGCACCAATACCTTCTAAACTCTGTACATAGTATGCAGCAGATGGTGCTGGACTTGTTGACAATCGCGACATGCTCAGGAGTTTGCAGTGCTCTGAGTAGTCTGAAACTCTGAGACTCGCAACATGATTGCAGCCTTCTTTGAAGCAACCCTACCATACAGGAAAGCCAAAAAGCAACCCTGAGCAACGATGATTTTGTTCTGGATCCAACAGGAAAGGCTAAATCAAGCCAAAACTAAAACGAAAGCACTCGCGCCTCCGCGCCTCGACTTTTCAGCACGACTGCAGGCAGCATGACAAAAGGACAAGGGTATCTCTGCGCCTCCGCCAAGTGTTCCACGTCGAAATTGTGGATCAGAACGTCGAGAAGCCTGCATGAGCAATTCCTACTACAGCTGCCGTGGACTTTGAGCTGTCCGGGACCACGGAAGAACTAAATGTTGGTATGTACATACAACTCATAGGGATGCTACCAACTTACCGGCATATGATATAACGTGGAAGGCGGGGTCTGAGTCAGGGTTCTGTGGCCTCGCAGGTACAGTGTGTGCCGTCAAGTCATATGATGACTCCAACGCAAGATCGCCATTCACCTGGGAAGCCATGTGCCCACGCACTACATGACCCACACACGGGACACACCCACTTGCCCAGCAGTGCTCCGCGCCACAGCAACACCAAGTCACTTCTGTCATTTGCCCGGACAGCTTCATCCGCCCGCTCAGCCAGAGGTCCTGGAGAGAGGATTTGCTCAGAACACGCAAGTCTGCTAAGTGCCGCCCTGAGCTCACGGCGGAACGTCCTGAAGCTCAGGTGGCCGGCCATCCAGGAGCGGCAGGAACTGCAGGGAGGCCAGGAGGTTGATAGGAACGGCCGTCTCCTTGGAGTTTCCATCGTATCATCTTCTCGACTGGGGCATGCGAAGTTAGATGTTCAGAAAATCTTCAAGCGTGGACCTGTTACAGGTCATCGTGCAGCAGGTCGGTTTGCTTCTGGGATCGACCACATGTGATGAATGCTGCGATCGTCGTGATTCGAGCCTGCTTGTCACTTCAGTGCGCCGCGGCTCGACCAATTTGAAGAGGTTGTCCAAGAGCAATTGGTCTATGCCACCTCGGTTTGGGGACGAAGAAGCTTGGAAGCTGAATCTTGCCGTCCCCGGCTCGGATAAGCCGAGGAACACGACTCCTTCGCACGGACTTCACAGACACTCGGAAGGCTTCCTAATCCACCGCGCTTGCCGCGAGCGCCGCGATTGCCGCGTCTCCGGGAGCACAGGGCCTATGGCCTGTGGCCTGGTAAGCGTGAATGAGACATGACTACCACCCCCTGGTCTTCAATTAGGATGAGAGAATCAGAAATGAGCCGTCCAAGGTCCGAAACAAGATACTGAGATTCGGGGAAAGCGACCCAAGAAAGACGCACCGAGGTTGGTTGGAGGTCGGGATCACAGCGCAGGACAAAGAGCAAAAAGTCAAGGCGATATACGAGAGCCCAACAGACAGTTTGAGACCCTCAGTACTTCAGGACGTCCTGACATGCTGCAAACTGGGACGAGTGCCAAATCGATTCAGCGCGAAGTCCAGGATTTGCTGGTTCTCGAAGCTGAAACTGAAGTATCGCACCTGTGCATTTGAAGGATCTCCATGCGTGCTTTTGAAGTTTGGCAACGAAGGGACTGCAAGCAGTCGGGCTGGCCGGCAGCGCAAACAGTAAAGCCGGTCATATTTCTCACACACGGCAGAAACGGTTTGACCGATCCTCGGCCAAACGCCCGTGCCTTCGTCTGAAACAATTCCGCCACCCAGCTGCCCTTTTTCTTCTTTGCATGTATCTTCCCCGCGAGATCAAAGTGGACCGTGCCGTTCCTCATCCAAGAGAGTCAACAGAGGCCACATTACCAAGTTTACAAGGAATTACGGAGCAAGTCGTTCTGCATTTACAAAATCGAGCCAGAGCGTTTCCGAACAAGAACAGAGATGCTGGCCCTTTGCCAGGGCATCGCGGTTCGCTGCGAGGCTTGAGGCCCAGTTGATGATGGTACTCTCGGTGACGACCTGGAAGCCACTGAGCCACAGGTCTGCTTGGCCCAGCCCAGTCTTCTGCCCGATAGAGTCGTCACCCACGAGCTCGAACTCCAAAGCATCCGCACCGGTTCGAGTTAACTTTAACTCGGCCTGCACTCGGCTGAACCGAAACTTCTCCGCAAAAAGATAAACGTCACTATCTGTGTCTCGTTCATTCACACCTAGAACCATGCGCACGACGAAGCGCTCGTCGAAGTCCCTCGTCCCAACGAGGTCCAAGTTGTCTTGCCTAAGGCACTGCAAGCGATCTTCATTTTTGGGCACCTCCTCGGGGGGATCTGCAAGATCCAGTCTCCCTCGAATGCTGGAAACTATCCATGGCAGGAGTAATGCCAGAAGGACATAGCCAGAATTCGCGACCATGGATGGACAGGTTAGCAAACCAAACGAGAACTCATAGTGTTGGCACCAAGCCAACAGCTGCGGCCACTTGAGTGCTCACTGCTTGACGAAAAACGGTGCTGGATTAACAAACATGTCAGTTAGCCACTTCGGCTCGGCTCGTTCTGGCCGATTCTAGGAAGACCACAAGCCCGCAACCCATGCCCGGATGCTGCTTGCTCGTGATAAACAAGCACTTATAATCCGCGACAAAAGGTATGACTGCCAGCCACTGCTGCTGTCCCTCCTCCTCTTACGTACCACTACCACTGCCACGACCACGAAAACACTATCACGACCACGCCCACACACTACCACTGTCACTACCTACCTTTCGAAAACCTGCTTTCCGTTGTGAGATTATTTTGCTGGTGCTGGGGCATGTGTTGTGTATGTGCGGGTGTGGGGGCGGGGGTGTCTTTCTCTGATGCTGCGTGCTTTTCTACAGCAACAGCGCTGCTTAAGAAATCACTAGTGTCAGAAATTGAGCCCCTCGGACAGCCGTGCGATAAAAAGATAAAAACAAAAATAAGCACATTCAAAAAAAGAAATCCAGGGTACCCTGGACTCGGCGGGCCAATTTCTCATTTTGCTCTTTCTCATTTTGTCTTTGCTGGTGTTGTTCGCGCAAAACAAACAAGAAACCAAGGGAGTTTCCAAAAGCTAGGTGCCAAACTCTTACAAAGCAAACCAAGAAATTTAAGCATAGGAGGATTCGAAACAACAACACTTTCCACTCAAACTCATGCGCTTATCCACTCGGGCGCGGCAGCCGACGAGTCCTGAAACGCCACTATACCAATCCCTTTTCACCCAGCTTGCAAGCAGCCTTTACCAGAACCCCCCAAAAGAAGAAATCGAGCCCCTCAATTTCTCAAATTTAAGAAATCGAGCCCCTCAATTTCTTATTTTGGTGGTTTTCCTTTATGGCAAAGCCTAATTTAAGCCCATATTAAGCCCTTACAAAGCCTCCAAAGCTGTTATTAACCCAGAACCCACCAAAACAAGAAATCGAGCCCCAAGGCCTTAATAACAGCTTTGGAGGGCTTTGGAGGGTTTGTCAGGGCTTAATAAGGGCTTAAATTAGGCTTTGCCATATAGGACAAGAACCACCAAAATAAGAAATTGAGGGGCTCGATTTCTTAAATTTAAGAAATTGAGTGGCCCGATTTCTTATTGTGAGGGGTTCTGGTAAGTGTTGCTTACAAGCTGAGTAAAAAATGGGATGGATACAGTGGCGTTTCAAGAGTGTTGGGCTGCCACGCCCGAGTGGATAAGCACATGAGCTGGAATGGGAAGTGCTGAGGGCTCGAATGCTGCTGCGCCTTCATTTCTTGTTTCTGTTTTTTATTTGCTGCCGTTGCAAATGAAGAAATTTGGGTTAAGAAATCCAGGGTACCCTCAAATCCCGAAACGTTTTTTCCTACAAAAAGGTGCGCTTCAAAAATAAGAAGTCGAGCCCCGCTCACGACAATTTAACTGTTTCTTAACCGGCGCTGTCGCTGTATCTTCACGCCTTCATTATGTTGGGGTTTCGGATATTGCTGCTTCTTTGAGGTTCGATCTTGCTGTGGGGGTGAGAACATCCGTGTCTAATGCTCCGTGGGTGTTTTTGCCTGTCGCGGGCTAAGTTTTCAGGTTTCGAGGTGTAGTTAGGGCAGCCGGCATGCAGCCGTTGGTTAGTACGGGGCTCTGGGTCGGATGCGTCAACCGCTTTTACGTGCTCCAGGATGGAACAAGATGGGTCCGGAAGTTGGAACAACTGGGCGGGTTCTAAAATGAGGCGGAGCGTGTGACCAGGACCTCCCCCCCCCCCACGCGCCCACACCTGCCCCCTGCTTCCCCGAAACACCACCGAACCCTCGCAAATTTATCTCACTGGCACAACATTGACTTTCGACCATGCACGAGGTACAAGAACAAAAACAAGACGAGCAACATTACCATCACCACCAGCACCCACATTAAGTTATGTTTGGGTGCATGGGTGGGTTGGCACCGAGGCTTGGCGGCTCAGGATTAACGCTTCGGCTCTTCACGTAGAAATGCTTCCGCAGCTGTCGGGACCATGGCCAATGTCTAAGGTCGAACTCAACACATCTCAAAACTCATTGTAGCCTTTCTAGTCGACTCTTGGAGAATCAAGCAAAGCGGGTTTGCGCTCCGTTTTCTTCCCTGCAGTGGAGCAGTCACGGGCTTGGTGATTCCCGCAATGTGCGGAAAGTCGCCTGGTGACTTCGTCCTCTTGTGTATGCGTACTCATCCCACGACAATCCGACAAACAAGTAAAACCTGGCGATCACCCCTTGCTCCGAGATTCTTGATCCACTCTCGTGTAGCGGGGGAACCAGGCCCGGAGAATAGGAGCTTTCAAACCGTGAAGGGACAGAAGAAGGCCGCCGATCAGCCCTCGTCGAGGCTCACTTCTTGGCCCGTGCCCACCGCTGGAGGGGGCCCTCCACCTCCTGAGCACGATCTTTCTTGTCAACCTGCACTGTTTTCTGGTTGCCGATCGGGAACGGAAAAAAAAACTTTATCAAGACTTCATATCTGGACTGTTGGCTAGTTGAGTTCACAGCCCCAGCCCTCATCTCAAGATGTGCCAAACTGGCACTTAGAGTTCGTGGAAAGCTGTGAAAAAAACTGAGCTGGGGGCCCCCGCGCGTGCTGTCGGCAAGTCCGGGAACCAGCTCTTCGCGTCGATCGGATTACACCTCGCTGGCAGCAAGGTCCCCAACATGCCACAAAGCAACGGACAGCTCCGCTTATTGGGCCCCAAGCCCTGCCCCCAAGGCGTGGTCTGGAGGCGAGCACACAATCTGAGGGACAGTGGCCGATTTTGGTCCTGAGATCCTTGAAACCACTGGAGGCTCGGGATGTTGGCATCACGGCGAGAATTGACCAAAGACACCGGAAAAGGGAATGCGAACGAAGAAAGCCGCCTACATCCACTAACGGCGAGGGAGGAAAGTCAGAACCACCCACATCGGGAAGGGCAGGAAACCACACATAGACAGGCAAGGGTAACCAAACTTGGGGGGGAAAGGTAGGCGGTGAGGGACGGAGGGCTTGGCAACGCTGAACCATATACATATATGTGGACATATAGACATTATATATAGAGAGTGTAAGACATCACGGGCCCCATATTTTACGAGTAAATCGAAGTTTTTCGTGGATTTTATAGTTGAAAAGTAATTACTAAGATATACAATATTAACATAGCAAACTCTTCTATAGAATACAGCTGTTATCAGAAGTCAACACGACTAGCAATCGAACATACCCGTAATCTCTGAAAATAATGCTGCCGACACCCTCATCCGAGCTGAGGCTGTGACCTCAGTATGTATCAGCTCAAAGCTAGTCTTTCAGCATGTATCCTGTATTTGGAAACCGGACTCAAAGCACACATGCATGTTTCTTGCAATCGGTCAGGTGTTGCAACTGTAACAGCAGAGTCATCAAGGTGACTTCGCCGTTTGAACCACATTTGCGTGATCTAATTACGAATTTTATGGCAAATACCATCTCCGTATCACACTTCGTCCTTCTGTATGATGTCTAGGAAACGATGGGACAAAACATGTAGCATGACATTGTTGAGACAAGAGAATGTAAGAACATGTGGTATGCCGAAGTGTGCGTGCATAAACTTGATACATTTGCACAGTGTTCTGTGGTGAGTGTGCACTGTCATACACGCGGATAGCAACGACGCGACATCCAAACCCGATTGGACAGGTTGGCAAACCTCTAACGCTGTCCCATCACTTCTTGACGATGCGCTTCATCATCTTGGTGGCAGGGGTCCTCTTGACGTGGCGCTTGATCACCTGGGTGGAAGAGGTCTTCTTGTCCGCGAAGGCGCTTTTAGAAGTCGCAGAGGATACTCGTGGGGATGATGCTGGGCGTCTGCATGTGTACTTCTTGCAAGCTGGGCGCTTAAGCAAGCCGCTTGTCACAGCAGCTTGCTTCCTGGCGGAGAAGGGGTTCAAATGATTGCGGTAGCCTTGACGAGTCAAGTCATTGTGCGTCTGCACGTACAGCAAGACGTAGAACGCGTGAGAGCGTGGCGACTTTGTGTTGAACTGCGAGGCATAACCGCGAAACCAAGCAAAGGTTTGCTCGGCAATGGAGGTGTTGATGCCCTCCAGGCGGTTATTCAAGCGATCAACGCACCAATGCTTAATGTGTTTGGTGCGTGCGTCTTTCCGGCCTTGCTGAACGCATCTACAGGCTCTGTCATAGACGATGCAGTCCAGTTGTGATGACCTCATCGCCACGAGATGAAGGACATCCAGGGCCACCTGATTATTCTCTGGTTGCTGCATTTCTTGTACTGCAGCTATGAGCCCTGTGCGAGGATCTATGGCCATGAACCAACCGTTATTACGAAGTTTCTCCTTGCCGTCTTTCCGAGGTCTTCCGGCATGCGGTGGAGGCGCACCGGAGCATGTCGTGGCCACTTTCTCATGACCATCAAGAACAATCTCCCGGATGGACATGCGCTCGGTGCGCGTCAGCTGATGCTTGTGCCACCACGAAGTGTAATCCGCCATGAATGTGTCGGTGAGTGGATTGTCCAGGTCGATGGCGGCGAGCTTGTCCAAGGCACTTGTTGATCGGGCCCACATTTTCTCAGCTTCGCGGATCATGTAGTAGTATAAGCTGGCGATACTGTACGCTTGATTGCAGCTCGCATGCTCGTTCTCATCCTGCCATAAGACTTCTTGTTGTGCCCATGCAATGGCATTGTTGCTGACACAGCTGCGAAACTGGACTAGAAACAAGGAGTGTCGAAAATATGGGGCCCGTAATGTCTTATTTTCTATATATATATATATATATATATATATATATATCTTTACACATATACACATAAATACATATATACAGATATACAAATATCCAGACATACAAATATGCATGCATGCATACACTTTTTGTCACTCGCACTCGACGCATCAGGCGAGGTTTCAGGCGACTATCAACTTCACAAGGCAGCCACAGACGCATTGATCTGCATCAGTGTACTCTAACACTTACAACGATGACTCCAAGGTCAACAAACTGCACTGCCCACATACATACATACAGACATCCATGCATGCATACATACATACAGTTAAATGTGCATATATATATATATATATATATGTGTGTGTGTGTATGTACACGCATGCATGCAGACGTACATGCATACATGCATAGTTACATATATAGATACATGCATGCATACATACATACATACATACATACAAGCATACACATCTATATACATATAAATATATATACACACACGCACATTGTCAAGCGTCTGGCGTTCCCGACCCTCATCCCTCAATGGTACGGTTCCGTACAGTAGGGGCAGCTGGGGGTGGCGGGCCGTTTGCAGGAGGGTGGGCGGGTGCTGCTGGGGGCGCGGCCAGGGCGCAGAGACGGCCGGGATCTTATGCAAGCCCTGCGAAAGCCAGAAACCCTTTAACGTAGCGCGTGCTCTTGTTTTATTAACCTTAACCTGTACTTTAAACCCTAGACCCAACCCTGAACAAATGCAGGCTTCAAGCTGAAGCAGAACATAAGCCTTCAACCCTAGCGAACATAGACCCTAAAGTTTAAAACCCTCCCTAAGCCCTTGTCGACTCGAAGCCTTATGCTCTTTAACCCTAAACCCTAAACCCATACTTCAAAAGCTTAAGCTAAACCTCAAACCCCAAAAGCCCACAACCACCCCGCAGGAAGAGGGACCCCACACGGAGAAAGGGGTGGGATCCTGGACCGTGGGGGAGGAGAGCATGTATACACATATTTTTTGCCACTCGCACTCGGCAGGCAGGCGAGGCTTCAGGCCGTTCAGGGTAGACATGTATACGTATATACATGTGCACATACATTACACATATAATGCATATGGTACATTTACGAAACATGTATAAAAATATACACAAATATATATACAATACATGGAAATACATATACATATAAATAAATAAGTATATATGTATATATATATATATGTATGTATATATGTTTGTATACAGATATACATATATACATTCATACATATATGCATTTTTCATATATACATGTATACATACATACATATGTGTATATAAATATAGACATATACACATAAATACATATATACATAAATACATGTACACATATATACATATATCACATAATCACATGTATATATATATATATATATGCATATATACGTATATACATATATACAAATAAACATACCAACTATATATATATATATATATATACATATACATATATATACATATATATATATATACACATATATGAATTTATATATATATATATATACATATATGTATATATATACATATGTGTATACATATATATATATATATAAACATCCGTGTGTGTGTGCGCGTGCGTGTGTATAAATATGAATATAGTAATATGAATATGGTAAACGATCCTACACTATAAAAACCAAAATATAACATGTATATATATATATATATATACATATACATACATGCATACATACAACAGATGTACATATACATATAGATATGTATGTATATAAACATATACAAACATATTCAAACAAACGTATATACATGTATACATGTGTATGTGTATATATATATATACATACACACATGTATGCAGATCTACATGTGTATATGCATGTATGCACGTAGATATGTAGTTTGTCGATGAGTCTCTATGTCTATGAGGCCATATTTACATGTCTACATACACGTAGCTAGATGGATAGATGTGCCGGTCTATGTACTTATGTGCATATGTAAACGCGTAGATGTGTAAATGTGTATATGCACGGGTGTGTGTATATATGTAGATTAAGATAAACGTAGAAGTATGTGTGTACGCATGTTTGTATATGTAAGTATAAATACAGGCGCTATGTATTGTGGTCAGGTGTTATGCTTTCACATATGGCCCATACATACCTGTATATTCCCTCGGAGTTGGCTGGTTTTTCGCCTGTTTTGGGTTTCCTGCTTCTGTGTTCGTGCCTTTTTCCGACCTGCCTGCCCTGTCTGTGGCCTCTCACTCACCTGGTTGTGTCTTTTGCACCATGCCTGCAGTCTTAGGTCTGTTTCCGACCTCTCTTTGCTCCCCGCTGGGCCTCTCGTCGCCGGTGTGAGGGTCCCGCTCCCCCCCGTCGCGAGGCTTTGGCTTTGGTGCAGCAGGAAAAGGAGGATGAGATATGACAGACCCAGAACAGAAGCTAGCTGACTATCACCAGTTTGGATTCAAGGTTAGAAGCGTCGTGAGAGCTGATCCGAAGGTTTCGTTGGCACCTCCGAGGACTCAACGTAGGAATGCAGCCGCGGCAAAGCGCACAGCCTCACAGGAGTTGAAACAGTTCAGCCACTGCCTGGATTCAGGGGTCCAGTAGTGCACCTCTAGATTGCGCAGCTGCGCTCGGTACAGTACTGCCGTGCGGAGTTTCGCTGGAGCATGGCGGCTGACAAGATACTTCTCTGCCAGAGGCTTCGGCAAAATGTGCTGACCTCTCACAGCTCCTCCCGCGAGAGGTCCAGCCGGACAACTTGGAGCAGTTCTGGCCTCAGCTGCTGCAGGGTGGCCTGCGAGTGCGAGCTGCTGCACAGCGTTTTTCAGAAGAATGAAACTGCAACTAACTGCAAGCTTCGCCTGAAGCCAGCAGGAGCCAAGGGCTAAGACTGGAACCACATCAATGAGGAGTTGCCTTTTCACCTCAAGTCCAGCAAAATGCCGGAGCTGCCAGAGTTCCTCGCTTGCATGTGCCTTCCACAAAGCTTTGGCCACCCAAACGGGTATAGTTTTTTTTGCCGCGGAGGCGCGCGGGACGCGGGACGCGGGATGCGGGATGCGGGGCGCGGGATGCGGGGCGCGGGACGCGGGACGCGGGGCGCGGAGGCGCGGAGGGGCGACGTTGCACGAGAATTAGCCGATTATGACCCAAACTGGAAACAACAGGACAAGAGAGATAACCGGCCACTGTGAACCCGCTTGTCGATGCATGGGAAGACCAAAGAGATATGAAGGGAGTCCAGGGGACAATGAGCGAGCAAAACATTGCCGAGCCAAGGGGGCAACACCGTGCAGTTCGGAAAGGCGCATGAAGAAACAGACAAGTGTAACAATTGGAATCTGGAAACATGAGGACAGACAAGAGTCGGGGCGGGCCTTGAACCAGATCACCGCGTCCGAAGACCCACTTCATGTCCGAGATGGTATTTAGCAGCACCTCCCACTGCACGATGCGAGTTCGACTTTCACAACCTGGACAATATCGGCGAGGAGGCATCTGGCAAAATTCCCTTTTCATCTCCGGAGCCAAACTACTACCACCGGCTACTTAAACATTTGTTCAGACCTGCTTCCATGCCCGGAGCCTTTCCGGTATCAAAATTGACCCGAGAAATCACAGGAACAAGAACTCACTTCAGAACTTGGCAGGGCTTATATCGGATGTGCGATACGGTTGATGGAAACAGGTACCAGCTTTGCAGGGGACAGCAACCCGTGCACGCCGCTGGCCGCAAACTCTTGGGTCGGTTGACTAAAAGTCAAGTAGCTTCAGCTTGGGCCGCGTCTAAACTAAACTTCTCGTGAAGATACGAATAAACAGAGTCCTTACGGACAAGTGTTGCGGAGATATGAGCACCACGACAACACAGAGTCCTTCCAGTGACTCAAACATGCCAAAACTATCCACAACGTGTGAATTCTGGCCGAACAGAGCGCTGCCCGTAAACCTTGTACAGCTTCATACCGTGTCGATGTAGATTTCATGAATCTCCTCTGTATCACACTCACAGACCGGCCGGAGAGCATGAGACTGCGGCCGAGTGTGGGCGTCATCTCTGCTAGTGTGATCCTCGTCTCCCCGTATCCACTGACCCACGATCTCGTTCTCGACACTCGGGCTGCAACACAGAACCATAGTCGCGCCAGTCCCGTAGAGAAGAGCCATGTAGAGGGGCTTCAGCAGAAGATCTTGTAACAGACTTATCCCTGTGCTTTCCAGCCACTTCGAAGCATCCTTTTCACTCACGTTTGCAAGGAAGCCAAATATGTACAGAATCGACACGCCGATGTCCAAAAACCAAAGCAACCAAAAGAAACAGCGTCGACAACGCCAGCTTCGTAGCTGTCGCTTCTTCGTTTCCTCGGTCCAGTGCCGGACTATGACCTGGCGCCACTGGACGGCAGCCAGCAGCAGGATCAGCAGGTCACCCATGCAAGCGGAGAGTATGCCCACAACGCCGGCTCGAAGCAGACGTTCCCCAAAGGTTTCTGGAGGCCCGCAATCTCTCTGTGAGTCAGCGGACACGGCGGAGGCCGCGAAAAAAAGCGCGTTGGCTGCCCCCGTGGACACCAATTTCAGAGTGATCAGCGAGGCACGGACCACATGGGACCTAAATAAGCTGACATACTGCATAGTGATCCAGGGATGCATAGCCCGCATCAGCAGGACCACACGCTTGCACCAGAAGCTTCGTAGGAATTCTCTCACAGCAGATGCTTTACTTGTTTCTTTTGTTGTTGCCATGTCCATTCGAACAAAGTCCACAACCGTCACCGACGCGCCGGCTATGTTGGAAGGTCGCATGCGCGCGTGACCAACTGCCGTCTCAGATGCTCGGATACTTTGTCGATCGGCATGACTCTTGTAGGCATAGATGGAGCTGATGCAACGATTGATCGTAACCACTTTGGCATTCATCAGCTCTTTTAACATGTTTGCATCTGGCATTTCGAAGATCTGGCTCAGGAACCACATGAACCGCGAGAGCATCCATGCAGCTGCCCGCTGGCAAATGTTAGGGCGATGCGCTTGCTTCACTTCTGGTTCCTGATCGTCACTGTCGTCGAGCTCGTGAGGAGTGTCCTCCTCGAGCTCCACGAGCAAAGCTGCCTCCACTTCCTCCCTTGAGAGCGCTCGCCTTGCGTCAAGGCGCAGGGCATACAACAACAGAAGGACGAACACGAAGACAGCGATGAAGGCAATGACGGTGGGAGACCGGCCAGTCCACTTGCCTTTGCCGAAGTTGGCGAAGCCCTCTGCAGACAGGACTTGGGAGGCGGTGGAGCACCGGATCACCTGGAGCAGGACATCGAGCACTGCCCCAAACACAGTGAGGTGGGATGTCTGGCAGATCAGCTCACCGTCTTCATGGGCGAGCCGGAGCAAGCCCTTCGACGACCAGGCGGATGTCTCCTCGTCCCAGAAGGCACACTCAGCCTCTTCGCTGGCCCCGGGCAGCCGAATTTCGATGGGCTGCACCAACGATGGCATCGGGATCCTCTGTCCGTCGGGCTTGCGGAAAGCAATGCTGACAGGCCGGGAGACCAAACTTGGCCCATCCCCAACTACGCCTCCGCCCTCGGCTGCCTCGTTGGTGCCATCGAACCCGCCACGTAGCTCTGAGGAGCCGACCGAGATGCTTAACAGCACCAGGCCACTTCCGCCAACGCTGGCCGCAGCCTGGGTAACGACCCCTGAAGGCACCTCCACCGTGGCATTCTCACTCAGCACAGTGATGTTGTGGCTCTGGCCGAAGATCGCCACGCTATCTAAAGCCAGAGTCTGTGTGGTGGCAAAGTCAGACTGGGTGAGGAGGCTGCCAAGAATACCGCTCGAGTTAGAACTGTTGCCGAGCTGCGCTACCAACTGCCGGGCAACCTCTTCTTCCGAGCGGTCAAGATCGCTCAAAAGCAGATCCACGCTGCTGGCCATCGAAGCCGACGTGTCTGTGGCAGTGGTAGATGACATCGCAGTCGAAGTTTCTATGGGAGTGCCTGACGTCAACGCAAAAGTTGTCGACGTGCCCGTGGTGATCATTGTCGAGGACCTTGATGTGAGTGCTTCGGTTCTGGAGGTCTCGGTGTATGTGGTGCTCCTCGAACGGGTCGAGGACGTAGTCCCCGACGAGGAAGTCGTGCTGGCGTAGGAACTTGACGTTGTTGCTGTGGACGAGGTTGACGTCACAGGTTTTGTACTTGACCTGGTTGATGTCACAGATGCTGTAATTGATTTGGTTGTTGTGGATGAAGTTGACGTCACAGATGTTGTAGATGACCTGGCTGATGTTGTGGTTGCTGTGGATGAAGTTGACGTCACAGATGTTGTGGTTGACCTGGTTGTTGTGGACGAAGATGTCACAAGTGTTGAAGTTGACCTGGTTGATGTGGATGTTGTTAAAGTGGCGGTCGTCGATGTTGCAAAGGAGAATGTTAGCGTTGTGGAAGAGGTTGTCACAGAAGTGGCAACGGTCGAGGTTGTCGTTGAAGTGGAAGACGACGTCACGGACATGGCTGTTGAGGCCGAAGCTGTTGAAGATGTTTGGGTTATTGTCGTCAGCGTGGCGGTAGTGACGGCTGTGGTCCTAGATGTAGTTGTCAAACTCGTTTCGGCGGCAGATGTGAAAGATGCAGCCGTCGAGGTAGAGGATGTGGAGGTGAATGAAACCGTGCTTCGTGTGGTGGTGGATTGCGTGGTGGACGTGCTGGAAGCACTTGTTGTCGTCGTTCCGCTGGCCATCACTGTGGTGCTGGCCATGGCCGTATGAGATGCATCGAACTTCCACAGCGAACCCAACAGGCCATGCTGCTGATTTCCATCGCCGTAGCCTCCGAAGGCGTAGAGACGCCCGTTCACGGGGTCCCAGGCTGCCGCGCCTCGGTCTTGCGCAGGAGGGCCTGTCTCAGTGAACTCGCTCCAGCTGTTGGTGCTTGCGGAATACAAGAACAGGGAGTTCAGCCTCGAGCCGCCCGAACCAGCGAAGCCCATCAAGGCCCCAGCCTGAGGATCCCAGACTGCGGAGGCGTAGCTCCGTGCCGTGATGCTGCCTGATGGAGCAAGCTGGCTCCAGGCGCCATTGTAGCTCCACAGATCGCCGAGGGTTGTCCCAGAGGAAGCTCCGCAACACATCAGCATGCTGCCGGCAGCAGGATCCCAAACGGCCACGTGGCCGTCGCGCGCTGCCGGGCCCACAGCCACAGGGCTGGACCAGCTATCTGTGGTACGGTCGTACTCCACGAGGCTACCCAGTTTGTTCACATTATTGTCCAAGCCCCCGAACACGATCATCCGACCGCTGGTGCCGTCCCACACCGCCGTGTGGCTTGACCGCCCAGAAGTGCCGGTAAGCTCAGTCCAGGAGTCGAGTTGCACGTCATAGCGGTGGAGATCGTCAAAGTTAAAGGAGGTGCCACCGGAGGCGTGACTGGTACCTGCAAAGATGTACATGGTTCTTGCCGTGGTGTCCAACACCGCAGAATGGCGGTATCTAGCCGCCGGGCCCGAGGCTTTCTGCGTCCAGATGTTTGTGGCTGGGTTGTAGAACTACAGGTCGTCGGACTTGCTGTTGGGAAAAAACTCTCCGCCAAACATCCAGAAGCCTCCGTCGTCTGCGCCGGCATCCCAGACCATGGTGTGTCCACTGTGGGCGGCTGGTGTCCCACTGGGGGACAGCAATGTCCACTCGTTAGCAGATACCAAAGCTGCGAGCTGCACGGCGTAAAGAATGAAATGAAAAAGACTCTTGGAGCATGGATGCTGGAACCATCGGCTCATGCGGAAGGGCGGCGAAGCGCTTCCGAAGGTCGAATATCCGGGACCTAGAAGCACAAAAGCACCTGCCCAGAGGGGAAGCCTGTGTGCAAACATTAGTGGTAATGTGCTTTCTGCTAGTAGCGAGCCTCATGTCCTAGTCCAAAGCTGCAAGCTTGCTATGAATGTCCGACTCCCCGACAGCATCACTCCAAGAAAACAAAACTGATCAGCCAGGTCTTCCCTGCTGCTTGAGCCGGAACCACAGCCGTTCACGTTTTTCCCGAGCCGCCCAGCTGACAGAATCGCACCGCAGCAACCACGGATGTTTCCCAAATCCATGCCTTCGCTCAGCTTGAACTCCCCCTGCACCTGCATCTGGAGGGTCGCCTTCCAAAGCCCATGCTCGAGGCTGTCGGCCCCGGCGTCGCTTCAAACCTGAGCTGCCTGCTGATGTGCTGGACAGGAGAGAACAATGACAACTGAAGCCATCCCGAAGAATCTGAGTTCAGACTTTGACACATCACTCGTGCTTCTCAGTATGGGCCAGGGGCACTAGCCTCTTTCGTGATGCCCGGGAGCGCAAAGTCCGACGCCCTGAACTTCCTTCCTGGGTTTCGGCACTCACATCTCGTCTGAACTTTCACCCTTCTCCCTGTCACAGATGCGACAAAGCGTGCGATCTGTGCAGCTGCGTCGCCAGGCCAATCGCCGCCCCCAAACTCGAAGGAGAATGTCGCGTCGCTGCTGCGGACGTAAAACGGTGCTGGATGAACAATAGACTCAATCAGCCATTTCAGCTCGTTTTGGCCGATTCTAGGAAGACTACAAGCCCGCAACCTATCACCGGATGCAGTTTGCTTGTGATAGACAAGTAATTGTAAGCCGCGACCGTCTCTCATTCTATGATTGGCTGTGAGCACCGAGGCTTTGCGGCTCAGGATTGGACCTGCGATTTGAAACGAGTTTGGCCTCCGCCGAGCAACTTGCTCTTTTTCCCGCCGCAGTGGAGCACTCACGGACTTGGTGGTGCCCGGAACTGTCGGAAAGCCGACTAGCGACTGCGTGCACACTTGGCGATCATCCTTGACGGTCACACCTCGTTGTGGCACGGCAGCTGGAGCTAAAGTTTGCGTGCGTTATGCTCCGTAACTCCTTGGTCACTCTTACTCCGAGATGAGGTGCTTTCTTGATCCACTCTCGTGTAGCACGGGAACGAGGCCCGGAGTACAGGAGCAAGCTGTTAAACCGTGAAAGGACGGAAGGCCGCCGATAAGCCCTCATCGAGGCTCACTTCTTGGCCCGTGCCCATCGCTGGAGAGGGTCTCCACCTCCTGAGCGCTTCCCACTGAAATACACGGTACTGTTGTGGCGGGTCGGGAAGGAAAAAGAAAACCATGTCCCATCCTGCAAACATTCACCCAACTTCAAATGTCAGCAGCTTCAACATGCTAGGAAAGGTTGCTGTAGGCCTTGGAGCTTGCAAGGGATTGTGTTTGCATTGGCAATTTTTATGTCTGGACTGTTTGAGCCCACAGCCCCAGCCCTCATCTCAAGATGCGCCGAACTGGCGCTTAGAGTTCCGGGGAAAAATCGAAACTTCAAATCTGGCGGCCCCTGGGCGTGCCGTCGGCAAATCCGGAAACCAGCTCTTCGCGTCGATCGGATTCAACCTCACTGGAAGCGAGGTTCCCAACTTGCCGCAAACCACTGGACGTACACAAGGGTTAACCTCTCACAACATCATGTGGGGCTTTCGGCTTGTCCCTTTACTTGTTCCTGCTTATGGATGCTTTTTTTCCCTCCTACCTGAAAGCCGAGGCTTGGCGAGTTAGTCCAAAATACACTGAAGTCTCCAGCCTTTGCTTGGGAAGGAGGGCATGCTCTCGTACAGGGCTTGAACATACGCAGCCTCACAGGACTAGAAGCAGTGCTGGTCTCAGCTGCTGCAGCGTGGCCACTGCCCGGATCCGATTCAGCCGCTCAGTAGTAGTTCTAGATTGTGCAGATGCTGCGCTCGGTACAGTACTACCGTGCGGAGTTTAGCTGCTGACAAGATACTTCTCTGCCAGAGGCTTTGGCAAATGTGCTGACCTCTCACAGCTCCTCCCGCGAGAGGTCCAGCCGGACAGCTTCACGGGACTTGAAGCAGTTCTGGCCTCAGCTGCTGCAGGGTGGCCTGCGAGTGCGAGCTGCTGCACAGCGTTTTAGTGCAGCCATGCGGCTCGCAAGATACTTCTCTGCCAGGTTCTTTGGCAAAAGGGCTCTTGCTGCGACGCCTTGAAAAACAATGCTCACCTGCCAGGGTCCAGTCTTTGCATCTGCTTCTGATAGACGATGGAAAACGCCCTAGAAGCAGAGCCCCTTCACAAAAAGGCAGGCGGCAAACAGTCACCACGAATGGCATGCAAAACAAGCCGTCCTGGTGGGCGGTCGAACCCGTCCTCGCGGGATACCATGCGGGCAGCAGCCCTGGATGTTGAAGTTGTGCCGGAGCTGCCCAACCCTGCCGGGTAATTTGCTGAGGAGGAGGCTCTGAAAGCTCACAAGACGCGCCGGATGGAACGAATGATACACTCGCCAGTCCGGCCCGGAGGCAGAAGCCACACATCCTTTAGCCACTTTAACCCCATGGCGGCGAGGGGCGCCTCCTCGCGATCTGCACGAAAGACGAAAGCTTGATTTCCTTGGCACCATGCAACTCGGATTCCCTGTCCCTCTTCGGAAACCACCGATCCACTGCATCCCTCTTCCCGTTGTTCTGTCTTTGCCACCGTCTTCAAGAAGAGTCCCCCTCGCCCTCACCAAGCTTGGTGAATAGAGGCCCAAGGTTTCAACAAGGTCACCGTTTCAAGCTTATCCAACCCATTCCATGCTCCTCAAAACCACAAAGCTGCAAGCCGTCAGGTCATGTCAGGTCCGGCCCCTTTACTAGGCAAATCTTTGGTCTCGGTTCCTCTCAGCGAGCTGACTGCGACTTGCATCCTGACAAAAGCCATTTACATCGCACACGGGACGCATACAGGCTACCTGTGAGCACAAGGGGCTGTCACTGCGGGTCTTGTCTGCAACCAGCAGCATCCAGGTTCCCGTTCGAGTCCAGCAAAGAGTTGATTAGCCTTGCCGAGGCCGCGGATTGGCTTCAGAAGAATGAAACTGCAACTAACTGCAGGCTTCGCCTGCAGCCGGCAGAAATTGCCTTTTTACTTCAAGTCCACCAACTGCTAGAGTTCCTCGCTTGCATGTGCCTTCCACAAAGCTTTGGCCACACAAACGGTCGACAACAGGACATGAGAGATAACCGGCCACTGTGAACCCTCAGGGTCAGGAAAGGTGCATCCATTTCTTGTCGATGCTACTAGTAAGGGAGTCCAGGGGACAATGAGCGCAAAACATTGTCGAGCTAGGGAGGCAATGCCGCGGAGTTGCGAAAGGCGCATCAAGAAACAGACAAGAAGGACAGGCAAGAGCCTGGCAAGAGTCGGGGCGGGCCTTGAACCAGACCACCGCGTCCGAAGACCAACTTCACAGCCGAGACTGCATTTAGCGGCACCTCCCACTGCATCTGCTGATGCGAGTTCGACTTTCACAACCTGGACAATCCCGGCGAGGAGGCAAAAATCCCTTTTCATCTCCGGAGCCAAACTACCACCGGCTATTTAAACATTTGTTCAGACCTGCTTCCATGCCCGGAGCCTTTCCGATATCAAAATTGACCCGAGAAATCACAGGAACAAGAACTCACTTCAGAACTTGGCAGGGCTTATATCGGGTGTACGATACGGTTGATGGAAACAGGTACCACGTGTGCAGGGGACGGCAACCCGTGCACGCCGCTGGCCGCAAACTCTTGGGTCGGTTGACTAAAAGTCAAGTAGCTTAAGCTTGGGCCGCGGCTAAACTTCTCGTGAAGCTACGAATTAACAGAGTCCTTACGGACAAGTGTTGCGGAGATATGAGCACCACGACAACACAGAGTCCTTCCAGTGACTCAAACATGCCAAAACTATCCACAACCTGTGAATTCTGGCCGAACAGAGCGCAAACCCTGTACAGCTTCATACCGTGTCGATGTAGATTTCATGAATCTCGTCTGTATCACACTCACAGACCGGCCGGAGAGCATGAGACTCCGGCCGAGTCTGGGCGTCGTCTCTGCTAGCGTCGTCCTCGTCTCCCTGTATCCACTGACCCACGATCTCGTTCTCTACACTCGGGCTGCAACACAGAACCATAGTTGCGACAGTTCCGTAGAGAAGAGCCATGTAGAGGGGCTTCAGCAGAAGATCTTGTAACAGACTTATCCCTGTGCTTTCCAGCCACTTCGAAGCATCCTTTTCACTCACGTTTGCAAGGAAGCCAAATATATACAGAATCGACATGCCCGTGTCCAAAGTCCAGAGCAACCAAAAGAAACAGCGTCGACAACGCCAGCTCCGTAGCTGTCGCTCCTTCGTTTCCTCGGTCCAGTGCCGGACTATGACCTGGCGCCACTGGACGGCAGCCAGCAGCAGGATCAGCAGGTCACCCATGCAAGCGGAGAGTATGCCAACAACGCCAGCGCGAAGCAGACGTTCCCCAAAGGTTTCCGGAGGACCGCAGTCTTTCTCCGAGTCAGCGGACACGGCGGAGGCCGCGAAAAAAAGCGCGTTGGCTGCCCCCGTGGACACCAATTTCAGAGTGATCAGTGAGGCACGGACCACATGGGACCTAAATAAGCTGACATACTGCATAGTGATCCAGGGATGCATAGCCCGCATCAGCAGGACCACGCGCTTGCACCAGTAGCTTTGTAGGAATTCCTTCACAGCAGATGTTTTACTGTTTTCTTTGGTTGTTGCCATGTCCATCCGAACAAAGTCTACAACCGTCACCGAGACGCCGGCTACGTTGGAAGGTCGCATGCGCGCGTGACCAACTGCCGTCTCAGATGCTCTGATACTTTGTCGATCGGCATGACTCTTGTAGGCATAAATGGAGCTGATGCAACGATTGATCGTAACCACTTTGGCATTCATCAGCTCTTCTAACATGTTTGCATCTGGCATTTCGAAGATCTGGCTCAGGAACCACATGAACCGCGAGAGCATCCATGCCGCTGCCCGCTGGCAAATGTTAGGACGATGCGCTTGCTTCACTTCTGGTTCCTGATCGTCACTGTCGTCGAACTCGTGAGGAGTGTCCTCCTCGAGCTCAACAAGCAAAGCTGCCTCCACTTCCTCCCTTGAGAGCGCTCGCTTTGCGTCAAGGCGCAGGGCATACAACAACAGAAGGACGAACACGAAGACAGCGATGAAGGCAATGACGGTGGGCGATCGGCCAGTCCACGTGCCTTTGCCGAAGTTGGCGAAGCCCTCCGCAGACAGGACTTGGGAGGCGGTGGAGCACCGGATCACCTGGAGCAGGACATCGAGCACTGCCCCAAACACAGTGAGGTGGGATGTCTGGCAGATTAGCTCACCGTCTTCATGGGCGAGCCGGAGCAAGCCCTTCGACGACCAGGCGGATGTCTCCTCGTCCCAGAAGGCACACTGAGCCTCTTCGCTGGCCCCGGGCAGCCGAATTTCGATGGGCTGCGCCAACGATGGCATCGGGATCCTCTGTCCGTCGGGCTTGCGGAAGGCAATGCTGACAGGCCGGGACCCGGAGACCAAACTTGGCCCATCCCCAGCTACGCCTCCGCCCTGGGCTGCCTCGTTGGTGCCATCGAACCCGCCACGTAGCTCTGAGGAGCCGACCGAGATGCTTAACAGCACCAAGCCACTTCCGCCAACGCTGGCCGCAGCCTGGGCAACGACCTCTGAAGGCACGTCCACCGTGGCATTCTCACTCAGCACCGTGATGTTGCGGCTCTGGCCGAAGATCGTCACGCTATCCAAAGCCAGAGTCTGTGTGGTCGCCAAGTCAGACTGGGTGAGGAGGCTGCCAAGAATACCGCTCGAGTTGGAACTGTTGCCGAGCTGCGCTACCAACTGCCTGGCAACCTCTTCTTCCGAGCGGTCAAGATCGGTCAAAAGCAGATCCACACTGCTGGCCATCGAAGTTGATGTGTCTGTGGCAGTGGTAGATGACATCGAAGTCGAAGTTTCTATCGGAGTGCCTGACGTCAACGCAAAAGTTGTCGACGTGCCCGTGGTGATCGTTGTCGAGGACCTTGATGTGAGTGCTTCGGTTCTGGGGGTCTCGGTGTATGTGGTGCTCCTCGAGCGAGTGGAGGATGTAGTCTCCGACGAGGAAGTCGTGCTGGCATAGGAACTTGACGTTGTTGCTGTGGACGAGGTTGACGTCACAGATTTTGTACTTGACCTGGTTGATGTCACAGATGTTGCAATTGATTTGGATGTTGTGGATGAAGTTGACGTCACAGATGTCGTAGATGACTTGGCTGTTGTGGACGAAGACGTCACAAATGTTGAAGTTGACCTGGTTGATGTGGATGTTGTTACAGTGGCTGTCGTCGATGTTGTAAAGGAGAATGTTAACGTTGTGGAAGAGGTTGTCACGGAAGTGGCAACAGTCGAGGTTGTGGTTGATGAAACCGTGCTTCGTGTGGTGGTGAATTGCGTCGTGGACGTGCTGGAAGCACTTGCTGTCGTCGTTCCGCTGGCCGTCACTGTGGTGCTGGCCATGGCTGTATGAGATGCATCGAACCTCCACAGCGAACCCAACAGGCTAGGCCATATCAATCCATCCTTGTAGCCTCCGAAGGCGTAGAGACGCCCGTTCACGGGGTCCCAGGCTGCCGCGCCTCTGTCTTGCGCAGGGGGGCCTGTCTCAGTGAACTCGCTCCAGCTGTTGGCGCTTGCGGAATACAAGAACAGGGAGTTCAGCCTCGAGCCGCCCGAACCAGCGAAGCCCAGCAAGGCCCCAGCCTGAGGATCCCAGACTGCGGAGGCGTAGCTCCGTGCCGTGATGCTGCCTGATGGAGCAAGCTGGCTCCAGGCGCCATTGTAGCTCCACAGATCGCCGAGGGTTGTCCCAGAGGAAGCTCCGCAACACATCAGCATGCTGCCGGCAGCAGGATCCCAAACGGCCACGTGGCCGTCGCGCGCTGCCGGGCCCACAGCCACAGGGCTGGACCAGCTATCTGTGGCCCGGTCGTACTCCGCGAGGCTACCCAGCTTGTTCAGCATATTGTCCGAGCCCCCGAACACGATCATCCGATCGCTAGTGCCGTCCCACACCGCCGTGTGGCTTGACCGCCCAGCAGTGCCGGTAAGCTCCGTCCACGAGTCGAGTTGCACGTCATAGCGGTGGAGATCGTTGAAGGTGTTGCCAGCAGAAGCCAGGTTCGTACCTGCAAAGATGTACATGGTTCTTGCTGTGGGGTCCAACACTGCAGAATGGCGGTATCTGGCTGCGGGGCCCGAGGCTTTCTGCGTCCAGAGGTTTGTAGCTGGGTTGTAGAAGTACAGGTGGTTGGACTTGATGGTGAGAAACAACTCCCCACCAAACATCCAGAAGCCTCCGTCGTCTGCACCGGGATCCCAGACCATGGTGTGTCCACTGCGGGCGGCTGGTGTCCCACTGGGGGAAAGCAATGTCCACTCGTTCGCAGATACCAAAGCTGCGAGCTGCAAGGCGCAAAGAATGAAATGAAAAGGGCTCTTGGAGCAAGAGTGCTGGAACCATCGGCTCATGGGGAAGGGCGGCGAAGCGCTTCCGAAGGTCGAAGATCCGGGACCTAGAAACACAAAAGCACCTGCCCAGAGGGGAAGCCTGTGTGCAAACATTAGTGGCAATATGCTTTCTGCAAGTAGCGCACCTCATGTCTTAGTCCAAAGCTGCAAGCTTGCTATGAATGCCCGACTCCCAGACAGCATCGCTCCAAGAAAACAAAACTGATCAGCCAGGTCTTCCCTGCTGCTTGAGCCGGAACCACAGCCATTCACGTTTTTCTCCCAGCCGCCCAGCTGACAGAATCGCACCGCAGCAACCACGGATGTTTCCCAAATCCATGCCTTCGCTCCGCTTGAACTCCTCCTGCATTTTGAGGGTCGCCTTCCAAAGCCCATGCTCGAGGCTAGCGGCCCCGGCGTCGCCTGAGACCCGAGCTGTCTGCTCATGTGGCGGCAAGGAGAGAACAATAACAACTGAAGCCATCCCGAAGAATCTGAGTTCAGACTTTGACACATCACTCGTGCTTCTCAGTATGGGCCAGGGGCACTAGCCTCTTTCGTGATGCCCGGGAGCGCAAAGTCCGACGCCCTTAACTTCCTTCCTGGGTTTCGGCACTCACATCTCGTCTGAACTTTCACCCTTCTCTCTGTCACAGATGCGACAAAGCGTGTGATCTGTGCAGCTGCGTCGCCAGGCCAATCGCCGCCCCCAAACTCGAAGGAGAATGTCGCGTCGCTGTTGCGGACGTAAAACGGTGCTGGATGAACAATAGACTCAATCAGCCATTTCAGCTCTTTTTTGGCCGATTCTAGGAAGACTACAAGCCCGCAACCCATCATCGGATGCAGTTTGCTTGTGATAGACAAGTAATTGTAAGCCGCGACCATCTCTCATTCTATTGATTGGCTGTGAGCACCGAGGCTTTGCGGCTCAGGATTGGACCTGCGATTTGAAACGAGTTTGGCCTCCGACGAGCAACTTGCTCTTTTTCCCGCCGCAGTGGAGCACTCACGGACTTGGTGGTGCCCGGAACTGTCGGAAAGCCGACGAGCGACTGCGTGCACATTTGGCGATCATCCTTGACGGTCACACCTCGTTGTGGCAGCTGGAGCTAAAGCTTGCGTGCGTTGTGCTCCGTAACTCCTTGGTCACTCTTACTCCGAGATGAGGTGCTTTCCTTACCGGAGGATAGGAGCCAGCTGTTAAACCGTGAAGGGACGGAAGGCCGCCGATAAGCCCTCGTCGAGGCTCACTTCTTGGCCCGTGCCCATCGCTGGAGAGGGGTCTCCACCTCCTGAGCTGATGCTTGAAGGCTTCTTACCGACATACACTGTACTGCTCTTGCCGGTCAGGAAGGAAAAAGAAAACCATGTCCCATCCTGCAAACATGCACCCAATTTCAAATTTCAGCAGCTTGAATAGTCTAGGAAAGGTTGCTGTAGGCCTTGGAGCTTGCATGTGATTGCGCGTCCATTGGCAACTTTATACCGGGACTGTTTGAGCCTTCATCTCAAGATGCGCAAACCTGGCGCTTAGAGCTCCGGGAAACAATCGAAACCTGGCGTCCCCTGCGCGTGCTGTCGGCAAATCCGGAAACCAGCTCTTCGCGTCGATCGGATTAAACCTCACTGGAAGCGAGGTTCCCAACTTGCCGCCAAGCAATGGACGTATATAAGGATTAAGCTCTCACAACATCATGTGGCGATTTCAGTTTTTTCCGCTTTCTTGTTCCAACTTGTGGGCGCTTGTGAAAACCGAGCGTCAGGCACCTCCCTTAGCCAGTTAACTGGCGACTAGAACAGACTTGACAAAGGAAGAGGGGCATGCTCTCGCACAGGGCTTGAATATTTGCAATGCAGGATGGCAAGCTCAGGCAAGCTCCATGCCAGGCCAGGAATGCAGAAACATATATCGAAAGCTGCCGGCCGTATGTTTCATTGACGCTTCCAAAGGCCCGGATTTCCGGCTGTTCGTTTGCCTAGACGGCTCTGCTGCTTAGACACAATCCCGGACAAGATTGAAGCCTAAAGCATACACCCCATTTGGCCCAGAGTCATATCCCGAAACCCTGAACCGATACTTTGGAAAGCAATGCATCCCGTGCATCCTGAAAAATGCCCAACCAAATAAGTGATGTCTCCCTTCCGGGTCGCTGCCGAAACCACGTGGTGTCCGCGAAAATCTCAACTGGCTTTCCTCGTAGGGCTTTGTCTTTGTGCTTGGAGGCTGTCTGCGGACACAATATGGGAAGAAGCAGTGCCCTGGAGATGGATGTCTGGGGTCAGCATAAAATACGTACCTGTATAAGGCGAGGATTTTCTGGGTGCTGGAGCCCAAGTACAGAACGCCCTGACCTGGAACTTTGACACGTCAACATGTGCCCTGACCCGCACCCGACAGCATGAACCGAAGCAGCAAAAGCGCCCTCGAAGTGCCACAAACCCCAACATCAACGGCCCTCAACCTCCCTTCCCCCGCTGAGGCACCTGTGGCCAGTGCTGCACGGCCCGAGAAGCGATGGAGAGCAAAGGACTGGACATCTGCTGCCTGAGGCGCAGGGACTCGGGGTGCCACCCCCTTCCGTAAAAACGGAGCCGCGTCAAATCAGTGAGGGTCGGCTGGGCGCTAAAGGCAGGTAGGGCCTGTACTGGTTTCTAGTTCGGCCGCAGTGCCCAAACCTACCGGCCAGTGGCAAAAACCACGAAGCTGGCGAAAGTTGGACTGCCGCTGCTGCTGTTCAGCTTTCATGATGGAATCCAGAAAATGACCTTGCAAGAATGTTTGTCTTAACTTTTGACCTGCATTTTTGGTGGTGAAGGCCCATGAATTTGCAAATGTGGTCGTGGCGCGGAAACATCTAAAGATTCAGGTTCTGAAGTTCTGAAGTTCATGCGGAAAGTAGAATTGAAACCTTGCCAGCCCTCTACCTGCAGGATCCTGTCGGGGATGCTGCCGAACATAGGGGCAATGACCTTTGAGCCACTGCATGCGGTCGGACGGTCCCACCTTCGCGTCAGCCATGGCCGATCCAATTGAACGGAAGCGCTCCTGAGTTCGGGAGTAGTAGTAGTGTGAGTAGTAGTAGTAGTAGTAGTAGTAGTAGTAGTAGTAGTAGCAGCAGCCGTGGTGGTGGTGGTGGTGGTGGTGGTGGTGGTGGTGGTGGTGGTGGTGGTGGTGGTGGTGGTGGTGGTGGTGGTGGTGGTGGTGGTGGTGGTGGTGGTGGTGGTAGGCGGTAGCTAGTAGTTAGTAGCTAGTAGTGAGTCGTGAGTAGACAGTAGCTTGTAGCTAGCTAGCTAGCTAGTAGCTAGCTAGTGGCTAGCAGCTAGTAGCTAGCTAGTGGCTAGCAGCTAGCAGAGTCGCCGTAATAAGTCAGTAGCTGGTAGTACGTAGTACGTAGTACGTCGTACGTCGTACGTCGTACGTAGTACGTAGCAGGTAGCATGTAGCACGTAGTAAGTAGGTACATAGTGCACAGTATGCAGTAGTCGTGGTACGCCGTCGTAGTGAAAGTAGCAGTGGTAGTAGTAGTAGTAGTAGTAGTAGTAGTAGTAGTAGTAGTAGTAGTAGTAGGGTCATCGTCCGTTGTTGTGGTAGTAGGGGTGGTAGTAGTCGTCGTAGTAGTTGTCGTTGCTCTGGTGATGGTGATACGCAACAAGCAGAATTGTTGTAGGGTGGAAGGCAGCAAACAAGATGCAACAACTTCGCACTATAAACATGCAGAAACCAAACAGTTAGCAACAAACACCGTGTGCCTGGCTTTGGGGCCGAAAATGCCGTGCATCAGCCGATCAGCTAATCAGCCAATCAGCCCTGAACCTTAAACCCTAAACCCCGAAACCCTTTTGCATCCAGAAACCCTAAAACCTTTTACATCCAAGCCTATTGCGAAACCCCGAAACCCTAAACCAAACCCCTGTAACACTAAACCCTAAACCCTAAACCTCTAAACCATACACCCGACCACCCGATCAGCCGATCAGCTGATCGGCTGCCCACGTTGCCAGCACATTGAACAAAAAGCTGCGATAGCCATGGCAACAGCCATGAAAAGCAACAAACACAACAATACTGATCACACGAGTAACACCGCCAAGAATAAGAAGAGCAAAAGCATAGCACCAGTAGCAGTTCTGATTCTGTTTAGGATCTTGATGATGGCGATTCTAATGGTTGTCATGCACCAAGACGATCGTAGGGGTGATATTGATCTTTCCAGTAAGGCTAATAATCCAGTACTCGATTTTGCATACAAAAAGCGCTTGAGCTCTGATCTCGTCCCCGACGTTATTATTCTAAGAACTACCGTCGTCTTGCAATACATTCTATCGGCATATACAGCAGCACATGGTGTCAAAGCGTTCTTTTTTGAATCCTTGTCATGTAACGTATGGCGTAATGCTGCACGGTGCATGTGCTGTACTCTGCTGTATTGCTGCACTGTGTTATATCAATTGGTACCTTGCTGTATTGATAAGTTCTGTACTATACTGCAACATGTGTATATATATGTATATATATATATATAAACATATAGACACATATGTACATGTATACATGCTGTATATACTTGGGGTAAATGCTGAGTGCTCAACGACTTCCCGACATCCGGACAACTGTGGGTCTACCTGCCTGCGGCGTCCTGAGACGTTCGTCGAGATGATCACATGAAACCGACATCTTGAAGTATGAGACCACCAACGACCACCAAGTATGCAAAGGCACCATCTGCAGTGCCAGGGCCTCTCGCACGAACTTGATGGATTCGGCCTCGCATTCCACATACGTATTACACTGTGACTTACAGCCGCCGCGGGCTCCCGCACATGACAGTCACAACCTCTGGTTTCGGACCCGAGCTCGGCTTAAGTAGGTGCTAAGTTAAACAGTTTAACTTAAACAGTGTTAGGGAAAGAGAGGGACGAAGACTCAGGGCTTCGCTGAGCAGCTCCGAACTCTCAAGGCATGAGGGGGAGGTCATTCATAAATCGCTCATGCCCATCCCCCACGACGGATGCAAAGCCCGAGAGTGGTGCGATGAGCCATGCAAGCCGCCTCTGCACAGAAGTAGTTTTTTGGCCCAGTCATCGACTCGATAGATATGCCTGGGTCTCCATCAGGTTCCCTCTAAATTCACCAAGTCGTAAGACCAGTTGTAAGACCTGTTAAATTGCTATCGGCTCGCTACCCACACAATAACAGCAAGATGAATCCAGCCAGGGCTCATGGCTCTGTGACCGTGCTATCTGCGAAGTCTTTGTCCAAGAGATCCTCGACTTGAAATCGCTACTCTTAACCCCTTTCCTATCAGCCGCCGGCTCAACGCAAAACCGCCGCCCATCCCCATTTCCCACGTTGACCCGGCAGCCATTCACCCGCCACTCGGGTGCAAGTAGCCCTGGATCCTCTACAATCTACAAGCGAGGCACAATGTAGTTCTGAGTTTCGGGTGACGGTATTAGGTATCATATGCCCTGATGCAAATTCACAACTGGCTCCGGAATATTGTTTCTGCATACCTCCTTTTGCTCTTCGGGGCACAGATGTGCATGCAAGGTGCATATAAATCAGCAGAGTGCATCAGGTTCTTGTACGGCTCGGCACCTGACATGGGCAAGGTCAGGCACTTCTGTCTGCGCACCACCCCACACTCCATGAGTGAGGCATCAACGGAAAAAAAATACAATACAAAACAGGAACTGCTGCGCCCTCTGTCTGTCTCTGTCTCTCTCTCTCTCTCTCTCTCTCCCGGCCATAGATCCCTGTCAAAGCCCCCGGGCATCATGCCCACCCGATGCTTTATCGGGGTGAGGGGAGTGAAGAACGGGTGCAGGTCAACAGACCGCTCATGCTACAAATAAAACGATAACGAGTAGAAGATGACCCTACACTCTCAAAGGCCACATGCTGATTGCCAGTGTATATTCCCCCGGGCTTTAGGGGTTGCGGACAACCCCTGGGCCCGGAGGCCTACCCCTTGCACTCTGACATTCAAAGGATATGGTCTGCATAGGCCCTTCAAGGAACAAAGCCGCCCGGAGAAACGATGAGGGACTCGATGCCTTCACTCGCATCGAAAATCCGCAGCTGGCCGCACCCAATGTCCAGCAGCACAGGGTGCCTTGCTGTAGGATGAAGCATCAAGCCATCAAGGAAAGCTTCAAACATTAAAAACCTAACCCATCCGGCGTTGGGTGATTCCGGAGGAATTGAACATTGCAAGGTTCAGGTCCTCGTCTGGGTCGGGCTATCGAGGAACTAGAATTGGCCAAGTCCTGTCGTGTTCCTTAGACGCGCGGCGGAAGTCGCGCAGCCTGCTGCAGTCTATAAATTCCGTCCTGCGTCATGGTTTCGCGAATTACAATTTGCAGGGTCTTGTTTAGGTGCAACTTGGGCCCGCTCCATGTCACAAGCTGCTGAAGATTTGCAAAATCTCAAACGTGAGTCGTCGTTGTCGCAGTCGACTTCTACTGCTACTACTACTACTACCACTACTACTACTACTACTACTACTACTACTACTACTACTACTACTACTACTACTACTACTACTACTACTACTACTACTACTAGCACTGCTACTGCTACTGCTACTACTACTACTACTCCTGCTACTACTACTACGACTACTACTACTACGACTACTACTACTACTACTGCTACTACTACTACTTGCTAGTCGCTAGTACTAGTACTAGTACTAGTGTACGTGAACCAAAACTAGTGCTAGTAATTGCACTAGTACTAGTACTAGTCCTGGTCCTGGTCCTGATCCTTGTGCTGCTGCTGGTGCTAATAGTAGTACTAGTCATGGTCCTGGTCCTGGTGCTAGCACTAGTACTAGTACTAGTACTGTAGTACACTGGAAGTAGTATTAGTTTTGTAGTAGTAGTAGTAGTAGCAGCAACAGCAGTAGTAGATGATAGCAGCAGTAGTCGTCGTCGCAGTGGTCGGTGTAAGCTACTACTCCATCGTAGCATTTTTCTCGATGCCAACCTGCTTTCTCTTGATGACAAACTTCTTTTGACGTTTATCCATCTACTTATTGATATCTATGCCCTTGTTATGGCGTTGTACTTCCGGCATCGTGGAGATTGCCCGCCCAAAAGACACAATACATCTGTGTTATCTCCTCACAGGTTTGGAAACAAGATTTTCAGCAGCCTTAGCATAATTACAACACTGTAAACGGAAATCAACGTAAGGGTATGTAAGAGTACAGCTTGATGCTATAGCATGAGAAATCGTTCGACCGCATCAAAAAGAAATGTTGCATGCGCAGGATAGAAACAAAGCATCCCAACACTGTCATGTCAGTGTCACTTCTTCACAGGTAGTTGCTAAGCCTGACTAAGCCTAAGCGACCCGGAACCACAAACTCAGACTAACCACACTGTTCTGGACTTAGATCGCTTTCGGGGTCGGTTTGCTCTCATAGACCACCTGCTTTACAGCACGGTAACAGCGGTGCAGTGATCAAGAACCCACCATGCCCCGAGCTTCGTCGGCAACTTGCTGTGCTCCAGCGTCCCCCAGGTGCCGCTTCTGGACCTTTGTTTCTGGCAGGCCCGCACAACTCATGTGATTGCGTGGTCCCCAAAACCTTTGCGCTTCTTTGGTCTTGGATGCTCCTTGGAGAACCCATGGCCACATACCACAGGTACACTGCATCATCCGGAATTTGCACCGGGGGATGCCATGAAACACCTCCAAAAGCCTGAAAATCAGAATCGAAGCCGCTGGCGTCGACGCAACTCCCCTCTGCAAATCATTAGCTGGTTAGCTTGAGTAGAAAAGCTGGTTTATGTTCTGACACTCGGACACAGTAAGCTGAGTGGTTTCGGGCTGGAAAAGCTCAGTTCACGTCACCCTCTTACGCGTGTTATGCCGGTGCAGGACCTCTATTGCATCACATGTCAGCTTCAAGCATATGTCAACTGGAAAGCTGACACGGTCTGGTCTGGAAGCCTCTTAAAACTCGAAGCTCCAGGCAGGGGATGCAGGAGGAACGCATGCTCGTGAATTTCCATAAACAACAGTTCATGACGCTTGGCCGACTTCGAACCGAGGTGTGTCTGGACCCTTGCGGACGCAGCTGGGCGCAGGGCGCGTGCACGAAGCCGAAGTCCTTCTCCCGGCGCGTCACCACCGCGCGCCAGAAAGCGCTGCCGAGGTCGAGCGTGGTTCTCAACACCACCCCGACAGAGACGTTCAGCAGATCCTTGGACTTCTGCTTGCATGTCGCGTGTCTTCAACACTCTTTCAGAATCAGTTTCGACGATTGATGAAGACAATTCTGCAAGGGATCCCCACTTTTGCTCCAAGCCGTGCAGCCGGGTCGCTTCTCCTGAGGCTGCATCGACCTCGCCGACCAGGGTCAGGGAAGCTCCCAAATGAGCCTGATCAGAGGCGAGACACGCGAGCCGATTACTATCGAACTTCCGTGTGTTCTCGGGATTCTCGGGCTTTGATTCACGTTCTCGGCATTGCTTCCCCGCAGGTGCCCGAGTTTGCCTCTGCCTTCGCTCCCACTGTTGTTTCAGGAGGCACACGTCAGCCAGGAAACGAAAGACTCGTCTGGTGACCCCGAACCACCCAATTGCTGGGGCCTTTGCCCCTTCCCGAAGCGGGTTCGGCCTGTGCCACGGTCTTGTGCATGTCCAGCTCGCCCGGCACGATAGACTGGGCGGATGCACTTCCAAGAAATCCTAGAAAACCATGCGTATGTCAAGCAGCAGCTGGACAGGCTACCGTCTGCTTCCGGGCCGGGCCTGTTTCTGCCTGAAGGCCTCAGGCACCTCACCATCAGGCCGACCGGCAGCCGCCGTGCGAACCTCTGCTTTCTGCGAAACTGCCATCAGGGAAAGGGTTGGCCGAGCGGGGATCTGCCTGCATGACCAACTCTTAGGACTCGCGAGCAGGTGCACAGGTGCACACTCCTAATCAAAAGTTGATTCCAGCAGACTCCTCGTCTACATCGGTGCCCACATACAAAAACTAAGCCGCAGGCATTAGTGGGTTGAGGCCATGCCCGCTCGATGGCAGCGAAGATGTCGTTGACATACGTGCCTGGCAGGCAAGCTAGCAGGAGGGCCCCCAACGATTGGTTTGCAGCTGTGTGCTTGCTCCAGATTTGCCAATACGCAAAGGGCACAAAGGCCTGCAGTTCCTAGAACTCACTCAGGGAAGTGTGGCTGAGCTACCTCTAAACTGCAATGCGCAGGACTCGTCTGCGCGAATTCCATGTATCAGACAGGTGATGTTTAACAGGTGATGATTACATTTACATACATGCTCCGACTGCTGTGCTTCATCGTTACACTCTTTCGGCGAAAGACATGTATGTCCCTATGTGTATATGCCGATAGGGCACCTGCTTAACTGTTTTGCGTGTGAATGAACATGTCAGCGCATTGATGTGGATGTTGTTTAAGATGCTTTAAGCTTCAACCAGCAACAGCGGATGTCGATTGCATGCTGCAGTAACCCCAGAACTGTTCATTTCCTGCGCCCATTCTAGCCGAGAGGCGGTTTAATGTGATGTTGAGCAGGGGAATTTGATGCTCTCCTGTCTGCTGCAAGACCAAGCCATGAACCTCAGACGCACGAGAGGGCCTTCCTGCAACGACAGCAGAATCGCCTTCGAGGATGCGCTGGCTGTCATGGATGTGGACGCCCCAAAACAGTGACACCCCTGACACCGACACGGAATGCCAGGATCTTGGGGCGGTATGGACACAGTTCCGCGTTCAGCCAGGACTCCCGGTCCAACATCAGGTCGACATGCCCATCCAGAGTGTCCAGGATGCCTGAGAAGCAAGGCCACGCCTCCCCGCACGCAATGTCTCGCACGCAGTCTTGCTCCTCGAAACGTATCATGCAGCCACCACAATCTTTGCCTGCAACAAACCAACCCACCTCCTACACAGCCACACAAATTTCGACCATATGAGGTCATCAGGTGGCAGCAACTGCAAGCGTGTTTTGCGAAGTGGTTCGAGCACCCCGAGCCCCCCGCTCGAAGCAGGGCCGTCCGAGGTGGCTTTGACCTGACCATCTCAGGCGGGAGGGCGACGACCGAGACAACCTCGAAGCACACAAAGGGCCTTGAGCGTCAGGTTCAGCTCCAAATCCTCCTTCTGCCCATCAAGCCTAGGTTTGGGTTTGGATTGGCGACCCGAAGAGCCGGATGCTTGAGTCAGCCGAAGTTTTCCGTCGCTTCTTCGAGCTGGGCATCGACTCGGACAGGCAACGATTATTTGTCCTTCATTGAATAGGCGTAGAATGGGGTAGAAGCATGGAGAGGGCCTACAATAGGGTGAGGGTAGGTCTGGGACTGATGCTAAGTCTGCCAAGTCGTAAGGTCTTGAGCATTTCGGCGCTCTCACTTGGGCAATCCACGAGCCGGAAAGAAAGCACGGCAAGATGCAAATTTGTGTTCAGTCACACACACACACACACACGTGGATCTCCAAGCTGCCGAGGAACAGCAGAGGCAGTCGCAAGCGTTCCAGCCGCGCCTTGGAGGCAGGCACCTCAGGCCTGAAAATGCCTGAACGCACGTCCACTCCCCCTTGCTACCAAAGCCAGCATAGCCAAGCGGATGACAACGATGTCGGGCTTGTGGCGAATGACAGTGGTACACATGTGGCTGGTGATCCGGGCGATGAAGATGAAGATGATCATCATGTTGTGGTGGATTGTGGTGGTCTTCGCTGCAGCAGGTGCTGGTGTGCTGTGGCGCTTGTGCTGGTGCTGGTGCTGCTGCTTGGTGCTGCCTCCTGATGCTACCCCTGCACACACCAGTAGCACAGCTTGTCCAGGCCTCCGGTATTTCCACCTGGCTGTGGTGCTTGGGGCGGGAGGGCTACCTCAAGCACTGGCTGTTGCCACCCCTCCGTCGATTTGGGGCGACAGGCAATGATCGATCATCACTGTGGCCGAACTATCCATTCCTAATCTTGTCGGAAGGGGAAACTTCATGTTCGTGCACTATGTTATGAATAGAATGCCTGAAACACCAGGTGCCCGAAATGCTGGTCTCCGCCCCCAAACCTGAAACACAACAAACACTCGGAACAGCGCACGCCCAGCCTTGTTGCCCTCTCTGATACTCATCGAACCCACAGATGCGAGCTTCCCGGGAATCGACGGGAGCAGCTTCACGAGATTGGTGCCATTGCCTGCGCGGTGCGGAAACCTCTCTCGTAAAGCACTTGAGCCAATTTACTGCATTCAGAAAAGGCACTCGCTGCAGCAGCTGCAGCAGCAGCAGTAGTAGTAGTGATGATAGTGTTGGCAGCGGAAGCTGCAGCATCAGCAGCAGAGTAGCAGTAGTAGCAGCAGCGGGAGCAGCAGCACGAGGAGTAAATAGCAGTAGTCGTCGTCGCCGTGGTGATGGTGATAGTAGTGTTAGCAGACCAGCCCAGCTGCCTAAGCCAATCTCCACGAGCTTCATTGGCGCCACCCCACTGCCCTCCAACAGGATCTTGGTGAACTCCCTCCTGTGAGTGTGGAAGGCAGAACGTTTACGCGGAGCTGCCAACAATGGAAAACTATTCAGGCCGATGGCCTGCGCCCAGCCCTCGAAGACTTGCACACATGCGGCGGCTGCAAAAATCTAGAAATTTACCCACAACAACGCCCAGCAACTTCCAACGATCTCACTGCAATCATATTTCTGCACCAAATTGCTCGGCCGAATAGTCAACTTGGAGGCCCGTCTCCGTGGAGGTGCCATCGAAAACAGAAGCCTTGCAAACGTTCACGGCTGAAGTTTCTGCAGGTTTGAGGCGGTGGACGTTGAAGATGTTGCCTGTAAGGTAACATGTGGTGCAATTTCCCTCCTATGGTATCCCCCCCTGACCCCCGCTCCCAGGGCTGTCTGCGATAACAGTCACAGTAATCACGATCCTCGTGACAGATGTCAAGCCGCCAATTGTCGCTGGAATTGTGATTTTTTGGTGTAACGTTTCCCGTAAGTTTTCGACATGCAGGGCAACTTCCCATCGTGAACATGTCATAAGATGCATAAGTAGCTGGAACGGTATCGTGCTTTGCATGGTTGTGTTGGTTTTTGTGGGGTAGGTTGCAAAACACGGTTCGCACCCGAACAGAACGGAGACCCAGAAGCTGGCTGACACCCTGCTGCCTTCTTCACTGTCGCTCTCTGTCTGTTTCTGTTCGGTGATCCCTGCCAGAGGTGGTGCAACTTGTTGGAAACTGCGCAGGTTCTACGGGAGGATCTAGGCATCGTGAGAGCTGATCCCAAAATCTTGCTGCCCGGGGAACGTTTGAGGACTTGAGGTAGGAATGCAGCCGGGGCATCGCCTCCCAACGAGAGGCGCATGCACAAGCACGTGTCGCGGGCCTGAAGCAGACCAAGTTGGCAGCCTCGCAGGACTTGGAGCAGTTCTGGCCTCAGCTGCTGCAGGGTGGCCAGTGCCCTCATCCGAGCAGCACTGCTAGATTGCGAGCACGAGCTGCTGCGCGACCGGCACAGTCGCGCAGAGTTTCGGTGCCACCGCGCGGCTCACAAGATACTTCTCTGCCAGGGGCTTTGGCAAAACGGCAGCTGCTGTGACGTCTTGAAAGACAATGCTCACCTGCCAGGGTCCAGTCTTTGCACCTGCTTCCGATATAGACAATAGAAAACACCATGGCCCCTTCATGAAGAGGCAGGCGCAATCAGTCACGGCGGTCCTGGTCGGTCTCGCACTGCTCGCCGTCCGCGCGGGGTAGCAGACAGCGGCCGTGGATGTTGAAGCTATGCCGGAGCTGCCCAACCCTGTCACGAATGACACATTCGCAAGTCCGGAGGCTATACCGTTGGTGCTGCTCCGACTTCCGATGCAGCCGCACCAGGAATGCCTCCTCGGAATCTGTACGAAAGCTTGGCCCAGACTCTCTGGGATGGCGCTCGCCAGCACTGGCCACACCGAAGTCAGAAAGATCTCCTGGGCACCATCAATGAAGTTGCCCATCCCTCTTCCCCTCACCAACTCAACACGCAAGGTTCCGATTTCAAGCTATCTGCTAAACCGAACATTGTAAGTAGATTCAACCCTTTCCTCGTTGCTCACGAACAACACAACTTCAAGCTGTCATGCTGTGCCCCCTTGCTGGGCAAATCATGGATCTCAGTTTCTTTCAATGCAAGCCTTTCACATCGCATACGTGATGTTAGCAGAGAGGGCTGTCACTGCAGGTCTTATATGCAACTAGCAGCATCCAGGTCCCCGTACGAGTCCATCAAGTAGTTGATCAGCCCTTGCCGATTCTTGGGCTTGGGTTCAGAAGCATGAACCTACAAGCTATGCCTGCAGCCTTCAGCCACATCCATATCAATCAAGTAGACGGGAGCCGGGAGCTAAGACTGGAACAACATGAATGAGAAATTGCCTCTTCAACTCAAACCCGCCAAGACGTGAAAACCCGCTTGCAATGGTCCTCCACAAAGCTTTGGCCACCCAACCCCCAGGTGTCAGTAACAGGCTTCCGGGTTGTCATAGGGCTTTACGGAGAGAGACAGCCTAGCTGGAGCACAAGGTCGGGAAAGGCGCATCACCGCATCTGATTTTCTTGTCGAGACATAGGAAGACAAATCAGATACAAAGGGAGTCCAGGGGACAATGAGCGAGCATAACATTCCCGAGCGAAGGGAGCGACGTCGTGGAGTTCGGAGAGGTGCAGCATAGAGAAAGCAAGTGGTAACAACTGCGACAAACATAGGGACAGACAAGATCCGGACTTGCAGAGATTCGCAAAAAAAAAAGTTTTCAAAAACTAACCAAAGTAGCCCAAACAAAGCGTGAGTCGTGGGGCGGCTACTCAGGACCCAAAGAGCACGCAACGATTCATCCGGTGGGTGGGCCTTGAACCAGACCACCACGGCCAAAGACCAACTTTACGTCAGAGACGGCCGTTGGCAACACCTCCCAATGGCCACCTGCGAATGCAAGCTCACGGCACACAATCTGGGGGGCCTTCAGGATGTCGAGACTCTTTCTTGCTGACAAACACGGTCTCTTTTTGTCTCCGGATGTGCAGACCACCGGCTAGTTAAACATTTATTCAGACCTGCTTCCATGTCCGTAAGCTTTCCCGTATCACGCTTGAGCCGAAAAGATAGAGGAGCAAGCCTACTTCAGAACATGGACAGAACAGGACAGAGCGTCAACACTCCTTGTGATTTCGGGTGTAGAATACGGTTCATGGAAACAGGTCCCACCTGTGCCCACGGGTTGCTTTGCAATCCGTGCTGCTGACCGCTACAGTAACGACCTGAAAATCTTGGCTCTTCGGTTCGACTAGTTGTCCCGAATGGCGGGTGCAGTTGCCGAGGCTTCGGGTTGGGCCTTGTCTCAACTTCTTGTGTGAAGATACGATTAAATAGAGTCCTTACGGACAAGTGTTGCGGAGACTTCAAGCACCACAACAGCACAGACTCCTTCCAATGACTCAAAAATGCAAAAACTATCCAAAACCGATGAATTCTGGCCGGACAGCGCGCTGCCACTGCCCGAAAACCCTGCACAGCTTCATACCGTATCGATATAGACTTCATGCATATCGTCTGAATCACACTCACACATAGGCCGGAGGGCATGAGACTCCGGCCGAGCCTGGACGTCGTCTCTGCTAGCGTCGTTCTCGTCACGCAGCATCCACTGACCGATGATCTCGTTTCCCACACTCGGGCTGCAACATAGAACCATAGTTGCGACAGTTCCGTAGAGAAGAGCCATGTAGAGGGGCTTCAGCAGAAGATCTTGCAATAGACTCATCCCCGTGCTTTCCAGCCACTTCGAACCGTCCGTTTCGCTCACGTTTGCCAGGAAGCCAAATATGTACAGAATCGACATGCTCATGTCCAAAAACCAGATCAACCAAAAGAAATGGCGCCGACAACGCCAGCTTCTTAGCTGTCGCTTCTTTGCCTCTTCGGTCCAGTGACGGATTATGACCTGGCGCCTCTGGACGGCAGCCAGCAGCAGGATCAGCAGGTCACCCATGCAAGCGGAGAGTATGCCCACAACGCCAGCGCGAAGCATACGTTCCCCAAAGCTTTCCGGAGGCCCACAGTCTTTCTCCGAGTCAGAGGAAACGGCGGAGGCCGTGAAAAAAAGTGCATTGGCTGCCCCCGCGGACACTAGTTTCAGAATGATCAGTGAAGCACGGACCATGTGGGACCTGAACAAGCTGACATACTGCATAGTGATCCAGGGATGCATAGCCCGCATCAGCAGAACCACACGCTTGCACCAGTAGCTTTGTAGGAATTCCTTCGCAGCAGACGCTTTACCTCTTGCTTTGGGGGTTGTTGCCACGTCCATGCGAACAAAGTCCACGACTGTCATCGACACGCCGGCTGTGTTGGAGTGTCGCATGTGCGCATGACCAACTGCTGTCTCCGACGCTCGGATACTTTGTCGATCGGCATGACTCTTGTAGGCATAGATGGAGCTGATGCAACGGTTGATCGTAACCACTTTGGCATTCATCAGCTCTGTTAACACGTCGGCATCTGGCATCTCGAAGATCTGGCTCAGGAACCACATGAACTGCGAGAGCATCCACGCCCCTGCCTGCTGGCAAATGTTGGGGCGATGCGCTTGCTTCACTTCTGGCTCCTGTTCGTCGCTGTTGTCGAACTCGTGAGGAGTGTCCTCCTCGAGCTCGACGAGCAAAGCTGCCTCCACTTCCTCCCTTGAGAGCGCTCGCTTTGCGTCAAGGCGCAGGGCATACAACAACAGAAGGACGAACACGAAGACAGCGATGAAGGCAATGACGGTGGGCGACCGGCCAGTCCACGTGCCTTTGCCGAAGTTGGCGAAGCCCTCCGCAGACAGGACTTGGGAGGCGGTGGAGCACCGGATCACCTGGAGCAGGACATCGAGCACTGCCCCAAACACAGTGAGGTGGGATGTCTGGCAGATGAGCTCACCGTCTTCATGGGCGAGCCGGAGCAAGCCCTTCGACGACCAGGCGGATGTCTCCTCGTCCCAGAAGGCACACTCAGCCTCTTCGCTGGCCCCGGGCAGCCGAATTTCGATGGGCTGCGCCAACGATGGCATCGGGACCCTCTGTCCGTCGGCCTTGCGGAAAGCAATGCTGACAGGCCGGGAGACCAGACTTGGCCCATCCCCAGCTGCGCCTCCGCCCTCGGCTGCCTCGTTGGTGCCATCGAACCCGGCACGTAGCTCTGAGGAGCCGACCGAGATGCTTAACAGCACCAGGCCACTTCCGCCAACGCTGGCCGCAGCCTGGGCAACGACCTGTGAAGGCACCTCCACCGTGGCATTCTCACTCAGCACGGTGATGTTGCGGCTCTGGCCGAAGATCGTCACGCTATCCAAGGCCAGAGTCTGTGTGGTCGCCAAGTCAGACTGGGTGAGGAGGCTGCCAAGAATACCGCTCGAGTTGGAACTGTTGCCGAGCTGGGCTACCAACTGCCTGGCAACCTCTTCTTCCGAGCGGTCAAGATCTGCCAACAGTAGATCCATACTGCTGGCCATCGAAGGAATCCCTGTTCGGGTCGCCGTGGCCGTGGCAGTGGTGCCGAGAGCTCTTGTGGATGACACCGAGGTAGAAGTGCTTATCGAAGTGCCTGATGTTGATGTCAAAATTGTCGACGTGCCGGTCGTGGTAGTGATACTAAGAGTCGTACACGTCGTCGTCGAGGACCTTGACGTGCTTGATTCGGTTCTGGAGGTTTCGGTGTATGTGGTGCTCCTCGAGAGTGTGGAGGATGTAGTGGAGGCCGTTCGGGTGTAGGAACTTGAAGATGTGATTGACCTTGTTGCTGTGGACGAAGTTGACGTCACAGATGCCGTAGTTGATTTAGATGTTGTGGATGAAGTTGACGTCACAGATGTTGTAGATGACCTGGTTGTTGTGGACGAAGTTGACGTCACAGATGTTGAAGTTGACCTGGTTGATGTGGATGTTGTTGAAGTGGCGGTCGTCGACGTCGTAAGGGAGCTTGTCAGGCTCGTGGAAGAGGTTGTCATAGAAGTAGCAGTTGCGGTCGAGGTTGTCGCCGAAGTGGAAGACGAAGTCACGGACGTCGCTGTTGAGGTCGTCGCTGTTGAAGATGTCTGAGTTAGTGTCGTCACTGTGGCGGTGGTGACAGTACTGGTTCCAGATGTACTTGTCGAACTCGTTTCGGTGGAAGATGTGAAAGATGCAGTCGTAGAAGAAGAGGATGTGGAGGTCGATGAAACCGTGCTTCGTGTGGAGGACGTCCTGGTGGGTGGGGTTGCGGGTCAAAGGCCCGGGCAATTCGAGACTATGCGTGACGGTGGGGTCTAGCAGGAATAGAAAGACAAAACAAAGAGCAGACCACCCTGCAATCTAAGATCAACCCACCTGGATTGTGTGGTAGATGTGCTGGAAGCACTTGTTGTCGTCGTTCCGCTGGCCGTCCTTGTGGTGCTTGTTGTGCTCAAGGTGGCGGTGATGCTAGAAGTGCTGCTGGCGGTTGATGATGATGTGACGCTGGATGTGGATGAAGTCTGCGTTGAGGAGGAGGAGACTGTTGACGTTGTCAAGGTCGTGGTGGTCGTGGCGGTCGTGGTGGCCGTCTCCGTGGCTGATGTTGCAGAACTCGTGCTGGTCATGGATGTATGAGATGCATCGAACCTCCACAGCGAACCTAACAGGCCGAGCCAGTCGTAGCCTCCGAAGGCGTAGAGACGCCCGTTCACGGGGTCCCAGGCTGCCGCGCCTCGGTCTTGCGCAGGGGGGCCTGTCTCAGTGAACTCGCTCCAGCTGTTGGCGCTTGGGGAATACAAGAACAGGGAGTTCAGCCTCGAACCACCAGAACCAGCGAAGCCCAGCATAGCCCTAGCCTGAGAGTCCCAGACTGCGGAGGCGTATCTCCGTGCTGTGATGCTGCCTGATGGAGCAAGCTGGCTCCAGGCGCCATTGTAGCTCCATAGATCGCCCAGGGTTGTCCCAGACGTACCGCAACACATCAGCATGCTGCCGGTAGCAGGATCCCAAACGGCCACGTGGCCGTCCCGTGCGGCCGGGCCCACAGCCACAGGGCTGGACCAGCTATCTGTGGCCCGGTCGTACTCCGCGAGGCTACCCAGCTTGTTCAGCATATTGTCCGAGCCCCCGAACACGATCATCCGATCGCTGGTGCCGTCCCACACCGCCGTGTGCCTTGACCTCCCGACAGTGCCGGTAAGCTCCGTCCACGAGTCGAGTTGCACGTCATAGCGGTGGAGATCGTTGAAGGTGTTGCCAGCAGAAGCCAGATTCGTACCTGCAAAGATGTACAAGCTTCTTGCTGCGGGGTCCAACACTGCAGAATGGCGGTATCTAGCCGTGGGGCCCGAGGCTTTCTGCGTCCAGAGGTTTGAAGCTGCGTTGTAGAAGTACAGGTTGTTGGACTTAATGCTGAGTAACAGCTCCCCACCAAACATCCAGAAGCCTCCGTCGTCAGCTCCGGGATCCCAGACCATGGTGTGTCCGCTGCGGGCGGCTGGTGTCCCAGTGGGGAAAAGCAATGTCCATTCGTTAGCAGATACCAAAGCTGCGAGTTGCACGGCGCAAAGAATGAAATGAAAAGGACTCTTGGAGCATGGATGCTGGAACCATTGGCTCATGGGGAAGGGCGGCGAAGCGCTTCCGAAGGTCACTGAATGGAAAATCTGGGACCTAGATGGTACACAAAAGCACCTGCCCAGAAATAAACATGTGCAAACATCAGTGGCAATATGCTTTCTGCAAGTAGCCAGCCTCATGTCCTAGTCCAAAACTGCAAGCTTGCTATGAATATCCGACTCACCGACAGAATCGCTCAAAAAAACAAAACTGATCAGCCAGGTGTTCCCTGCTGCTTGAGCCGCAGCCATTCGCGTTGAGTCTTGGGGTTCTTCCGGCTTTTTTTGAACCCGTGCTGAGGCCAAGGCTTACGACGGGAGAGGCATGTGCAAACGCAACCTTAATATAGCCCAAAAACGAGGCGTCTGAGAGCCGTACCTTCGCTCAGCTTGAACTCCCCTTTCATATTGAGAGTCGCCTTCAAAGGCCCCTCCTCGATGCCATCGGCCTGGGTGCCGGCGTGAGACCCAAGCTGACGTGGCGGTAAGGAGAGAACAAGGACAACTGACAGGAGACATCCCAAAGAATGAATCTAGCTACTGTAGTGTCACTGAAACCACCAACATTCAGCCGAGACTTTTACACATCAGTTGTTGTTTCTCAGCCTGGGCCAGGGACACTGGCGGCTTGCGTGATGCCCGGGAGCGCAGAGTCCGGCGCCTTGAACTTCATTCCTTGGGATTCGGCACTCAGATCTCGAAAGAAGCCAGGCCACACGGCGACGTCGAGAACTTAACACTTCCTGCTGTCTGCACGTCATATGTCGGCTCCATGGTGCTATAAGGACTGCTTCGCAGATGAGACAAACCGTGTGTTATGTGCAGCTGCGTCTCCTTGAACATAGACGTTCACGGTGCCAGGCCCATCGCTGCCCCCAAGCTCGAAGGAGAATGTCGTGTCGCTGTTGCGGACAAGACTTCCTACAACGTCAAAGCTTACGACCTGGATCTTCTCGATGAGGAGATGCACATCACCGATAGGAGTTGCCGGCATGACCATGCGAATCGAGGCATTGCCATACTTCTCCGGTGGATAGCGGATGGAATCGAGCTCCTGTTGCGCACGGCAAGCCTGGGACTCGAAGCTACCCTTCTCGGTAGGTGTTGGTGCCTCCATGCGGTGCTCCTCTTCCCCTGTGTTTGCATCATGCTGAGCGATATCAACTTCGCGGCCTTCTGCCACCAAAGAACTGATCCTCGAGGTCGACGCAGCTTGAAGCAGGGCAGGGTGGCCGGAGCCACCATGTGTCTTACTCCACGTGTGCTCTTTGAAGATTGTCTGAAGATTTGCCTGCACTTTGTCCTGGGGCAGCACGTACTGCGGCTTTCCTGCTACATGCGTGCCAAATTTCCAGGTAACAGCTTGCGGCGCTTTGTGGACTTGTCTGCCGTTCTCGAATCGATGCATTTGCAGCTTTACTGCCTTGTAGAGAGCTTCCGCCTTGCCTCCTCTGCCACATAAACGCTCCGTGACGTCAGAACCTATCAGGCCCTTGGAGAAATGCACAAGCACACACGACCCCATCTGCGGATCTTTCTCAAAGGTTGGATAGCCCCTCAACTTCGTCAAGTCGTACTGCCTCTGCCCCTTTTTCATCTCCAGGCGCTTCAATTTCTCAATTCGCAGCGGCCACTGCAACAAGCGAAGGTAGCCACAGCTCAGCACTGCCATGACTGAGCGCTCCTCCCAGTCTTTGTTGTACCAAGAAAACTCATCTGCGAAGAAAGCGTATCCGAAATCCACGCTGGGCAAACCTGCCAGAGCGGATGTTACGAGGGACTTGGCGTCGACCTTCATCTGCAAAGTCCCACCGATCTTGATTTGCAAGCTTCCTTTCTCCCCCCCGGCAACATCCAAACTCACACTTCCGCCTATCTCGTCGATTCCGTCGACCACGGTCATGTCCAACTGACTGGTCGTCGGCCGCTGGAACTCCGCAGGCAAACGGGCGTCCCAGGCCTCCTCCCCGAACCCGGAGCCGGAGCCGCGCTGCGCTCCGTCTCTCAAAGGCCGGACCATGGGCCGCGTCTGGCTCACTTCGACTCCGTTGCGAGCACTCAAGAACTGGATCCTGCCAGAATGATCAATTGCGATCTTGCCACCCTTGCACGAGATACCAAAGGGCAGAGACAATGCCTGCGGAAGCCGCAAGGCAATAGCCTTGGCCTCTGCCAAGATGATCTGCCACTTCGCTGTTGCATTCGCGCTGGCATCGGGTTTCTGTGCCCAGTTGCGAATTGCAGCGAGGGCCAAGGAAATGTGATTCGGGTTGTATTCGAGATCTCGGAACTCTACTTCTGCCAACTCGCCCTCCACTGGGAGCTTCGGAAGGAGCTCCTCAGAATGCAACCCGTGCAGACGTACAGCCTTAGGCATTCCGTGTCCCCACCGAAAGCACCGAAAGCCCTGACCGTTCCCCCACCCCTGGTCCCTTGCACACCCAGACTGCGCCAGCTGCCGACCGGGGCTCAGTGAGCGCAAGGTCTTCCAGTAGTCCAAGAGGGGCTTGCGCGAGGCTGTACCTTGGAGGGAGGCGGGATGTGGGATCGAGGGTGTCGATAGAGTGTCCATTCAGAATTCCTGTGACGCTTTCTCCCTTGACAGCCGTGTCGTAGTGATACAAGACTTCGTCGGCAGCAACTGTCTACTCTCGAATTCGGATGTCTTTCATTGCGGCCTCTTTCTGTGCTTAAGTCCCCATACTCCATGCGTTTCCACGTATCGTGCAATGTGACATATGCATCCACGTGCAAACGAGCCGCAGCGGATTCCCATCCTCGCCTGATCCCGCTTGTAGCCTCGGCAGCACATATCTCACCCGGCCACCTTGCGGTGTGGCTGAATGACGCTGCCCCGAGCAATCACAACTCGCCCAACATCCATGCTTCGGTTCCAATTTCGGCCAACCTGGATTGGCTGTACGGGCAAAAGCTGATCTTACTTCAAGCATCCAGATTGTATGCCCTACATATCACTGCATCCATGTCGTGAAAGCGACTTTCAGGTGTCTTAAACGCTGACAGGATTCTACATGAGGCAGCCAAGTCAGCTCCAAGCCACCCCCCCTCAAGCTCACAGGCCATAACAACAGCCAAGTCTGAAAACCCTGGAAGGAACGAAGCAAAGATGACAAGATGAGTCCGGCACAACTGTTCCCCACATATCAGAGTTCACCGAAGGCAGGGTTCGGGGGCAACCTGCTTCCCAGCTTGCTTGCCCAGAAACTTGAGCTCTTTAGGATGGAAGCTTGCCCTGGCAAGGCCGTTGTCGGAAGAGTTCCAGCTAACGCCACCAGCGAGATGCGCATTGAGACCTGGAAGGGGACTGGTGGCAGGGAGCTGCCGGCAGTCCTGGATTCTAGTTCTTGCGAATTAAGTGTCGGCACCGGGTCGCTCTTGGTAAATAGTAAACACGCAGTCATCAAGAGGATTTGTCGCGAGTGCTCGGAAGATCATGCATGCATGCAAATCGGCGCTCTGATACCCTCCGGGGATTCCAAATTTCTCCAGCCCCTAGCCCTCCTGTCCAACTTTGTGAACATGTCAACATGGTCGTTATCGCCGGGCGTCGCCACATCTTGCACTTGCATCAATCACGATATGACTCTTTGCCCGGCTCTTTTTTGTGGTTCTGCACGTGTCCATCGGCCAATCATGAGCCTCCTATCATTATCAGAATCCAACAGATCTGCAAAAGCTGCCTTACCAGACTGAGTGTTGCAAAACTCCGGAGCCGAGGAGAGTATGCACATGCTGTGTCAGCCGTGGTGTGTCATGATGGCTTGCCTGTCGGGGCCCCTCAGGTGCAATTGAAGCGTCTAGCCCAGAAACGCCAAGCACCGCCCAAAAAATAACAAGCCAGGGAGCCCCGAAGGTCGGCGGCTTTGCTCCCGATCACACGAGCCTGCCGGCATGCAGTTCGAAGGTCCACGGCAGGTTGCGCTCGCTACCAGACGAGGGTGGTCTTAGCTTTGGGACGTCTGTGCGCATCGAGGGTCCTTCAAGAAGGGCTGCAAGAATTGGACGGACAGCTCGTTGCTGATCTTCCTGGCAGGCATTTCGCTTTGAAGGCCTCTGGCTCGTCATCATATCAGCGCAGGAGCTCAAACACAACACCTTAAGAGACCTTGTCATTTCGAACTCTTCTTGCTGCAAGAGTCCTGATTTGCTGCATACGGGCGGATCGAGGGGACTCGTAGTTCACCTGTGGCTACTACAAAGCTGATTTCTCCGTTGCGTCAACGTGCAACCATGCACCAATAATACCAATATCTGCCTTCTCCATGACGGACTTAAGCCTGTCGCCGATCACGTATCCTGAGCCGCTCGTCTAAGTAAACAAAGTCTGTCCTGACAAGCCATGTCATGCGAAACTGCCTCCTGACCCCTCTTGCTGCAGCAGAGTTACTGAATTGGGGCAAGTTCTCGATCAAGTTACTCAATGCCTTGGGCGCATCTCGCGTTCGCAGAAGAGTTGTGTAACGCCATAGGCAAGGAGCCTTGCCTTTCGTAACTGCAAATGATTGATGGGAGTGCGGTACAAATTCATCTCACACTGCGGTGCGACACACGCTTTGCTTCCACATCATGTTTTTTTGCCGACACTCCGCTCATGCAAGCCAACCGAGTCAACCGGCTTTCAAAACTTCAAGGCCCAAGCAAACACGCACCCTTCCTCGAAGCCACAGGCGATCTAGGAATCTAGGAGCCTGGCCCGTGCCATCTTGGGGTCAGACAGGAAAGCCGCCGCGAGTTCCTCCGACACTACCAGACTCAGAGCTGCAGCACTCGGCGAGGAGGACTTGGTTGTCCGACATTTAAGGATTGTTTGCCTGCCCCCTCTCTGCGGATCGTGTCGCCGGGCAGTGAAAACAAGAGAGATACAGTTGTCAATTCAACATGCGGCAAGATCCACGACTAAGTCCATGACACGTCAGGTTCAAGAGAAAGCTTCATCTCCAGACTCCAGTCGGCAAGATGCCGTTTACACAATCCCTCGTTTCAGACGACCAACAGGTCAGTAGGACACAGCTTAGGTTGCAAGCCAGTGCAGGCGTTCACTCGAGTGTGCGGGATGGGCATATCACGCGAACGTTTTGCAGAGGTGCAAGCGGCAAGCAAGCACGGCATCACATCGAAGCGACTCCAAACGAGCTTGGACGAGGGTGTGCAGAATTGTCTGGCAGCTTCCAGCTTCGCGGGCAAAGACCACCACGCCTCTAATCCCATTGATTCACCGCTATGGGAACCAATCGACGTACAGGCACACAAGCAGGCATGAAAGTAGCAGCATGATGCAGTCCCTGCCAGCCACAGTCACCCGCCCAGCAAGCATTCAGGGCTTGGGCAGGGAAGTTGGACCACGCCTCCCGAATGTCGGAGAAAGTAATCCAAGCACTGCCAAGCAGTCGGATGCAGCGGCAGGCTCTGTCTTGGCCAACTGCATCGCCAAGCTGACATGAATTATATGCATGAGGCGACCTGCATGAAGTTCCGGTGCTAGACTGCCTTCTCGCAACAGTGATGCCACACATCGAAGGGATATAAGATGACAGAGAGGAAGGAACTCGGGAAGGAACAAGGGAAATAGAGCGCACATATCGCACAACAGAACACTTCACTACGTTTTGCAAGATTCGAAAACGAAGGCAACCATGAGTTCACATCGCCTGCAGGCCACTAAACTGCAGAGGTGCGATTGCTGAGAGCACTCACAATACACGGAAACACAGCAAAACCATAGTTTACACTGTTTCCAGCATTTGGAAGAACATAAACCTGGCAGGACTCGCAGTTTTGCCATAGGCAGAAACAACGACGAAAATGCTTTGTACCCCAGCACCGGAGTACATTATCTTGTAGCGGCGAAAAACTTGAGAGCACAGAATTTGAATTATAGCCTTTCCGAAGCACACAGGTTATGGCAAGTAACAACATGAAGACTCTTCGTGCATAGCCGCATTGGGGTCTATAGCGCAGTCGGCATGCAAAGAAGAAATCTTGGGTGGTTAGGGCATCGTCCAAGCAGCATGTTTGTGAAGCGATCCCGCCATATGCAGATATATGCAGCTTGCTCAGACTTTCTCCCTGAAGTTGCTGAGTCGCTCTCACCGCCCACAACCCCTTGCGCCTTGACTCCGGTACCAAAATGTATCGTCCCGGCATGATACTTGCAAAGCTGTAGGCTGCATTAACCGAGCTACATGTATCGACCGGCATGATACTGGCAAATGGGAAGCTGCGTCACCCCTTAACCATCTGCCGCTTTAATCAGGAATTGAATCCACAATCTTTCGCGCCAACCCGACAAAATAGAGCATCCGCGGCGCCCCACCAGACACACCCTCAACTCTCATTCCTCCTGACTTCGAGAACCTCTGCGCATAGACAGCTCGGTACGACAGAAGGAGAGGTACATCTTGTGAATCTTGTGTGATCTCATGCATGCCTCCAAGGTGAAGGTTTTGTTCAGGATGCCGGGAATCCTGCACTGAAGCTTTGCGGCAGCTTTGTTGCAAACACGGCGGAGTTGCAAAAGCATCTTCACCCTTCGACTGCGGCCTTGTGGGCATGGTGTGTACAGTGACGTCCAATGATGACCACACCTTGAGGGGGCCATTCGCCTTGGCGCATGCCCCCATGCTCGAAAAGAATGAGAAGATCGCTGAAAGCATTTCTGCACTCGCCCGCCAGAGCGATCCCTGGAGGCGGGTCGCTTCTGTCATATTCCCGAGCAGCTTCATGCTCCCGGTCAACCAGTGATCCTGGCAAAATCGATCTTTCGTGGAAGGGAAGCTGAGAACTCACGTATACTCACGTCATGCCTCCCGCGGCAGGAACTGCAGTGAGGCCAGGAGCTGGATGGGAATGGTCGTTTCCTTGTGTGCGCTACCGTGGTTCAGAACGACGGAAGGCTGGATGCTCGATATTGTTGAGGGCACTACCGCTTAAGCCGAAGTCAGTAGAACGAAAGCCCAGACGGCAGAATGCCCCGAGAACGCATGCTCGAATCAAGTCAGCTGTCCTTGGGAACTCAATAGATGCTACGATGAATGGCCGCTTCGTGTGCGCTCTTCGAGCTGGCTTGTGGATCTTGCAGCTTGCAGGCTCCCCGCACGACCTTGTGATTTGAAGCCTTTTGTCTGGTTGGCAAATTCTGCCTCGACCCCAAGCCAGATACGACCCAAGGTTGAAGTACGGGCACCAACACTGAACCGGTCTTGCACGTCCCTTTCAAGCTGTCTGAATGGGGCGTGGCACAACCAATTCGAAAAGCTGCTTCTTGATCTCGTCCTCTATTGGACCTGGGCTTGGAAAGCTTTTGGCATTTGGAAACTGCATCTTATCTTGCATGTAGGCGTGTCAAGACGAACACGCACGTGAACGAACACACACACACACACACACTTACTTTATGACACAGCTTAAGTGTCAAATTGAAGTTGCCGACTGCAAAAGGTTGAAGGCAACGAAGCACTCAAAAGAAAATATCAAAATGCAGACCTGACCAACAGCACCAAGAATCTTGGAAGCCAACTGAGCGTGAATGCCAGGACTTTTTTGTTTTGGAAGCCGAAATTGAAGTATCGCACCTGATGCGCCACTGCTGCTGGGCTCTGCACTGGGGCTGGTAAGGTGTCGCAAGGATTGCACGATTTAAGAAGGGCCCTATCAACCTCGCTAAGTCATCTCAACAACTCTAATTCAAGGTTTGGAGATGTTGATCTGCATGAGGCTAGAAGAGCGAGCACGCGATATCAGTAGCGAGCAGTCTCTCTTTTTTCGCAACTTCGAAGTCTCTACCTGCAACAAGACTAGTGACCAGCTGAGTTGGACCCAAATGCCCGCGCCTCCTTCGTGACGATCTCCGCTTCCCAGCGACCTTTGCGCTTCTTTGCACGTATCGTCCCAGCGAGGTCAAAAAGGACGGTGGCCTGCCTGATGAGGACAAGCAGTGAAGGCCACCGCGGCAGGTTTAACCATGAGATAGAAGACAAAACCCAAGTTAGTCTTACAAAAAGCCACATGCTTTGGCATTGTGTTTCAAGGCTAAGCAGTAAGCAGAGGCACTGCTCCTCTGGGTCATCGCAGTCCGATGATGCGAGGCTAATAGCCAAACTTGTAGCACAACTGATCACTGTGCTCTCAGTCAGGAGCTGCAACTCTCTGATCCTCATGTCTGCACTGCCAAGTCCAGCATGCTTGGCAGTAGAGTTGCTTCCCACAAGCTCGAAGGCCAGAGCATCTGTACCAGTTCGACTAATTTTTAACTCGGCCTGAATTCGGCTGATGCGGAACTTGTCAGCAAAAAGGTAAACGTCGCTCTCCGTGTCGTCGTCGTTGACACCTAGGACCTGTCGCAAAATGTAGCGGCTCGCGAAATCCGCTTCCCCGACGAGGTCCAAGTTGTCTTGCCGAAGGCACTCCAGGCGATCTTCATCTTTGGGAACCTCCTCGGGATCTGAGCCTTCAGATTCCAGTATCCCTCGAACGCTGCAAACTATCCATGGCAGGAGGGCTGCCAGAAGAGCGCAGCCAGAACTTGTGACCATCACATAGAGGGGTTAGCAAACCAAGCGAAAGTGTGGGACTGTCCCCAAAGCCAATGGCTGCGTCCACTCTCCACGTCTGCAGACCACGCACGGCACATAATTTCGCTTTGCGAGCTCGAGCTACCCGTCACAAATTTTAGTGGGGTAGTAGTGGTGCAGTGTGGCAGGTTCAGCAGGTGGGGTAATTCGGTTGTGGGGTAGTGGGGAAGTGGGGAATTGGGGCAGTGGGGCAATGGAGCAGTGTGGCAGTGGGGTAGTGGGAGGGGGGTGGTCACAGCAGCAGCAGTAGCAACAGCACTAGGACTAGCCTAGCAGTAGCACTAGCAGGAATGGCAGTGGCAGCAGTTGCAGTGGCTGTGGCTGTTGGCTGTTGGCTGTTGGCTGTTGGCTGTTGGCTGTTGGCTTGTTGGCTGTTGGCTGTTGGCTGTTGGCTTGTTGGCTGTTGGCTGTTGGCTGTTGGCTGTTGTTGGCAGTTGACACCTGGCAGCTAGCAGTTAGCAGCTAGCAGTTAGCCGTTAGCAGTAGCAGCAGCAGCAGTCGTAGAATTCATGGTGGTCGCAGCAGCACGAGCAGTAACTTCCTAGAAGCCCTCTCAGGTGTCAATTCCTGGTTATAGCCTCGGGCAGCCTGGAGTCATGTCAATGTGGAATAGTTGGTGCACCCCAGTACCTTACACCCAGGTTAGGAATCGGGTCTTCAGTCCGATTCTTCCCCGGCTCGCTGCCCACTTGAGAGCCGAAGGTCAAACGACTCCCGGAGGCGAAGTAGAAGAAATCACGAGGGAAAGAAGGGCATGTGCTTTCGGCTTTCGAGCAGAACATGGAGAAAGGCCGGCAGCAGGAAGATCAAGAAGATTGCTACACCGGCGGAGGTGAATAACCTAAACCAGCGCAAAAAGGCCGTGAACCGACCCCGCGAACCCACCCCGCTTCGGCCAAGGTGCACCACAAAGGGTGGCTGGCGGAGCATTTCTGCATGCACTGTCGGCGGGTCCATCAGGCAAGGGAACTACAGCAGCACGCACGGCTCTGCGGCTCCGTGGAAGACACAGGAGCACTGCCGAAACGCAAATGAATGACATGCCTGAGCTGAGGCAGTCCAGTAAGCGAACTCCTATGAAACAGGTTTTCCGATATGTTCATCAGCTGCTTTGCAGCCTACTGCTGCAGCAACAGTTGCTCGCATGAGCAACGCTTCGTTCATGCAACAGCAGCAGCTGCACAAGCAATCTTATATACATGCTGTGGCGGAAACTGCATCTTCGTCATCAGAGACCTAGATTGCCAAAATCGTTTCCGCCACGTGATCGAAAGGTGTTCGGCACGTAGGGCAAGAGGCTTCCTTTGCGGACCTCAAGACCCAGCGAGCGATGCACTCCTCGTGGTAGGCATGACCGCAGGGAAGGACAGCCACGTCGGTGTCTATGTCAAAGTCTTCCAAGCAGCAAGCACAAGACTTCTGGCTAGAGATGCTCCCTGACAGCGTGCGGCTGACTGTTGTCAGAGCGGTCCATGTGACGTTGCTTGCGTTCGCGGGGTCGCTCAGGTCGGTCTTGACGGAAACGAGGTTGAAGACCAGGCCGGCGGAAGTCGGCGTGTCCAGCTCTCCGAAGCTGCAACCCGCCCACACACAATGGCACTCCTTCTCCATCTCTGTGTCATTCACAGCGCCACCCTCTGCCCTTGCAGTTTTCGTGAACACGACGACGAACAACAGCAGAAACAGAAGCACCGACATTGACGCACATACCGCCATCGGCCAATACGCATCCTTCACAACTCCCACGAGCATGCTGATCACTGACAGCATGACGAGGACGAGCGCCCACACTATGAGCTTGGAGTTGCTGCATTGCACCGACGCAGCCATCTGAAGGTACGGCCGAGAGCCCTACTAGTCACTAGTCCTATTTCCCAGATCACCCATGAAGGCTGCAAGTCAGCCGGCCCAGTACAAGTTGTCTATTAACCCGGGATAGTGCGGGCATGCCAACGGTTTCAGCATCGATCACAGGTTCCAGCAAGCCTGGGGCCGCTTGAAAATGGACGTTGGGATGGAAACCCTTGCTTTTTGTTGCCGGATGTTGCCGGATCTCACCCCCTTGAGCCCAAAGGTGAACTGTATGTGGCACATTCCTGAGCTGCGTACACGACGACAATGCCACATGCTCGGAAAACTGCGGCGGTCAGCAACTTGCGACTTGCTGACATTGCTTAACTGAAACAACACTACGTCCAATACGAACCAGGCGTTCTTGGAATGGCCCATGTTCTGAAGGTTTCAAGTCCTGCGGGCGATCATGAGAAACGCTGGGCATGCAATGGCATCGTGCCCTAGCTGGACATCACCCAGAAAGCCTTCCTTTTCACAGCTGCAGCCCACTCGTCCGCTAGGGTCGCACACAATCTCCCAGACTCATCGCTCCGTCTCCAGCTCCGCGACCACTTTAACGTCCCATGTCCCGAACGAAACTTCGCTCGACAGCATCGTGAGACTGGGAGTTTCAGTCATACTCGAGCTGAAGTCCATCTGAAAACCAACCGAAGATCTCCAGCTGCCCACCTGCAGGCCGTTACAAGCCGAGACTAGGACTAGGCCCGAGAGGTCACAAGACTCGTGGCAAAGGCAAGGTGAACTTTCTCCAGTCGCATGCGGAAAATTGGAGTCAGGGTGACACGACTGCGTTGAGGTTGTTTCCTGATCCCCGGCCAATGCTCAGCATGCAGAATGCAGACTGTGTGCAAACAAAGAAGTCCTTCGACGATTTTGGCAGGATCGATTCTGGAAGGATCTGTTGGAGAACAACTCCGCAGGATCTGAGGGCTTCGAGCAAAGCCCAACAAAACTTCGGCGCGAGTGACTAACTCATCTCAGTTGCTGATCGCGGAAGATGCGGCTGGAATGTTGCTATTGGTCCTCCTGCGAGCTTGAGACGGGCAAAGCAGATGAGGGACTGTGGAATTCTGACGTTTGACATACTGCGTTGCTCTGTTTGGGCGAGGAGCAGCGAAAACGATCTAGTGAGTCAATCCAGGATTAAAAGTTTCTGGTACTACTGTGCCGAGCAAACACACGCAGATGTAGGTGGGACAGCTTCTCCCTGCTGACGTTTGCATTGGCCACCATATGGCAGCATAACCGTTGACAAGATATGCTCGGGTCAGGCATACTACTCGGCAGGGATCACCGTTCCATTCAGACTTGGCCTGCATGGATTCGTCCACCATGATCTGCGGGTTCAGCGGGTTGTACGTTGGGTACACACGCGGATACAACCTCAATCCAGGAGCGAAGTAAGAAACCGAGTGCAAAGATGCTTTATGAAAGTGAATCCAAGGAGCGTGTTCAAGTAGATCTCCCAGAGGATGAGAAGGACGGAAATGCCCAGCGTAATTGTTGTGACAAGCTGCCCAAGGAAAGTGTCCATGAACGCCCCTTCCTCCATGGCTTGCTTGTCCTCAAGGCCGCTTCTGTTAGATGATTCAGTACGGTAGGTACAACATCGCCCAAAAACAAGCTTTGCTGTGTGCGATCTGGCATCCTTCTCGCGGATGAAATCCCAGACACTGTTCTCCGATGCCCCCTCTCGTGACTTACCCAACTTTCTCACCTTCACCTTCCAGCAGGTCATTGCAGCACCAACGAAGCCTTGATGACCAAAAACACCGCCCTGGCCTTGGGAACCCTGGTGGCTTTGAGCTTGGGCTGCTTCCGCACCCTTTTCCGTACAGTGCCCTCGGACCCAAAGGCGACATGGGATGCCATCTCTGCTGCAACTGTCCATGGCATGGCAAACTTGCACAAGTTCACTACTTCCGAAACACTTTGCTGGTCCAAAGTAATTACATGCCCAGTTTCTGGAGCGCTGGTCTGCGTCACGCCTCGTGCAGCCGGTCAACAGCACGTCATCTATCTGGTGAATGGGACCTGCCTGTCTCACCCTGGGCAGCACCCATGGCAACTTTGAACTTGGACGGTGCAGTTGGAGGCTGAATCAGCCTGCACAAGGCGGCATGCTTGCTTAACAAGACATGACCCGGCAGAGGGGTCTTCAAAAGTTGGGAAGCAGCGTGGGCCCGTGGTGAAACAACTCAATACACTGAAGCATGCCCCTGGCGCCCCTTGGCAGAACTGCAGCCGCGCTGCCCGACAAACCCCAATTGCCATATGCCAGCTGCAGCAATGGCATAGACGGCGGCCACGAGCAACCGCATCGATAACAAAGCCGGGAGTCTGCCGGCAGCACGAACCAATCAAACACAATGACAATCAAGGAGCAGTTGGGCGGTGTGGTGAAAGAAAATGCTGCTTTGCTGGACACAAGTGCTTCCATGCTGGAATCCGTTCGAGCCGAGACCTCATGGCAAGGAATAAGGAAAGCATAACGGGCATGCTTCTTGAGACTGCGCACATGCATTTGACAAGAACATGCCACACTAAGATAAGCCCACCTGTACCAACACGATTGACGAGGTCGATGAGCTTTATGCTGTCCAGTTCAATTTCAAGCCCTGCTCCATGTTCACCCTGCCGGCGAGAAAATCAGCGAACTCAAGATATGAAAAATCGTATGTTTCGTCAGTACGACATTTCACCATTCCTTGCTGCGCTCCAACAACAATAAGGTCTCGACACCAAACTCCCTTCGAACTTTAAACCCGAAATCCGAAAACTCCAAACAAAACCCCTATCCGCTAGACCCTTTTGCAGTCCTCTTGTAGTCTTGCCGGGGAAAGGCCCCTAGACCCTAAAGCCCCCAACCCCTCAACGCTAAACCCAGAGCATTGAATCCCTTTTCCACTCAACCCGGTAACGATCCTAAACTTTGGAAGCCACCTTTTGCCTTAAAGTGCCTTGTGTGTCGTGCATGTAAAGATCTGGGGTTTAGGGTCTTCCTGCAAGTGGGACTAGATTGTTGGTTTGGATAATCTGTTAGTACTTTTGCTTGCTGGCATTAACCATCTTTGCACACACTAGACATGTTGCCATTCCATCCTAGTACCAATGTTGCAGCGCATGCACGCTCGTTCGACACACCGCCTGGCGACAACGGAAGCGGCATCTGCCAGCAGTTGGTTTCGTTCGTCATACCTCGGGAAGGATTTGCCAGCCCAAGCATGCAATAACAGTCTACTGCCACACGCATTCCAAGAGTCGAAAGCTCACGTTTCAGCAACCATGTTTGCAACAACATCATGGCCACCACCTGAGTGAATTAAACTACGGATTCACACGCGCCGGGAAATCAAAGCGAAACCCAGGTCCACACGATTGCACTGAGAATGGCGATGTGCCAAAAGCTCGGACGTGGCAGCCACACCTTCGGCATTCGCAGCTACAAGCAGCTACATCCAGCATGGTTGCAAAAAACATTGCCTCGACCTCCGACTCGTCCCTTCTGAAATGTGATCCTGATCAATTGCCCACTTGTACACGCAGCATCATGCTCTGCATCAACCCCGGCTTCCGACATTCAACCGCCGCTTGCATCTCATGCGGGCTTGACACGCCGTTCCGTCTGCAACAATGTGGGCTTGCGGGACGACATAGCAGAGGCACATGCAAGAAAAGGCAGCCGACTTTGCCGGCAGGCCAAACAAACCTATCAATTAAGCATTTTTGTGCCCCAGGCCGAAGCTTGCCCTTTGCACCTTTGCATATGTGGCGTACATGTAACAGATGTGAAGCAATCGATTACGCTGACATGGAACTCACCTGTCGAATCTGCGGTGGCAAATCGTTCGAAAGCAATTGCGATTCTGAAACTGCATGAGCCTATGTGTCTACCATAAATGCAACATGAGCGGGTTTGTTGTATTTGACATGAACCGATTCCACGTGCAGGAGTGCGCATTTGGGGCGGTGCGAGCATGCTGGCAGCGTCAGCTCGGACATGGAGCTATTCGCCAGCATGGGCTCTTAACTGTGAGCACAGCAGCGCACGGGCATCGGCGCGGAGGCTGGACAGGGGGCACTTGTGATTGCACGTGTTACGTATACGCGAGCTGCCGGTCTCTAAACCCCGCTGGGGGCGGCGTGCACCCTGCAAAAGCGTCGGCCAATCGGGGTGCGAGGTCCAACCTACCACACTGCCGCCGCGTCGGCAGCCTAGCAGACTGGGTAGAAGAGAGAAGGAGCACATTATAGATTTACTACTAATACTTTTTGCCCCGTGCATGGCTGAATGATTCACGAAAGGAGTACTATTTGTTTTTTCTTGGCTATACCGTCTGACGCAGTCGCACCTGGTCATTATGTACTACCGTGCAGCCATCACGCCGCCCGGGCGAGTCTCACAATAGCGGGGAAACGGCTGATAGGCTCTGCCTGGGCGTCTTCCAGCAAATCACCCAGAGGTGGCTCCGTGCCGTTGCAGTCGTCCGCTTCCGCTAACGGCAACTCAAGCAGCGAGTAGGCCCACTCGCAGGCACGAGCCTTGGCCAACTGCCGAAGGAAGGCAGCGGCCTCGTGGCAGAACGTGTCGCCAAACTCAAAGCCAAGCACTACTAGTTTGGCGGCGGCTGAAAGCTCCGGGTGCTGCGTTTCGCTGCCTGCTCAAGCGCCGTGCCTGCGATCCACATTCGGTTGCGCATCGCCGGTCCGCGTGACGGTGAACACCAGTGGTGTGGATTGAAGCGGCGGCCGTCGGTCAAGGGCACGTTAACATTCGTGTCCTTTAGGGGCACGTTTGATGCCCTGCTTCGCGGCACACCCATGCAGCAGCTCTATCCAGAACCGCTCAGCGCATTCCGACAACACCGGCAGTCTGGCAGGCTGCACCGTCGTCGCCAAGGGCAGCTAGCGCGCCTCCACAACGACACCGACGAGCAATCCCCCCAACAACTGTAACCACACTCTTTTCTTCATTTTTTTGCAGCGTGCCGTTTTGCGACTGCGAGTGAAGGCGGGTCCAGGTCCCGGTGCCAACTGCAGTCTACGGCGACGGGACGCGCTTCACGCATAGGCGGGGAGGCGGCTCGGCTCAGCAGTCTCCTACCAGCGAGCTCGTGCAGAACAAGTGGTGGGCCAGCAGCACCGAGCTCCGACTGCAGGGGGAGCTCCGGGAAAGTGGCTTGCTGCACGCACCCGGGCAAGGCGGACAAAGGTTGCAGCTTCCTCAGCCCAGCGTCCGCCCACCTCGAGCCCGAACACAACGAAACGGCTGCAGCGGCTCCGTCGCTTGGGCGGCATTGCACACGGCCCAAGTTGGCTCAAAGGCCTCCGACATTCTGGCGCTTTAGGTTGTTACATCGCCCTCCGGCGGCAGATGGGCCTCGCGTGGCGCCCGGGGACACATGGAAACCCAAGATAGGTAAGCCCTCGTGTTGCGCGGTGCCGGCGCGCACATGCGCAGAACTGACACACCCCGACGGCAGCGCGCCAATCAGGCAGCCCCCTCTCATGGGACAGCGGTCGGCGCATCGCTTGGGCATGCCGAAATGCCACCTCCCCGCTTTCTGAGCCACCCAGGTGCAGCAGCATCCGGGGTGCAAGAAAAAAAAAACTTCCAGCCGCTGTAATCCCCGCAGCGTCCAGTGCCGTGCGCAAGCCAATGCGGAGGGCAAAGCGCAGGGGGCGTCTCGACACCTTCTTGCATTCGCTGTGCTGCTGAGTACCCCGCAGCAACTGCCTGCAAATTTTGAACAAACGGAATACGCTGCAAGAGGCAGTCGCATCGCTGCCAATAAGCGTGCCAAGAACAGTGAACCCCTGTTGTGCTGGCGAGAGCGCCCAGTCGCCGTCCCACACAGGGTGTTGTCAGCGACGGCTCGCAGCTCGGAGATGCTTGCATGGGGGCTCCTCGCCTGCTGCATTCCAGACCCGCGTTTTGCGGCACTTGTGTTCGATGCGTGCGGGCGATGCTGCTGCAGAGGGACACATAGGCCATAGGCCGCATGCACAGCCCACGGAACAGCAGCGTGCGCACGCCCAGTTCGCTCCGGTGGGCTCGGGACCCCAGCCACCAACCTCGACAGCGAACACAACGAGGCGGCAGCGCGGCGAACGCTCAAGCTCGGGGTACGTGTCGCGATGCTTATGCCCCGTTGCCTGAACTCTACGTTCGAGCCCCGGGTTCGGGGAACTCTGAACTCTATGTTCGAACCCTGGGTTTGGGAAGCTCAATATTCGAACCCTGGGTTCGCGGAACTCAATATTCGAACCGTGGGTTCGTGGAACTCAATATTCGAACCCTGGGTTGGGGGAACTCTATGTTCGAACCCTGGGTTCGAGGAGCTCTATGTTCGAACCCTGGGTTCGGGGAACTTTGAACTCTATGTTCGAACCCCGGGTTCGCGGAACTCAATATTCGAACCCTGGGGTTCGGGGAACTCTTCGAACCCAGGGTTCGAACATGGGGAACTTTACATGCGAACCCGAAGCTTGGGTTCCGAGTAAAGTTCTCGGAACCCAGGGTTCGAATCTAGAGTTCCCCGAACCCAAAATTCGAATATAGAGTTGCCCGAACCCAAACTTCGAACATAGAGTTCCGCGAACCCACGGTTGGAATACACAGTTCCTCGAACCCAGGGTTCAATATACCAGGGTTCGACCATAGGTTCCCCGAACCAGGGTTCGAATGTAGAAGACCACCTTGGCCCAGACGAAATCGCTTTAGGGGTTGGAAAGCGAACAAAATACAAGGGGAAGGCACTCTCGGACACGAGTGTCGCGGCTGGCTTTTTGCGGTGAGCAACGACCCTGTGTGAAGGCATTGGAACCGCACCTACGGCCGGACATCCGATATCGGATTATTGCAAGCTGTTGCGAGTGCGCGACACTGCTGCAGGGAAGGCCACTAGCTGAAGTTTAGCGTCAAAAACGGCGATGAAGCCGCGGATCTGGCCCAACTTGAACCCGTTGCCGCTTGTTCTTTCTTTGAGAACTAAGTGTATGCACAAAAACACGACAATAGGAAACGCTGCATGAAGTCCAGTGCAGAGCACAACCCTGTGGAGGTACTCTGTTGTGTCCTTTTCTTATTGATTTTCCGGACCCTGAAATGGCCTTTCAAAGGCTGTCGAAAGTGTTGCAGGGTGGGAAGCCCCGGGAAGAGGGTTGCAGAGGAAACATCAGACACTTTTGAAGCAACTGAAAATATCGAACGTTTGTTTTGAAGCTCTCGCAGCAAAGCCAAAGCATCAAACGTGCTTTGGGGGACCTGGCAGCAACTGCAAGCATCATACGCCTCTTATGGGTTCTTGCAGCAAGATCAAAGCATCAAACTGTGCTTTTGGTGGCCTGGCAGCAACTGAAAGCATCAGACGTTTCTTTCGGCCTCTCGCAGCAATCGCAAAGTATCAGACGTGTTTGCAACAACATCAAACGTTTTATTGGGCTCTCGCGGCACAGCAAAGCGTCAGACGCGGAAGCGTTTAACACCAGAAATCAACTCCTGGAGACAGACCCAAAAACCGTTGTCCTGCAAATCCGTTATTTTGCATATTCAAAACTCCAGACTTCCACAGCGGTTTTGGAAAGCTTCAAAGGGGGTTTAACGGGGGTTTCAAGGCTTAAGGGCCCCCCGCTTTTGGAAGGGGGGCGAAGCGTGAAAGGGAGCTGAAGGGGCTTCAAGGGGGGCTTAAGGGGGCCTTCATGCTGCCTGGGGCTGCATTGAAGGACTCGGGCTGCGTCCCCCCAAACCCCCGGCGGGCGGAAACTAAAATGAAAAACGAACCAGAAACTCAAACAAAATGCAATCACGAACAAAAAAGAAGAAGCCACACGAAATCGCTTTATGGTGGTTTTTGCGAAGAAAATAAAATCAAAAAAGGGAATTGATGAAACAAAACGCAATCACAAACACAAAAGAAGAAGAAGAAGCCACACGAAATCGTTTTATGGTGGTTTTGGCGAACAAAAGAAAATGAGAGAAGAAGAATTCAAGAAACAAAATGATTGACAAAACAACAACAACTGCCAACACAAAAGAAGAACAACCCACACGAAATGGCTTTATGTTGGTTTTTGCAAGTTGTTAACTGAGAAAAAAGAATTAATGAACAAAAAGCAATCACAAACACAAACAAAAAAGAAGAAGCCACACGAAACAAAACTAAAATAAATAAAATGAGAGAAGAATAATCAATGAAACAAAACGCAATTACACACAAACAAGCCACACGAGATCGCTTTATGCGAAGAAAATAAAAAAGGGAGCTTGAAAAGAGACTTGAAGCCCCTTCGAGAATTCAGACACCTCCCTTTTTCGCGCAATGAGTCGCAAGACAAAGCAACGGCAGTCCCTCGCGATTGGATAGGCTGGCAGTTGTGTTCTTCTTCGGGTACTGTTAGTCTCCGGGAGGAAAAACGCTTGCGACTCCTAGAACAGGTGCGTTCCCTTCTTCGTGGGGGTGGCCGCATTTCGACTAAAGAGCTGGAATGTTTTTTGGGCCTAGCCATGTGGGCTTGTGCCCTCTTTCCCACCATGCGTGCCATGTTGCACCCATTCTACAAGGAGTTGTGGTCCCCGCCTCCACTAACTTCAACATCGCTCCGGAGTCATGGCATTGCATTCGCAATTTTCTGGATGCTTCACTTAGGTTTAAGGTTTCCCCGCCTCACACGGCCATCCCCCCAGGTGCCAAACTTCTCTCGGCTCGTCACGTGCCCTTCGCGACACTGGCAGACTTGTCCAAGGTCGCCGTGACGCATAAACGATTGTGGCTCCGCGTTGAGTGCCTCAGCAGCTCGCGGCGGAAGCTGTTGAAGCCTTCGCCGATGCATCAGCATCTGGCCCATCTTGCAGTATGGGAGGTTTTGTTTCCTGTCCGATTCTGGGCCAGGTTTGGTTTACGGAAACTTTTTCGGTTCATGACGTTGAAGCTGCAGGCATTCCCTTCGGCAATGATTTGGCTAAGGAGATAGCCAGTTGTGAAGCCCTGGCTCAGGCAGGGCTGATTCTCGCTCTCTCCGCGCTGGCGGGGTCCCTCTGCGATAATTCCGGGGCAGAGGCGGGACTGAACAAGATGTTTTCCACAAAGCACCCTCCCGGCCTCGTTCTTGAGCATATCGCCCTTCTTGCAGCTATGCATCGAATCTCTATCGATGTGTCTCATGTTCCAGGTGCCAAGAACTGCAAAGCAGATGCACTCAGCCGGCCGGCTGAGTACCCTACTCCACCAGACTGCCTTCCGTGCCAGCGCATGCGCTTCGGGCTCTCTGATCTCTGGGAGCCCCGTCCCAATGTCCGGATTTTCCCTTCTGGCTTCACTTTACCTTGGTTTCGCTGACATCCGCCACTCCCTACAGCACACACTTCCTTGGCCTTTTTGAGCGCACTGTGGGGTGCCAAATGTCCTCGGTGCATAAGTCGCCACCCCACAGCAGGCTGAACTCGGGTGAACCCGTGATGCCTTGTCTTGCTCAACCGATCTTCGTGTTCCTACGGAAAAGTGTCTGACCGAGTGCGGAATGCAGTCATTTTCCGTTCTCGGGTTTAGGGTTTAGGATTTGGTTTAGGGCAACGTTTTTCCTTACAAGAACGTACTTGTGGACTTGTCCACTGATGTTTTGCAAAAAGAAAAACGGTTGCCTTTCCTTTTTGCGAAACTGGAAAGTTTTGATTTTTTTCGCTTTTGCCAGTGCCTGCGTCAGCTTGCTTCAGCACATGTCTTGAAAGGCATTGGTCTCTCTGCATTCCATTTTGGATCAAGTTGCGGCGAAGTCGCTTCGCAATTTTGATTTTCCGCCCAGCCCACCCTGCTTCACCTGTGTGCAAGCCGGCCTCCGCTAGGCCCGGCAACTCACGTTGTGAACGTGCTATCCTTCCTCCGTCATGCCTTCACTCTTGTGTGGCACCACTGCCAGCTTACTGATTGTGCTTCGTCAGATAGACGCAGTTTTGGGGGCGGGTCACATCAGCCCGTCCGAGGCAGCCGCATTGCACGGCCGCCTCAACTTCGCGCAAGGCCAGTTCTTTGGCTGCGTGCTCAAGCCAGCCAGGCCATGGCCTATTTGAGCAAATGGGCTGACGAGCAGTGCACTTCCGATGCAGATCTTGCGAGGTTAATGGCTTACCTGGCAGCGGCACTGTCCAAATAAATCGCCTCCAAGACTGCTTCGGGTGAGCGACACGAAACCGCCAGTTGTGATCTTTGCTGATGGGGCATACGAACTTCGGCTTCGCCACCTTGTTGGGGATCGAGGTGGTGCTGCTTGACCCTGTGAGCAAGAAAACGAGTGGTTGCCGAAATTGTGGTGCCAGCTGAGCTTGTGCCCTTTTGGGTGTCGCTCAAAGATCGCAAGCAAATCATTACCCACCTTGAGCTGTGGCCCGTGCTTGTACCATGCCAAAAAGTTGACTCAGGAGAAACGCGACATCTCGCAACGGTGCCGTGTCGCAGGACACAAAGCAAGTCCAGCATATATAAATAAAGCGGCATCTCTGGTACCTTTCCGAATCTGTCTGCCCATAAAAAATTGATTCCAACTCTAATTGAACAAATATTTTTAAGGCAATCACTTCGAGCGGACACTCTCAGCACACGTTGTTTTCACTCTTGTTCAAAGGCCTGAGGCCACCGGGGTCGTTCAAAGAGTCACGCAAGCTACGGCACGGCACGTCGCCAAAGAAAATCAAAATTGCACATGTGCCGAACACGAAGACTCTTGCACAGGGCACGAAGGCGACCTCAATCAGGGCGGGCGGGTGTGAAATTTCTGTATCCAAGTGCTCACATGTAAAAAGGCAATACGAAGGAAGCTTAGAGACACAAAGGTCGCTGCACATGATACATGTTCTCACTGACACTCAAAGCCGCAGCTTATGCAGAAGTTCATCATTGAGCACTTCAACAGAGTCTAGCTTTACAAAACTGGATACAGCGCAAAAGACGGCTGAAATCATTGAGTGGAGGTCGAAAAAAGTCTTCACCTCGTCGCGGGGCTGAAAAAAGATGGAGGTCGGAAAAAATACATACCGGGGCCAAAAGCAAGATGGACCAGTTCTGCGGTCTGAAAAAACATTTCGAACAGGAAAAAGAACAGTTCGATCAGTTTCGAACTCTGGACGCAGGAACTCTGTGTTCGCGAACCTTGTTTTCAGGAACACTGCGCTCCAAGGTTTTGGATTGATTAGGGTTTAGGGCGTTTAGGGTTTTCAAACTTTGAAAAGAACACGCTCGTCGGAAAGTACCGTGCAAAAACTGCATGCCCAAAATTTACCATGCTAACACTGCAGGCGCGCTCGCACTCGCGCGCTCCATCTCCCAGCACCACACGCAAGATTGTCCTATCACCTCCGGTAAGAGGGTCCATCTTACAACGGTGCAGTCTCGCGGGACACAAAGCAAGTCAAGCATAAACAAATAAAGCGGCATGTCTAGTACCGTTTCGAATCTGAATGCCCATAAAAATTGTTCAATGGCGTCACGATAAGAGCTGTGAGCGTGGGTCAGGCACGCTACGCGTCCTCCATCTCTTGGTGTAAGGAGTGCTACGCACACCACAACGCGGAACCATGTTACCACATTGCCGCCCATGCAACTTTGACTTCAGAATGAACAAGCTCTAGAAGCATTGCCAACAGGTAAATAGCTTTCGTCTTCTGTGACCTTTCCGAGGGATAGAGCCATCCCGAGCAGACGATCCATCACTGGCTGCGAAGGTGCAAAACAAGCGAGCTCTGGATCTGCCTGCGCTGGGAGTGAAGCTGACGTGTGGAAGTGAGGGAGAAAGTGATCGAGTCTGTAGAGGGCAACTACATCATTGTCCAACATAGCTCGGTGGGGTGAGCGACAAGGAACATCATCAAGATCAAATCCCCACGCAGGTTCTCAGCCGTAGGCTCTGCCAACCACAGCAAGACTACTTGATTTACAACGACCACAATGAACTCAGAATCGTCAGAATACGAAAATGACTGTGCCGATGTGGCAGCGCCAGTGGTCGGTGATTCGACTGCCGATGACACAGTCGTCGTCCGTTGAAAGCTCCACAGATAACAAAGGTCAATCTTTCGTGCTCGCCATTGCAAAGGCAGTTCCCAAAGCAAAAGCAAAGAATTCCCCAAGAGCATCCACAGCTTCGCGTCCTACATCTTTAAGATCGAGGACGGGCAAGACTGCAGAGCGACGATCCAATACTCCGATACTGGTTTTCAGGTGCCCCGGACTCCGTCGAGGGCAACCATTGAGAAAGTGTTGAGAAAGCTTTTCAGGAACGTCAACTGCAAGAGTACGGAAAAGATCATGACGTGGAAGAAAATTAAGAACCATCCCAACAACATTGATGACGCGGATATGACCCTCGATACAATTCCGATGCGAGGTGATGCATCATCGTGGCTTCTCCGGCTTTTCTGACGGTCCGAACACTTGTCAGAAAAGACGACACAACAGCAGTTCGAAGCCTCGAACCTTGCACAGTAGACGCACAATCGAAGCGAAGTGCAGGAGATACGAAGCGATCCGATCGTGATTTTCACTGACGGCTGCTTCGAGCCAGACGCCTCCAGGCCAATCACACACTCCGGTGCAGCTTTCGCAGTCATGGTCTTGCTCTTTCTTCAGGCCGGATCTCGGCGGAGGAAGGACTGTTCGACCCTGGTCGGGCGGGCTCCGTCGCCTGGGATCGCATCGGAGTGAATCCAGGAGGCCAAAGTGAAGCTACATTCGACCATGCTTGGCCAGCAGCACAACAATGTCAACTAGGAGATGAAGCGGAGGTAAACCCGATCCGGATCCCTCTGATGCGCATGATTCTGATGGAGACGCAGATTCTGGGTGACAGAGGCGAGAATTTCTGGAAGAGAGGCGGGCAAAGTGACATGCAAATGTTCTCCGAGCATCGGCTGATTCCAACAAGGATTGGATGTTGTGGCTGGCACCAGCTTTCAATCCATTCCCTGACGTGGAGGCTCTGAATGATTCTGGACACAAGAAGTTCAAGAGCATTGATGTTAAATTGTTTTTTTTGGCGTGAGCGGGCCTCGTCGACTACGGCTGTAGCACTCGGTCCCTACAAACTAAACAAACCAACAAACGACCAAAAACAGCGGTGAAACAGGGCGGCTCGATAAAAGAGAGGCAACAAGCAAGCTGCGGCGCAGCATTGATGTTAAGTTGGAAGTCGCCCGGGCTGGTCCCAGAGGGGAAGGTTGGAACCTAGGTTGAACCTGAGTTCTAAACTTTTTTTTTAGCGTGAGCGGGCCTCGTCGACTACGGGCTGGCACTCAAACAACAAACGACCAAAAACAGCGGTGAAACAGGGCGGCTCGATAAAATCACATCTTAAGCCCGAGCATCATGTGAGTTGCGAACAACTCGTCAGCTACGCATTCTTTATGTCAAGCGAAGATCCTATGGCCGCGTACTTTTGAACTCTCACCTTCGCAGAGTCGATTTACGGTTTTCTAATGTGGCAAAGGCATTCTGGGCTCAACCCAAAAGTTCCTGCAAAAGCGTTCCACTTTTCCGGCAACATCTGCGATTGACAAAGAACGAATGCAAAGCCACAAAAATGCAAAACGGGCAGCAAACCTAGAATGTTGCTAGATTCTAGGCCAGTCAGCCCAGAACCTGCCTGCCTGGACCGAGTTTACACAAGGTCTAGGAGCCAGGCATGGCATCATGGGTTTAAGCTTAACTACGTATAACAGGCAATCTTCACATGTTGTAACAGCGAAGAGGGGCAGCGACTCGCATTTCGACCTCTAAAACATGCTAAAAGTCAGATACATCACCTCTGAGTTTTGCAGGGCTTTCAGACATGCACTGAAGGTGTTTCATGCTAAATCCCACCGTTCTCCGTCAGAGACACGCGTAGCAGGCAGAATTCGTCTACAAAGCGAAGCGAGGCTCGACAGGCAAAAGGACTTGTCTCTCCAAGCATCTCTGCCTTCAAACACCCTGCGAACGTCAGATGTGCCAAACAGACTCCACCGGATCTGGCCTCGTTTCAAACTGCCAAGCTAGATACCAGCCATGTCTCAGCCTGCGCCAGCCGGAGAAGAAGTAAAGTGAAAAGAGCTTCTTGACTCACAAACTTACAGAAGGCAAAGCCTCGGCTTTGAGCACCATGCCAGTGCCACCCAACGGTACCAACGTCACCTGAGCTTCTTCTCACACTTTCGCCACGTCTCCAGATCAGCAAAAGTTTACGCATCAGCAAAAACTGTGATTAAGGGAGCCTGGCAACGACTTTCGCACCCAGCATCCTCATCACCTGTGGGCCTTCCGTCGCTCCACCGAGAATCCACAACAGCAAAAGGCCGTCGCTAAGAGCTGTCCAAAACCACGGATGGAGCCCAAAATTAGAGCTCCGGCCGCCCAGAGGCCTGTTGTGTCACGATCGTGCACACGAAGACCACAAGTCCACGGTGGAATCCTCGGGGCGCATCGATAAAGGATCCTACGACGCATCGATCGAGGTCCGATCGGGAGGATGGGCCCCACCCCTTTTGACAAAGGGGGGCTTAAGCCCCCCTTGAAACCCTTTAAGCCCCTTTGAAGCCCCCTTTAAAGGGGTCTCCCCTGAGAGGGGGGAGGCAAAGGGTCGAAGCCTTTAAGCCCCTCCAAGCCCCCTTTAAGCTGCCTCCCTTTAAGCCTCCCCCTGAGTCCCCTTTAAGCCCCCTTTAAGCCCCCCTTAAGCCCCCCCTGTAAGCCCCCCTGTAAGCTCCCCTTTAAGCCTTTAAGCTCCCCTTAAGTCCCCCTTTAAGTCCCCCTTTAAAGCTCCCTCGAGCTCCCTTTTAAGCCCCCCTTTTAAGCCTCCCTAAAGCCCCCCCTTAGCCCCCCTTTAAGCCTCCCACGCAATCACACACACATACAACCACACAAAACAAGAAGAAGAAGCCACACGAAATCGTTTTATGGGGGGATTTTGCGAAGAAAATAAAATGAGAAAAGCAGACTTAAGAAAACAAAACACAATCACAAGCTTCCCACGCAATGACACACACTCACACACACACAAGTCTCCCTTTAAGCCCCTCCTTTAAGCCTTCCGGAAGCCTCCCTTAAGTCCTCCCTAAAGCCTCCCACGCAATCACACACACACACACACACAACAACACAAAACAAGAAAAATAAGCCACACGAAATCGTTTTATGGGGGGATTTTGCGAAGAAAGTAAAATGAGAAAAGCAGACTTAAGGAAACAAAACACAATCACAAGCCTTCCACGCAATGACAAACACACACACACACACAAAACAAAGAATAAGCCACAAAATCGTTTTATTTTTTTTGGCTTGACTGGGCCTCGTCGACTACGGCTGTAGCACTCGGTCCCTACAAACAAGCGAAACTACAAACCAAGCAACAAACTACAACAAAGCGGTGAAACAGCAAAGCGAAGCTCTACCAAGGGCTGCGGCGCACAGGCTTTGCCGGTGTTAGCCGTTCAGCACAAACTACGGAGCCTCAGCGACCGGTCAGGAGCAACAAAGAGCCGTCGCTCAGAGCTGCCCAAAACAACAGGTGGAGCCAAGTCCAGGCTCCGGTTGCCGTTCTAGTCTCGCCAGACAACGGACAACCCCTGTGTTTTGTTCCGTCACGATCGTGCACACCAAAATCCACAAGTCCAAAGTCCACGGTCGGGCGACGTAAGGTGAAGGCACCCAGGCAGTGAGGGCCAGCCAAAGGTGACAGAAGCGGCGTTCTCGCTCTTACTAACCGCAACATATACCGATGGTGACGCGACCAATGCCAGGCAGTGACGACGACCTACGACAAAGCAGAGCCCAAACACGAGGCCGTAAGAGAAGCAGCGTTCTCGCGCTTACTAACTGCAACCTTGCAACCAGTTGAGAAAAGACACGGACCTAAGCAGACGCAAGAGGCGAGCGTGCAGAAGTGACAGAAGCGGCGTTCTCGCTCTTACTAACCGCAACATAAACCGATGCGCGACAATGCCAGACAGAGACGACGAAACTACGACAAAGCAGAGCCCAAACTCGAGGCCGTAAGAGAAGCAGCGTTCTCGCGCTTACTAACTGCAACCTTGCAACCTGATGAGAAAAGGCACAGACCGAAACAGACGTTAAGAGGCGGGCATGCAGAAGTGGCAGAAGCGGCGTTCTCGCACTTGCTAACCGCAACCTTCACCGAAATGCCACGACCAATTCGGGCGGCGACAACCGCGCAACGACAAGCAGAGGCCAAACCCAAGGCCGAAAAAGAAGCAGCGTACTCGCGCTTGCTAACTGCGACCCTGCCCCGTTGGGCAAAGGCACCGCCCGAAGCAGACGTCAAAAGGCAAGCATGGAGGCGGGCGTCCCAGAGCCACCGATACGCCTCTTAGGCGCCTCCTGCGAAATAAGCCGTAGATTTTTGAGGCCTTGGCTATGATACCTCTTCTGCAGGTTTGGGGAGCCCCCCCCCCTAGGGCTACACTGCCAAGGACAGCCGTTTGAACATGAGAAGCTGAAAAACCTGCCCTACATCTTAACTAACCCTGCGCAGCGCCCTAAATTTTTAGAAGGGCTCAGCCAAAGGGTGGGACGGGTACCCAACCCCTAAAAAGCGCAAAAGCTCTCGGCAAAACCTTATTTCCATTAAGCTGGGTAGCGATAGTATTTCGCCCCCGTCACGATGATGTTGGAAGCTTTGCGGCGTATGCAGACGTCAAAAGGCAAGCATGGAGGCGGGCGTCCCCGAGCCACCGATACGCCTACTTAGGCGCCTCCTGCGAAACAAGCCGTAGATTTTTGAGGCCTTGGCTATGATACCTCTGCAGGTGTTGGGATCCCCTACCCATTGGCTATACCAAGCACCACCGCTTCAGCTTATCGGGTTAGGAACCTGCCCTAAATCTTAACTAACCCTGTGCAGCGGCCTAAATTTTTAGAAGGGCTCAGCCAAAGGGTGGGACGGGTGCCCAACCCCTAAAAAGCGCAAAGCTCTCGGCAAAACCTTATTTCCATCAATCTGGGTAGCGATAGTATTTCGCCCCCGTCACGATGATGTTGGAAGCTTTGCGGCGTGCAGCACAGCAAGACCTGCCTCTTGACCTGTGTGGCCCTAACCTTTGCGGCAGCGCGACCTTATTGGAGGCGGAGCAACATTGACCGTTTCCAGTGTTGTCAACTGCAAGACTACTTGCTGAGCCTCCACAGCACTGATTGTTACCGGCTGACCTTGCGTATGAAGGGGCCGTGCTTCAAGCAGATGCTGGAAAGTTTCAAAGACGGCCCATGCCGAGCGTCTTTAATGACCTCCAACCTACCTGCGTGCATGAACAAGCCCTCCTGACCTACTTCTGGGTCGAGTGAAAGGTTTGGCCTTCGAACCTTTGGAGAAACTGCTAAGGCACAGGGCGCCCGATCATGCTGCACAGGCAACTGAGCAGGTGACAAGGGTGGCTTTACCGGCAGGCCACCACGCCGAGCGTTGACTGCGTGAGTCTCGTCACCCAAACACAGAGAACCGTTCAAGAGCGGGCACAACCAACCCCGCAACCGCACAAGCAAGCCCCCCCCAGAAGCTCTCAAAAGCTCTCGGCAAAACCTTATTTCCATCAATCTCTATACATCTTCTTTATGGTCGACAGTCCCTACAACAATCTGGGTAGCGATAGTATTTCGCCCCCGTCACGACGATGTTGGAAACTTTGCGGCGTGCAGCACAGCAAGACCTACCTCTTCTACAGCTGGCTGTAAGGCGAGACGTGGAAGGCATGTTCACAGTGCGTGTGCGCTCAAACACAGATGGCGGCGGCATAGGCAGACTGAACAGGTGACAAGGGTGGCTTTGCCGGCAGGCCACCACGCCGAGCGTTGACTGCGTGAGTCTCGTCACCCAAGTACAGAAAACCTTGGCAAAACAGGCACAACCAAACCCACAACTGCACAAGCAAGCCCCCCCCCCGAAGCTCGCCTGGCGAGTGTTGGTCTCCCAGCTGGGATCTCGGGCTTTTGGCTATGACTCCCCTTCTGCAGGTTTTGGGTTCCCCTACCCTTTGGCTATACCAAGCCGCTTCAGCTTGTCGGGTTAGGAACCTGCCCTAAATCTTAACTAACCCTGTGCAGCGGCCTAAATTTTTAGAAGGGCTCAGCCAAAGGGTGGGACGGGTGCCCAACCCCTAAAAAGCGCAAAGCTCTCGGCAAAACCTTATTTCCATCAATCTGGGTAGCGATAGTATTTCGCCCCCGTCACGATGATGTTGGAAGCTTTGCGGCGTGCAGCACAGCAAGACCTGCCTCTTGACCTGTGTGGCCCTAACCTTTGCGGCAGCGCGACCTGACCTCCAACCTACCTGCGTGCATGAACAAGCCCTCCTGACCTACCTCTGCGTCGAGTGAAAAGGTTTGGCCTTCGAACCTGTGGTCAAACTGCTAAGGCACAGGGGCCCGATCATGCTGCACAGGCAACTGAGCGGGTGACAAGGGTGGCTTTACCGGCAGGCCACCACGCCGAGCGTTGACTGCGTGAGTCTCGTCACCCAAGCACAGAGAACCGTTCCAAAGCGGGCACAACCAACCCCGCAACCGCACAAGCAAGCCCCCCCCCCGTGTTGGAAACTTTGCGGCGTGCAGCACAGCAAGACCTGCCTCTTCTACAGCTGGCTGTAAGGCGAGACGTGGAAGGCATGTTCACAGTGCGTGTGCGCTCAAACACAAATGGCGGCGGCATAGGCAGACTGAACAGGTGACAAGGGTGGCTTTACCGGCAGGCCACCACGCCGAGCGTTGACTGCATGAGTCTCGTCACCCAAGTACAGAAAACCTTGGCAAAACAGGCACAACCAAGCCCACAACTGCACAAGCAAGCCCCCCTCCCCCGAAGCTCGCTTGGCGAGTGTTGGCCTCCCAGCTGGGGTCTCAGGCTTTGGCTATGACTCCCGCTCTGCAGGTTTTGGGATCCCCTACCCTTTGGCTATACCAAGCACCACCGCTTCAGCTTATCGGGTTAGGAACCTGCCCTAAATCTTAACTAACCCAGTGCAGCGGCCTAAATTTTTAGAAGGGCTCAGCCAGAGGGTGGAACGGGTGCCCAACCCCTAAAAAGCGCAAAAGCTCTCGGCAAAACCTTATTTCTATCAATCTCTATACATCTTCTTTATGGTCGACAGTCCCTACAACAATCTAGGTAGCGATAGTATTTCGCCCCCGTCACGACGATGTTGGAAACTTTGCGGCGTGCAGCACAGCAAGACCTACCTCTTCTACAGCCAGATGGCGGCGGCATAGGCAGACTGAACAGGTGACAAGGGTGGCTTTACCGGCAGGCCACCACGCCGAGCGTTGACTGCGTGAGTCTCGTCACCCAAGCACAGAAAACCTTGGCAAAACAGGCACAACCAAACCCACAACTGCACAAGCAAGCCCCCCCCCGAAGCTCGCTTGGCGAGTGTTGGCCTCCCAGCTGGGATCTCGGGCTTTTGGCTATGACTCCCCCCCCTGCAGGTTTTGGGATCCCCTACCCTTGGGCTATACCCAGCACCACCGCTTCAGCTTATCGGGTTAGGAACCTGCCCTAAATCCTAACTAACCCTGTGCAGCGGCCTAAATTTTTAGAAGGGCTTAGCCAAAGGGTGGGACGGGTGCCCAACCCCTAAAAAGCGCAAAAGCTCTCGGCAAAACCTTATTTCCGTCAATCTGGGCGATAGTATTTCGCCCCCGTCACGATGATGTTGGAAGCTTTGCGGCGTGCAGCACAGCAAAACCTGCCTCTAGACTTGTGTGGCCCTAACCTTTGCGGCAGCGCGACCTGACCTCCAACCCACCTGCGTGCGCGGAACCTGGCTCCTAAACTTCACGGCGGGTGTGTTGGAGCCTGAGCTGCAAAACCTGGGAGCCCGGCGTGTGGCTCTTGTGCACTGTTCAGCGGCACGGCAGCTTCAAGCAGCACCACAGTCACACAAGTTTGTTGCAATAGCGTTGAACCAAACCTCCTCCAGATTGGCACAAGGTTACTTCGTGCCAAAGGGCTTGCAAACCACTCAAGACACTTTGAGTTGCCCAATGACTGCGAACTACTCTCCTCCTCAAGGACCCTGGCCTCGACAGCAAGTTGAAAGAGCGAGCCTCCGTTTTTGCTTGACAGCTACTCCGTGAGAGAGGTGTGAGGCAACAGAAACCTGGTGGAGTGCAAGCGCGAGCTGACAAGATCAAAGCTCAGTTTGAGAAGGCCCTCAAAGAACTGGCGGATGTATGTAGGGCCATGCAAAACCAGGTGCAGGAGCAACTCAAGAATGCTTGAGCCGCCGGAAGCTAAGAAGTTCATGATGCAGGTCTCTTCTTGCACTTCTCAACCACCCACAGACAGCGAGTCTGCCGGCTTTACACACTGCCCACTTAAACAAGACGACTTTTGTGCCACAAGACCGCAAACCCGGTTCGCACGCTTAACGGAAGCAGCTACGGCCTGGCGAAACAGCTGTAGTTGCAACAGGAGTGTTTGACACTTGCGCAAACTTCTTAACGCAGAGACGGAGGAAAAAACTCTGGGAGGGGCCTTTATGTACATGAGGCGCCAACCATAAACACGAGCAACACTCTCGACCACTTACGCCCTTTTGTTGAGGCCGCTGGTGTCTTTAACAGTGCAAAGACGAGGAGGACTCTTCTCGCTCCACGCCGCAGCGGCACGACATTTCAAGTACAACTCCCTCATGCAGCAAGACTGGTTCTACCTAGAGGAGCCACATAGCTGCTTTTAGGAGTCGACTGGCCTCCTTTTGGAAGGACCAAAGAAGCACCTCTGGAGAATCGAAACCTCACAGAGCAAGAAATTGAGGCCTCCTCTTCCCCAGGACTTCCTTCGTACCTTCGAGACGGCGGAAGATGGCCGACCGTCTCCGACAGCTCCACGATGAGAAGTATCAACCGCCCGGAAGGCTCAAACCGACGCAATTGCCGAATTGGGCACTCGGCGTGCATGCAACCGCTTTTTCGCTGCCTGGGCAAAGCTGAAACCAACATGGCGAGGCCACTGAAGTGACAGCAGAGTCTCGACCATATGAGCGACTCAAGTCTGAGTCACTGTGGCAAGCCCGGAGAAGTCCACCTCCCAAGTTTGCGGAGATTCGCCAATGAGCCGTTGAGCAAGCCAGGCAGCTGCCCGCTGTCACATAGCGACAAATGTATCGGTACATCTGCTCGATCCGTGCAAGGCCCCCGGCTCAACGGATGGGACATGTCTTTCCTGAAATCCCTCTCCATCGAGGAAATGCAGCCTGTGTACAGTACATAAAGCAGCTCCTGCCCCTGTGGGGGTTCAACCGCAAAGCCCAACGCAGCTGCGATCAGGGACTCCAAGGTTACGATGACTCTCTCTAACCAGTGCGCGCCTTCTCGCCTAAAGAAGAGGCAGATTGCTGCGAGTATGCTTAGCTCCTCACTTCCAGCGGCGACCCCCACGTTGGCTTCCAACCTTAAATCGAGCTCCGCAGTTGACAGGAAAAGGGTCAAGCCTAATCCTAATCGAAGCCCGAAGCCCAATCTAAGCTCAGCTGGGCTCGAAGCTCGAACCAGAACCCCATTTCCCTCAGCCCCACCAGTCTTCTAAGCTGGAAAGAGCCTCATCCGACGTGATGCAGGTGAGACAATCTCTCTCTCAGAACGTGGACACACTTCTGATCCCTGCAAGAGGACGTGTTCGCACTCCTCGATGTGTGGCCCTGCTAGTTGCTGAGAGCTGTAGTTCAGAGCAAGATGTTTAATTTCTAGAATGTGCTTGCACTTCTCAGCACATCCGGGAAGCTCTAGGACCCAGAATGGACCAGTGTGTTTCAATTGCAGTTGAACCGGACATTACTCTTCGGAGTCGCCACCAAAAAAAGGAAAAAGAAAAAAAGGTGGAAAGAAAAGGTTCGGAATGTTCAAGAGAGGTGAGGAAGAATGGGAGGAAGAGCAACTCTACAAAATCACCAGCAAGGCCACCACAAGGAGCCAAAGAGAATGAACAAGTGCGTCAAACACAGTTGTGCTATGGTGAAGATTTGCAAGTGGACAAGCACAATGCCACATGTGAAAGAGAAAGAGAAAGACTCTTTGGAGCAAACGGTTCTTGCAGAAGGATCGAAGATGACTCAGAACTCGTTGAAGTCGTTCTGGATAGTGGTGCGGATTGTCATGTACTTCCGCTATGCTACTACAGTGAAGACTTAGGAGCAGTTGAGTTCCCAGCTTTGAGAATGGTTATTCAAGATGCCCAAGGCAACAGGATAAGAACAACTGAAACAAGAGCGAACATCACATTCGAATTTTAAAGGACAGATGGAAGAGTGAGAAAGGTGAGAGATTCAGCTGTGTTCGGAGATGTGACACAACCACTATTTCCTGTAGGCAAGTTGTGGAAAGTCGGATGGGGACTTGATCCTCTAGATCAGTTCAATGCTTACCTGAAGAAGGGATCGGCAAAAGTGCCAGTGAGGTTTGCAAGAAACTCAACAGTCACAGATCTCAAGACAAACAGAGCTCAAGTGAAGGTTGAAAGTGATGAACCACAAGTGAGAAAGCTTACATTGATCAAGCAAATGGAAGACGATTTTGAGAAGATGAAGTATCATGAAGGATGGTTTTTCATGACAGATGGGAAGCCAGCAAGGATCGATTATGACAAGTACACAACATATGACCCCACAAATGATGACGTGGAAGCATTCAAATTCAGAACTACTTTGGTACCGAGGTATGGTGAGAACATCGTATGGAGCGAACTGGAGTTTGTGGAGTGCGCTGAAGAGTGGAAAGACCGAGAAGAGATCATGATAGATGCAGTTGAAGAGAACTCGGTTATCATCACGATCTTGGAGAGGAAGTCTCTAGGACTTGAAGAATACGGCGAGTATGAAAGAACAGCGCCAAAGAAGAAAAAGAAAGAACAAGAAAAGGAAGCAGCAGACGTGGAGATGGAAGTTCACAAAGAGAAGACCGAGACAAAGAAGTCGGTTGAACAAGTCGAGAAAGAAGCAGCAGAAGCTATGGAGAATTTGTTTCCTAGCGATCCGCCTGCAGAAGAAGAGATGAAAGAATGGAAGAAAATTGAAGAGCAACTGCCAAGTCTAGGGGAGAAAATGGAAGAAGCGATGATTGTGGCAGGAGTTGAACTCAGCCCAGGAAGCACCATCAAGCAGCTGAGGACAGCATGTGAATTCCTGAAGATAGGAAAGACTGGAAGTAAGGCTCAATTATGGCAACGGTTGAAACAAGCCGTATCATCGAACAAGATGAAGGAGTTGGTAGAAATTTCCAAAGGATTGGAACTAGAGTTCACAAGAGAACCAAAAGGAGAAAAGAGACCAGAGATGTCAACTGAAGAAGAGAGAAAGAAGCATGAGTTGACGCACCTACCAAAAGCTGATTGGTGTGAAAGTTGTCAAGCAACAAGGTCAAGAGAAGATAACTTTGATGTGTCAGAGAAGAAGAATGAAGCATCACTAGTTTCAATGGATTTCAAGTTTACTGGAACTCGAGATGAGGAGAACACAAAGGATAACAAAGATGCGTTGACGATCGGACTGGTGATGGTTGACGAAGCAACCAAGTTTGTACATGTCATTCCGGTAGCGACAAAGGAAGCGACGGCATACGTTGTTGAAGAAGTCTGCAGAGTCCTTATGCTGTTGAATTCTAAAGTCATTCTGAGAACTGACACTGAACCAGCGATGATTTCGCTGAGGAAGAAGGTGCAAGGAATAAGGAAGATGAAGAATCTTGATACAGAGATACAAGATGTAGCACCAGATGAACACCAAGGATTGCAAGTTGAAAGATGGGTTCAAACAGTTAGGAACTTATCCAAGACATTGGTGTATGGAGTTGAATCGCAAGCGAAAGTGAAGATTACTTCAGAAAGTACGCTGTATCCATGGGCAGCAAGACATGCAGCATTCTTGCTGAACAGGTTTGTTGTGAAGAAAGGATCAACACCGTTTGAAGTGCTATTCGACAGAGAGTACAAAGGAACATTAGCACCATGGGGAAGCGTAGTATTGGCAAAACCAGTACCAAAAGTCAAGGAGAAAGGTGAAGCATGGAGAAAAGGAATCTTCGTTGGAAAGGATTCGGTGAACAATTTGAATCTGATAAGCGCAAGACAAGGAATCATCAAGAGCAGAACAATGAGACAGTGTACGCCACTGTATGATGTCGAAGTGTTAGCAGAAGCAACAGGAACACCGTGGAACTACACACAAGACATGTTGGTAGGAAGAAAATCCACGAAGAGATTGCCACCGCATAGTGGGATTGAAATGGCAATTGGCGATAAGCCAGAAGTTGTTCCAAGAAAGGAAAGAAGCCAGGAACAAGAAGATGAGTTGAGAGATTACAGCCCAAGTCAAGAAGCGGCGTCAGACCCGCCGAGCGAGACTGAACAAGACATGAACGAAGATCCAGGTGAAGGACATGTTGGATCATCAAGCAGTAGTTCAAGCAGTCGAGGAAAAGGTGTCACAAGAAGAAGAAGTGAAAGAAGTGATGAATCTGATGAGTTGATTCGAGGAGAGAATCCACCGCCAGCATCGCCAAAGAGGAACCTGGAAAAAGGCGAGCAACCAGAAGCGGTGAGGCAGAAGATGGATGAAGGCCCAACAGAAGCTGAAGAGAGACCAGAGAAGTTTATTGCCGTTGGAGATGCATCAAGTTCGGTCAGAAGAGTGATCGACATGAGAAGTGTGAAGAAGATAGAACCATTCCTAAGAAAGGAACTTCCGCAGTATCATGACGATGAAGAAGTCGAGTTGGAAGAATTCGAAGAGATGGAAGCTGAGTTTGATGAAGAAGAAGAATGGCAAGAATCAGATGGTGAAGAAGAGATACCAGAAGACATGCCAAAATGGTCGAATGATTTTGAAAGCGGACCACCAAAGCTAGATGATGATGAAATGATGAAAGTAGAAGGTGTGTCCAAGAAGCACGAATTGGAGGGACTCGAGAAGATGAAAGTGCTGAACAAATTGCCAAAAGGAACGGATACCTCAAAGTACAAGTTTCTGTCGACAAAGATAGTGTACGACTGGAGACACAGGGACAAAGAATGGAGAAGACGAGGAAGACTGGTAGCAAGAGAGTTCAAGTGGTTAGGTGATACAGATATCGCAAGTTTATTTTCACCAACCGGTGTAGCAAGCACAGTGAAGCTACTGTCAGCGTTGTTTGCGTCTTCAGAAGGATATACACTTGGAAGTATCGATGTTGGTGACGCCTACCTAATGGTAGAGCAGGAGGAGCCGACTATCGTTGAAGTCGATGGAGAAATTTATGAACTAGGGTTCACGTTACCCGGACAGCGAATCGGCAGTGCAGCTTGGTTCGGAAAGTTGAAAAGCTACCTTGAAGAGTATTGGTTAGCAAGTGATAGTTGACTCCCAGCACTATTCTCAAGGAAACCAGACAAAGAAGGATTCGGAATCATTGTGTTGAGTCATGTAGACGACATGGAGCTGTATGCATCCAGAGAAGAATTCAAGAAGTTGGTTGAATTTCTGAGAAGCAAAGGATTGAAGATCAAAGTGGAAGGACCACTGGACGAGAATGAAGGATCAATGAGTTTCCTGAAGAGAAGTTTCAAGTCAATGGGAGATGGAAACGTGGCGATCACGATGAACTCAAAGTACATCGAAGGATTGATTGAAGTGCTCAAACTGGAAGGAGCATATCCAAAGAAATTGCCATGTCCAGCAGACAATGGAAGATCATTTCAGGCAAAAGAAGGTGGAATGGAACCGCTGAGTGCAGAAGACCACCACACGTTCAGAAAAGGAGTAGGAATACTACTGTATCTCGCGCCAGAGAGGCCAGATATCATGCATGTCTTGAAGAAGCTGTCAACAAAGCTCGCACCACCCGTTGAAGCAGATATGGAACTGCTAAGATACGTTGGAAAGTATCTCAAGGGAACGCCAGAACTGGAACTGGTACATCAAAGAAGTTACCCTGGAAAAAGTTTCTTAGAAGTGAAGAACAGAAGCAGCGAAGGAAGCGTTGAAAGGGACAACTACAAAGTTCCCGCGCTCATCGAAGTGATAAGTGACAGCGACTGGGCAGCAGACCGAGAGTCAAGGCAAAGTGTTTCATGTGGAGTGATCGTGGTGAATGGAAACCTGGTTCACTTCCAAAGCAAGAGACAAAAGAGCGTAGCATTGTCATCTTGCGAAGCCGAGACAATCGCGGCAACATCAATCTTAAGCGAAGGTGTTTTTCTGAAAGGATTACTGACAAGAATCCGAGGAGTTGAGCCAAGACTGATGTTATACAGTGATTCGTCAAGCTCAAGACAGTTCATCTCAAGAAAAGGCTTAGGCAAGGCACGCCATTTACAAGTGGATCTTTTGTGGATCCAAAGAATTCCGAAGCTCGTTATATGTGCGATAGCCGGTAAGGACAATCCCTCAGACTTAGGGACCAAATCCCTGACACGGGAGAAAATACGCAAGTATATGCTAAGCCTAGGATACACAGGTGAATTTTTGACACCAAGTGCTCAAGAAGTTCAGGAAGCTGAAGTGAGAAGGATGAGATCAAGAAGTGTTACAAGAATTGATGAAAGGATGATTACAAGGATTATCCAAACGGTTACGACCGCAGTGTTGTTGTCGTTGACTGAAGCAAGAAGATTCGGTGAAGCAGGTGACCAAGGACTGGGAATAGCAAACTACATTTGCATTCTGTTGTGCATGTTTACAGCAGCGATCATGCATAAAGTTGCAAGCGCAGCCATTTTGCTCAAGAAGAAAGACAAGGAAGAAGAAGGTATAAGAGCAATGGCCGATGATGAAGCAGTCAAGTTCATGATTACCGAAAGAAGCAGAAGCATCGAGACGACCGAGTACCTTCGGAAAGTGCAAACGCGGAAAGAAGTGAGAGGCCAACCGCAGATGACCTCGGGAAGGAAGTGGAAGCGCTCAATCAGAAGCACCGCGAGGACAAGAAGTCGGAAGAAGAAGAAGAGAAGCCGGAGAAAAAGGAAGAAAGTGAAGCTGGATCGGATCCAGACTCCGATGATGAAGAAGATTCGAAGGAGAGTGATTCAGCAGAGATTGAAGAGAAGGAAAAAGAGAAGAAGAAGGAAAAGAAGATCGAGGAAAGAGAAGAGACAATGGAGACATTCAAGCAGACAGCTGAAGAATTGGCACAAGAAGCAGAGAAGTCAAAGAAGGACTACCAAGAAGCGGCCACAGGAGCTTATGTGGGCATTATTGCATGCATTTTGTGCATTCATGGAGCAACCGCAACCGCAGTCATTTCGGCCCACAGCGAGAAGGATCAAGAGGCCAGAAATATAAGCAGAAGGATGGAAGAGATGATGGACATCTTGATGGTTACATTAAGCGCTATGGGAATAATCTTCCTGATCCAACAAGTGATTAAAGGATGGAAGATTTTACACCAAAAGATCAGGTCAATGAGAGGCGAAGAACTGGTGTATGTTTATCCGACAAGACATGTCTATCATAAGCGCACGTGCAAGTGGTGGAGCCCGCCACCTGCTACTCAAGAGATGTCTATCGAAGCTGCAGTGAATAAAGGCTGCAGATCATGCTGGGTATGCCACCCAGCGGACAGAGTAAGCCAACGTATTGAAAGACCTTCAAGTTCGTCAAGGACCACAGAAGTATGCACAGCAATATGCGACTGGTGCGGTGAAAGTCGTTGCGCACGCAACAAAAGAAGTCATCACACCCACAGTTGCGTGGAATGCATCCGCGATCACGCGGAGGAGAACTGGCGACAGTGGTACGATGTTGATGAAGGTGAAGAGGACCACGGAGAAGAGGATACACAAGGGCAAGCACCAAGTGATTACCAACGACCAGAAGAGCTCACAGATCAAGAATGGGCTAATATGACACTAGCTCAAAGAAGAGAGGCCCTAGCAACTATGGGGCAGCAGCAGCTGGGAGATACAGCACGCTTAACCTACGAGGCGTTCGTCGCCGGATCCCAGCAGAGGGCTGAAGAGCTTACCCCAGCGTTGCTTCAGGAGTTAAGAGAAGAGCAAGAGGAAGAAGATAGAGGCCTCGATCATCGCCGAGGTCAATCAAGTGAAGGATTAAGGTTCAGATCCAACAGTGACAATAGTGATGACGAAAGATCAAGACTCAGACGTCGAGTTCAAGCTGTAAGTGCTACAATGGCTCCGGGAACGCCAGACAGCACAGAAGCAAGGACCCAAGGGCCCCTGGGATTTGGTGAAATGTAGATGCGGTTTAAAGCGAGAAAAGAAGGAGAAGGAAAAGGTGTGAGGGCGAAGCGATCGCCCATGGCAAAAGAGAGTGAGGGCGATTTCCAGCCCAAGGCAAGCAGTGAGGGCGGAACAGCCGCCCAAGGCAAATCGTTTGTTTCACAACCTTTGAAAGAAGTGTGGCAAAGATGGAAAGGAAAGATCAAAAGCCACTGCCAAGTGAAGCGGCATACGACAATCACTACGAGCACAACGATGGTTTAAAAGACCAAACACGTGAGGCTTTTTCAAGCCAGAACTGAAAAGAGGCAAAAGGCCTAAAGAGCGGTTAAGTCAAAAGAAATCCGCCAAAGTTCCAATTGCCGAAGAGCGATCCTTGTGCTCGCTCAAGCTTGTTTTTATGGAACAACAACGCGGTTTTTGTGCAACTCTGCTTAATTGCGTTTGACATTCCTTTCACAACAGCTGTCGGCCCAAAGAGCAACATGTCGAAGCACATGTTTTCGCAAAGACTTTACCAACGTGGGTTGTGTTTCATATACATGGTGAGTCACTTGATTCACGTGGTTTTTCAGCACGCATTGTCTTGAAATTGGCAGTTTTATCTCTCGCATACAACAACACCTTCACGTGAGGGTGCATGGGCCGTGTACCCCCCTGAGGGGTCATCGCATGCAGCCGGACTCTGAGTCCGAGACCAGTGCCGGTGGCTCCTTTGTGCACAGGGAAGACCTTCGCTTGTTAGAAGAGTCACTTCAAGATCAGCTAGCTTCACTTCAGTTGCGTGTGACGGTCCTGGAGAGCCGCCTGCACCCGACCAACTTAGAGGGCACTCTTGTGGCACCCAGTGTTTCCAGTGCTGAGTCTGAGTTTGAGCCCAGCCTGGAGGATCTCGTGGCAGCTTATCCGAGAGTAATCCCGCGTGTGTGGGGCTTCTTGCAAGTTTCCGATCGCCGCGCATTGCTTGTGGCCTCTTGGTACATGCATACAGGGGCTAGACGAGAGTTGCTTAAAGACGCCTTTTTGCACGGATGGCCTTGCCCATCGCCGCCTCGAGCCCTAATCCTTCCCGAGAGTCCAAGTGTGATTCAGTGGATGCAGAATTTGTTTCCTCGCTGCCTGGCGCTGATGCAGGTACTCCCTTAACTGCGAGAGTGCCGGAACTTAGTGGTGCCTGCACATTGGGGGTTAGTGGTTCTACAGACATGCTGGAACCAGCTCCCGCCTCGGCGGGCCACCGGCACACGGATTCAGCATTCGAGCGTCATTTGCAAGGGTTGCTTGAAAGTGTGGACTCTCCTGCAAAGTCGTCGGTAGGCTCATTTGAGTTAGTCGAGACTCATGCGCCAGTGATTGTGAAGCGGTATAAGAACAGCAGGCATTCGCATTCAGTGCAGACTGTGCATGGAAGTTTGCCTGGCCCAGTGCTTCCTTTGCAAGGGGTGCCACGACCACCCAAGTCAATGCCGGGGCCCAGTAGGCTCAGCGAGCCCAGTCGTAGGCCTTTCGTGCCCAGGGTTGCAGCGGCACCGCTGCATAATCCGGTTCCACGCCCGAGGTTTAGTCGTGTAGGCTGGGATTGTAGTCCTTTACCAAACCCGGTTCCCCTCAGGGCAGCTGATTATCACAGGCCTCGGCCCCTGGAGACGTCCAATACATTGGCGATCAGTGCACCTTCCGCTGTCTTGCACAGGGAGCGGACCCCGGCCCCCAGGGGTTGTGCTAAGGCTAGTGTAGATTTTGGTTTGGGTGTCCGTTTTCCGGCTCAGTCGCATAATGCACCGGCTCTGGGTTTCAGCTCGATCAATGACGGTCATGCCAAGCAGTTTGAGCAGGGCAAGATCATCTGGGAAATGCTCAAGCCCCGACTGCTCCCGATCTCAGATTGCCTTGCCGACTTGTCAGGTTCCTTTCACGGCGACGTGCTTGAGCACCGCATCCTTAGCAGTGTGGCGGACACGACTCTTGTGCGTTACCTCAGTGCTGTCAGGCATTTCATTGAAGCTTTGGAGTGCTTGGGGGTGCCGGTGTCGGATAAGGTCCGTCAAGTGGATGTTGCTGACGCTTTGCTGGTCATGCATAAAGGGGGCAGCCAAGTAGGCAACAGTCTTAAGGCAATCCGCTGGGCACGCAAGGCACTCGCTCTCCGCCTTCCGGACTTGTATTCAGGCATCATGTTGAACATCTCCGGTAAAATCGAGGCGGACCGCAAGGAAGCGCTTCCGCTTCCCATGTTTGTCCTGGGACTTCTTGAAAGGAGCTTGCTTTTGGCTGAGGGTTCTGTGCAGCATCGCTTATTCATAGGCGCGGTATTGGTCTGTTGTTGGAGCAGTCTTCGTCTCAGCGATGCTCAACACACCAAATGGACTTCGCTTCAGTCCGGATCCTGGTGCCTGCGTGGAGTGAACTTCCGCACTAAAGTTAGTCGTAGAGGGGTCCCTTTCGGTCTGATAACACAGGGCATTTATGGTTTCAAGCGCGAGTTCACACGCACTTGGGTGGCCAAGTACCTCTCTCTCTTGGGCGAGGAATGGGATGCAGTGGTAAATCGTTTTGGAGATGTGACGCCAGACTGTCTGTTCTTCAGAAGCACCGATTCTGAGTTTGCTCCCATGTCATACGGGGAAGTTCTGTCGGCTCTCCGATGCACCTTGATTTCTCTCGGTTTGAGTGCTGAGGAAGCGCGTGACTTCACTGTGCACAGCATGAAAGCATGTTTACTTGCTGTGATGGCACAGAGAGGCTTCAGAACCTCGCGCCGTGAAGCGCAAGGACACCACCAACCGTCGGGCCGGAGTGCCCGACTTTATTCACGGGACGATATCTGGCCGGCACTAGAAGCTCAACGAGCCCTTGTGCAATCGCTTCGCTCGGGGTGGATGCCGAGTACGCCTCTGGGGCGTGGGGGACAACATCCTACCCCCCAACGACCTTTTGTTCATGTGAATGTCACTAGCGAACCATCGCCCGTGCACCCCAGATTTCCGCTTTTGGATGTGTTTCCACCTGAGGTCTCTCATGAGGCGGTGCAGGTCGATAGGGAAGAGTCCCAGTCAGCAGGCAGCAGTGATATGCAGGCTCCTACGTTGGAGGCCGCTTTATCTTCATCCAGTGAGTCGGAGCAGGATGCCGGCACTTCAGGTTCGGTCCGGCGTTCAAGTGGGGCCATCTCAGCCACTTTCCAGCCTGAGGAGTGCGATGAATTCTTGTTCTTGCAGGGGGCATCGGGTACAGTCCATGTGGCAGCGCCTCAGGAAGGTGCATCGGGAACGGCAGCTTATGCTGAAGGGCACACTGCCCACCTTAGGCCACGGTGTGGAGCCTTGGCCAAGTCTTTTGCAGTTTTGACCACCGTGCCGGTAGGGGCACGCCTTTGCATGCACGTCGCATGCAGGCGAGTTTTGGAGCTTTAGAGGCTGTTTGGGCAGCACGCGGAAAATCAAATCGCTATTGCATACTTGTAACACTGAAGCGCTTGAGAAATGCAGCATGCAAGATTGGAACTGAACATGTTTCGTGGCAGCCTTAACGGGCCCTCAGCTCGGCGGCGGGATCAAGCTGGACTTGACGAGCAGGCGGGGAAACTGCTTTCCATTCGTGTCAAGATTGGCCGGGAGTCGATCCGCACGTGTGTGCTCGCCGCGGCAATGCGGCGTTTAGGTTCGGTATGGGCTTGCCGATTTGCTGCTGGGTTTCAGTCGACTGCAATATGTGGGTCTGAAATCCAGGCTGTGGAAAGGGCTGTGCATGGTTCGCGCAGCAGGTGTAGGCGCCAGTGCTGGCAGATCTTATCGCACGTGTGTGCCAGTCCGCCATCCAAGACGGTCGTGAAATGCGGAGGGCGACCCCCCCCCTAGTTGGCTTACCTTCAAGGCAAGTGCATGGCGATTGCAGCCAGTGGGATATGATACTACCGGGCATAAAAGTCCTTCGGAAACCTGGCGGCCGTGGGGCCAATCGCACGTGTGTGCAGCGGGCAAGGGCTACTGCTGCCGATCGTTCATCGATTGCAATTTCACCCTGTCTGTCTGCACCTCGCTTCAGGCTTCCATGGCTAACGTGGATGCGGCGCTTTTGGAGCTTGCCGTTGCATGCAGAGTTCCGCAGGAGTTCCACTTCGTGCTGGATGGTTATGACGTGCCGCTGTTTGGTTGCCTAGCAGCCTCACACTCGGAAGTGGATGCCTCAATCGAGGTACTGCTGGAGGGGGCCGCCTTGCCTGCGGAATCCACCGAGAAACTACGTCTTATGTCATCCTTCCGCCTGCTGTTTCAGAAGTGTCAGTCTGTGACAGCAACTGGTTCGAATGCGGGGAGTGCGGCCCACGCAAGCATGACATCCAATGCAGCTTCATGGGTAGACTCTTTCCCGGCAAAATTGACAGGTGAGGAGGTGGTGAAGCTCCGCCTTGAGTTCGAGGCTTCGTACCCAGGAGAGGTCTTGGATGCGGATAACACCCCAGGTCACCGGCTCTTAGCGTTGGCCGCAAAGCTTGTTAAACCAGGTGAGATGCGGTGGGTGGCTTGGAAACATCGGATGAGCAAATCCCAAGAGGAGGCCTTCGCTCTGCGCAGGCCGGCAAAAATCCCGAGGTTGGAAGAGCTGGTGTACGACGAGATACCTTCAAGAGAGCTACCTCAAGGCCAAGTCGGCATGACCTTCCTGCAGGGCATCTTGGGTCTTTTGTGCATATCACTCGCCTTCGTTAAGGCTAAGGGGGCTCACCTTCAGAGCTTGCGGCTTTACGAGCGCAAGTTCATCCGCTTGGCCTGCCAACGGCATGAGGCATCTTCAGGGCTCCGAAGCCCGAATATGGAGGAGCTTCAGGCGGCAGACAAGCACATTTGGGGCTTGATTGCAGATTTGGTCAATGTCCACAAGTGGAGCCTGAATGATGCACTGACGGAGGTAGTGCAAGTTCGCGGTGACTTGGCGGCCATGTTGCAGCCTCGCAGCCAAATCTTGAAGATCAACAGGCAGCCTTTCAAAGGCAATGGCAAGGGGAAAGACTCCCCTGGTGGTAGGAACGGCAAGGGCAACAAGGGCAATGGTACCAACAGTCAACGCTGGATGCTTTCTTACACGGACTCCAAGGGTCAACGCAAACAATTGTGCCGTGGTTACAGTTCTCCAGACGGATGCAAGTTTGAAAACTGTAAATTCGAGCATCTCTGCCCGGTTCCCGGCCCAGATGGAAAGCCATGCCTAGGGAAGCATCCTGCTTTCCAACACCGCAAAATCTGAAGGTCACAGTCGGTGGCGGAACACTCCGATGTGCGGACTGGTCGATCCAGCGAACTTCCGTCGCCGACTTCAGCGGATTTTTCTTGGGAAGCTTGCTTGGCTATCCTGCAGAATCACTGTTTGGGTGATGCTCCTCTGTACCGAGATACAGTTCTTGCAGGGGCGCGATCTCGAGCACAATATTTCAATTTTGGGGCGAGAGCGGGCTCCAATGCGGGGCTTTGCAAAGGCACAGCAGAAAACGCAGAATTCGTTGAGTACCTGAACATTTTCCTTCGGCAGATTTTTCCAGACGGCACATGGTCCAGCTTCTGTGTCAGTCACAATGAGTTCGCTCACATCCACGTGGATAAGAACCTTCCGGGATCTTTGAATTATTCATTCAGTGTTGGGGCTTTCGAGAAAGGCGGTTTGTGGGTGGCTTTGCCGCCAGACGAACTTCCTCACCTTCCACGAGTGTCTCCGCCGGACACATCAGCTGATGCCTCGCTGTTGGGTTGCATAGTTCAGACCAGGAGGTGTGGTTTTTCTTGGGACGGCCGCATTGCTCATTGTTCGGAGCCATGGGTTGGTGACAGATGGGTCGTGACGGCCTATACTTCTTGCACTTGGGGTTCAATGACGGACCCGGATCTTCGTTCTTTACGTGATCTTATGTTTCCGCTACCAGGCGACGCCGTGGTGATCGACGAGGCGGAGTGTGAGTCTCGGGCTGCCAAAATTGATCAGGCACAGCTGGGGCTACCAGTTGCAATCATGCCTCCCGACCTTGATGCAATTCGAGGAAATCTTTTTCTGGAGATCTGTTCTGGGCCAAATCGGCCTCTGTCTGCTGCCCTCCTGGCGAAAGGTGTTTCAGTGCTCTCGATCGACATTCTTTTGCATGAAGATCACAACTTGTTGAATGACTCCACTTATGACAGCCTCATGCGGCTATGCTACAGCGGACAGGTGAATCTGGCACACGCCTCTCCACCTTGCACGGAGTACTCCAGGCTCAAGCTCCGGGCAGATGGTGGCCCCAGGGCGCTTCGCACTCCAGAACACATGTCTGGCGTTCCTGATTTGAGTCCGTCAGAGCGGCAACGTCTGGAGCAAAGTAAAAAAGTGCTGGTTCGTACAATCAATTTGCTGCTGGCAACATACTGCGCTGGAGGGCATGTTAGTCTGGAAAACCCTTTGAACAGCATGGCATGGTTGGAGCAGGAAGTCCGGGAATTTCTGCAACACATCAACGCGGACCTGAACTGTGTGGCTGCTTGTGGCTATGGTATGGATGTACTGAAGCAGTGGTGTTTCGCATGCAGTTTTCGGGACCTCCAGCAGATTGCATGTGGTTGTCAACACGATCCTCAGTCGCATGCACAGGTGGCAGGGATTGTTGACAAAGACGGCGTTTACGCTTCCAGAGCCACTTCGGAGTTTCCGGCACAGCTCGCGCAGGCCTATGCAGAAGCTGTACACCATTTCTCTTGAACAGGTTAGGTTTCTTCGAACCCACAAAACCAAGGAGGAACTTCCCCGAAGCACACAGGACGGAGGTGGGATCTACTCAATGCCGGATTGGAGTTTTCCTCCAAGCGGCTGCAAGGACCTCCTAGGGGGAGTGCGTAAGCAGCTTGTGGAGTACCTTTTCCACATCAGGGCCCCATTGCGATTGCGCGCCCATGTGGAGTCCGAAAGCGAACTCCCGCTGTTCACAGAGACTGAGGTTCGGCAGTTCAGGGAGATCTGGCAGCAATGGTTCATGCAACAGGGTGTGCAATCAATCGATTGGAGCGTGGCTGAACATCAACCTTACTCGCTGCTGGCCTTACAAAGCCTCTCTCGAGCCTTGCAAGACAGAGATGATGAACTCTTTCCAGCATTGATTGCGGGTGTTCCCACAGGTTTCTTCTCGGATATCCCGCCCAGTCACGTTTTCATTCCGAAGCACAAGGATGACTCTTCCGAAGCCCCGGCGGAACTTGTGATCTGTGATCGCAACTGGAAGGGGGCCAGAGAAAATCCTAAAATCCTTTCGGAATTGATTGATAAGGAGATTTCAGAGGGTTTTCTTGAAGAGCTTGATCTTGCTTCAGCTCAGCAGCGCTGGGAGAACATCGCAGTTGCCAAGCTCAACATGGTTTTGGCGGACAATCGCAAGCCGCGCTTAATCATGGATGGGACGGTTTCTGGGGTCAACTCCTCTTGCTTCTTGAATGAGCGATACTGTCTGCCCTCGCTTAAAGACGTACGCTCTGCATTCCCACTTCGCATGAACAACGAGGACTTGTCAGCTTTCAGCTTGGACATTCGCGCGGCTCACAAAACGATCCGCATTCGGGAGAAGGACCGTGGATTGGCGGGGATCAAGCTTGAGGACGGTCGACACCTTTGGTACCGAGTTTGCCCATTCGGCACAGGTTTCAGTGCTCTGTGGTGGGCACGATTGTCTGCTTTCATGATCCGAACTTTTCATCTCTTGATTTGGTTGTGTCACGCTTTAGGCATCTTTGTCGACGACCTATTGCTGTGGCAAGGCGACAAAGCAATTGAGATTTCAGGCTGCCTCATCCTCAGCTTTTGCCAAGCTTACAATGTGCCACTATCGTGGCACAAACTGCAGTGCGGGTACAGAGTGAAGTGGATAGGATGGCTATTCAATTTCAGATCAGGAACTTTCAGTCTGCCAACCGACAAGATTGAGAAGATTCTTCGTTCAGTGCGGGTCGTTCTGCGGCCAGGCAACGTGGATCGCTGCGATCTTGAAAAAACGGTGGGTTTGCTTCAGTGGGTGAGCCAGATTTCTCCTGAACTCCGCCCCTGGATGGCATTCTTGTATTCGGATCTGCATAGACCGGTGGCCACAAACCATCATGTGGATTCTGGCGAGTGGCACTTGCTGCATGAGTACTTGGATGATAACCTGCGGTTCACCAGCCAACCTCCAGGCACAGCTATTCCACGAGGTGCTCGTCTTTTGTCTGCCAGGCACATTGAGCTGCACTCCAAGCAGGACTTGAACAAAGTTCCTCTGACTTCACGTCGGATATATATGCGTATCTCTGATCCCAAACATCCCAAGCGCAAACTTTCGGAATGCAGCCGCAAGTTCATGGAATTTTGGGAATCGTGGTGCATGCGCAGCCCATTGGAACAGTGCCTGCACCTTCCTCCACGGAGCATTGCCTGTACCTTGGCAGCGGATGCTTGTGCTCAGGGTTCCTCTATCGGGATAAGTGGTTTTCTGCGTGTTGAGGGCTCACCCGTCTTGTGGTTCAGCGAACGATTTGAGAAGTCGGATTTCGATGACTTGAACATCCCTCTCGACAACAACACTCAGAAGAATATTGGATGCTGGGAGCTCCTGGCTCAAATTGCTCTGGCACTTCTTTTTGCAGAGACTTGCCCGGGCGGACGATGCAGGCTTCAGCTGCGTACTTTCTGCGACAATGCCTCTGCGCAGGCATCGGCAAATCGTTTGATGACTACGTCATCCCCGCTATGCCTTTTCGCTCAGCAACTGGCTTTTGTCGCTTTTAGACACAGGATTACCCTGGACGTGCACCACATTTCGGGCTTCCGCAACGAGGAGGCAGATTACCTGTCCCGCTGGAACGGCACGGACCCTCTGTTGCCCGAGTTCGCTGAAACCTTTCGCTATCGCTACCCAGTCAAGCGCATGTGGCAGTCTGACCATGATGTGAGAGTGTTCCCGAAGGGCACTCGGCTCCTGTGGAGTCCTCCGTGAAGGCAGCCATTCAGTCGTAGCACGATTTCAATTGGGGCTCTTGTCCCAGCGCTCCTCCTTCTTTGGCTGTGGCAGTTCTTAAGGGGGGATGCATCTTGATAAGTCCGATACTTCGGTATCTTACTTACTCGAGTGCTTTCCACCACAGCCAAAAAGAAGGAGGGGTCCGAGTGCAGTCTCTGTAGTTCGTTCGCGAGACCGGATGAACATTTCATAAATTCATACTTTATATTTTATTGATTCTGGAATACATATCCTCGGTTTTCCCTTATGATATTTGAAAGCTTTGCTTACCGAATATCTGGTCCATTTCCATCGTGGTGTGCCGACGGCTGTTGTGAAATATAAAACGATCCTTGTGCTCGCTCAAGCTTGTTTTTATGGAACAACAACGCGGTTTTTGTGCAACTCTGCTTAATTGCGTTTGACATTCCTTTCACAACAGCTGTCGGCCCAAAGAGCAACATGTCGAAGCACATGTTTTCGCAAAGACCCCACCCTCCCACCCATGAGCAGTGTGTGCTCATGTGGTCTTTGTTGCATGCGTGGTACTCTTTCTATCTCACGCCTATCGGGCATAACTGTGTGTGCGCCAAACTTTTCTCCAGGCTTCACATGTGTGAGGCGGTTGGACTCACGAAGATTGTTTGGTACAACCCTCGGTGTGCGTCACCCTAGTCACTGAGTCGGCTCTGTGAGTCACAAGTGCTGGTGATTACGAGTTCTCTTGGCGAGAGCTTGTGGTTCACTTGGCACCCTTTTCCAGTGGTGCATCAGGATGCTATCCTCCCTTCCAGGATGTATGTTGGTGTTTATGTTTCCTTACTGGTAGTTGCTTACAACGCTGTTTACGACGGAAGGGGGGGGATGCATCTTGATAAGTCCGATACTTCGGTGTCTTACTTACTCGAGTGCTTTCCACCACAGCCAAAAAGAAGGAGGGGTCCGAGTGCAGTCTCTGTAGTTCGTTCGCGAGACCGGATGAATATTTCATAAATTCATACTTTATATTTTATTGATTCTGGAATACATATCCTCGGTTTTCCCTTATGATATTTGAAAGCTTTGCTTACCGAATATCTGGTCCATTTCCATCGTGGTGTGCCGACGGCTGTTGTGAAATATAAAACAAGTATGGACCTACATCGCGAAGCGCGACGTGAAGAAAAAGTGAGTGTGCATTTAGATTCGGAGTGAGTCCATGCCAATCGTGTTTGGAAATCGACTCAAATCTGTTATAGGACATCTGAAGAATGAGGATGAAGAAGAAAACGAGAAGGCTAAAGATGTTCAACAAAGTGCTAAAGCAAGCGTGCGAGAAGAGAAGATTAAGCTCAATAGAGCATGTGACAAGAGTGGAAAAGTTTCACAAGGATCACGTTACACGACAAAGCTGTGTACGTGATGAGGGCGTAACAGAAAGTTCAATTTTCCCTCATGCCCAATTTAGCACGTTTCACTGCGTATCTCCGTAGGTCAAACGTAGGCTCAAGCACAGCCGACAGCAGAGTTGGAGAGTGAGAAAAGTATCCAAGCTCGTGCCGTGTTGTAAGAAGTATACTGGTAAAAGGGTTTAAACTTTCAGAGTCGCTACGAGACCTCACACAATCTTGGCACGGACGTGCGCAATCGTCGAGGTCTACATGAGATTTGTGGCATTAGGCTGCAAGACATGGGCCCCGAGAACAGCCAGCGTGTGGTGGATCTCATTGAAGAGATGTCAGACCATCGTGACCGTCGACTACCTCAACGAGGAGATCGTGCAAGTTACGCTTACAATCCAGCTACTGACCAGTGGGATAATCCAGGCTACCAATCCATAGGAGGCGGTAGACCGATCCGATGCGGTATCCTTGATCTGATCCCGACCAAAGGTGCACGATTCATCAACTCCAGATGGGATATCGTGGACGAAGTCGTGATTCGCAACCTCACCCACCAACGAAGGAAGAATGCTGAATGGGCGCTATCATGCATACAATCTGACTTACGCCACAGACTCGCAAGGCGTCCAGGATCAGAATGGCTTGATGGTAAATGCCGAGTGGCGTTCACGGACATCATCAGATGTGATGAGGGTGGATGGGTGCTTGTCGAAGAGTTGGTCAGAAAAGAGGAGCTCTGGACCCACAGCAGCAGGGGCATTACGGAAGGAATCTCTGGACAAGATTACGATCAAAGGAAGAGGGCCTACAATGAGAGATTGCAGTTGCTGTTCCAAGGGAACATGTTGGCGGCCACAAAGCGGTACAAAGCCAAAATCAGACTGCAGTTTCTGGGTGTAAGAGTGAAGGAACCCGGAGGTGGGCCTCTCGGTGCGGTCGACACACAGAGCTTGGTTTCCGTGCAAGATCAGATCGCCGAGATCCAGTCGAATACCCACACCAGATTCAACCAACAATACTTGCGACCATGCAACGGTTGGGTCAAACCATGGGCTGTTCGTGCTACAAGTGGTCACTCTACGCACTCCAACCCTCACAACAACTTGCTTCAGTTGGACAAGGACAGGTTCGCAATCTCTCCGTCGATGAGCCTTCTGGGCCGTCTGGGAGGAGCATTCCACGCGACAGCATGCCTTGGACTCTATTGTTCTACATGGCATTGTGCCTGGTTCGGAGGACCCCGACGGGGACTTCGACCAGCGCCGTCAATTCAGGGACGACAGAGGCGGTCGACTCCACAGCTACTGGGGGGTATTTGCACCGTTTGAAGGCAGGACTGCTGCTACAACGAAGACTCGAGTACACGGGCCAGAGGCGAAACGCATGCCGCTCGTGGTTCTCCACGTCCCCTCGACAGACCTCGCCCGAGAAGGAGGACGAATTACCGATAGTGGCGTCATCATCATTGGACGTACGGTGCCGTTCTCATTCGTCAAGGAAGCATGGTTTTGCGTTCCGAATCCTCGAGATTCACATTCGTTCGCGTTGGTGGAGAAGATCTATGATGAAAGATTGGAAAACGAGATGGTGTTGGAGTACAGTGGATCTCCATTGCTCCCTGAATTCGAGCGGTACAGGACGCCGGGTAAGATCATGGAATTGCTCTGCGACATGCCCCGAGGTCCTCACGATGCAAACAAGGAGCAGATGATGCGTTCTCGAAACCCACAGGGAGAACACCGTCCGGCACCACCACATGAACCAAGCCATCAAGTTTGTCATCAAACATTGGCGACCCGAAGATCTACGACGAGATGAAGATGGCAGGAGAATGAGGGTGTGCCCGGCATGTTACAACATCGTCCCGGCATGCTTCACCCGATGCACATCGTGCTTGTCGCAGTTCATCTCATGCGGTCATTACCAAGGCACCTCACAACGGGAGACTCCTACGGAGATCCCTAGTGAATTCATTGCTCAGACAATGGAGGCTGCAGCAGCAGCGGTACCCGAAACGACTGCAGAGGAACAAGAAGCCATGGAGACGGAGACGGTGGCAGAGCCCGAAGGCACCCCCGACATGTCCATCATCGGAGAAGAAGATGCAGAACAGGAACCAGATGAGGAGATGGACATTGAGCAGGTGGAGGACTTTGACGATGAGGTACCAGAAAATTGGCCTTGGAACGTCGACCCGTCGTCATCGCTGGTCACTCTTTAAACATCGACCCTGAACTGCAGATTGCTCGCACTGCCATGCAGCCGCCCTACTACCACAACAAGAGGAACGCCCATTGCATCGACGCAAACATGGCGGCTCTTTCCTACATGGCGTTTGTGGTCTGCAGGTGCATTCACAAAACATGGTCAGGTTTGGCAAAGTGGGCAACAATGCCATTGTTCCAGATGAAAGAGAATTTCTCCCTTGGTCAACGCTATGACGCTTGGGAAGTGGGACGAACTGGCAGAAGTTGACCGTGAAACTGGAGTGAGCAGGGAAGTGTCCGATGAGGAAATCATTCGGTATGCCAAGGAAAGGGAAGCCACCAAACCGTCCAAAGATGCGTATGATCCCAACGGGACTTACACTCTTAAGCGCTTCCGAACGAACCAGTTGATCTCATTGTTGATCCGAGGTGCAAACATGATGGGAATCGGCAGGGACGTATTCGACCCAAGCACCTTCTTGAAGCGCGAAAATGACGTGAAGGTCATGCACTTCTGTTGCTTGAACGTTCTTTGCGAACTCATTCCCATGGTGACAGGACACTCGCAATTTTCTGTTCTTCGACCGTCACCAACTGGACCAGTGGAGTTTCTATATATCGACCCGGTAGGTATCCTTTTGATGCATGCGGACTATTCCGTGCAGACCATCGGATTACTTGTTGACCACAACATCCAGATGCCATCACACTTCATGAAGAAGCTCACTGCCAGCAGGGTCGAAAGAGAGAGCTGAACCCCAATGCACGTCGTCCTGAAGCACTACGATCCTTGTGCTTGCTCAAGCTTGTTTTTATGGAACAACAACGCGGTTTTTATGCAACTCCCTTTGCTTGCGGTTGACACTCCTTTCACAACAGCTGTCGGCCCAATGAGCAACATGTCGAAGCACATGTTTTCGCAAAGACTTTACCAACGTGGGTGGTGTTTTCACGAACATGATGAGTCATTTGATTCACGTGGTTTTCAACATGCATTATTTTGCAATTGGTAGTTTTATCTCTCTCACACAACAACACCTTCACGTGAGGGTGCATGGGCCGTGGATCCCCCTGAGGGGTCATCGCATGCAGCCGGATTCTGAGTCCGAGACCAGTGCTGGTGGCTCCTTTGTGCACAGAGACGACCTTCGCCTGTTAGAAGAGTCATTTCAAGATCAGCTAGCTTCGCTTCAGTTGCGTGTGACGGTCCTGGAGAGCCGCCTGCGCCCGATCAACTTAGAGGGAGCTCTTGCCGCACCCAGTGTTTCCAGTGCTGAGTCTGAGTTTGAGCCCAGCCTGGAGGATCTCGTGGCAGCTTATCCGAGAGTCATCCCGCGTGTGTGGGGCTTCTTGCAAGCTTCAGATCGCCGCGCATTGCTCGTGGCCTCTTGGTACATACATACAGGTGCTAGACGAGAGTTGCTTAAAGACGCCTTTTTGCACGGATGGCCCTGCCCATCACCTCCTCGAGCCCTACGCCTTCCCGAGAGCCCGAGTGTGATTCAGTGGATGCAGAATTGGTTTCATCGTTGCCGGGCGCTGATGCAGGTACTCCCTTAACTGCGAGAGTGCCGGAACTGAGTGGTTCTGCAGACCTGCTGGAACCAGATCCCGCCTCGGCGGGACACCAGCACACAGATTCAGCATTCGAGCGTCATTTGCAAGGGTTGCTTGAAAGTGTGGACTCTCCTGCAAAGTCGTCGGTAGGCTCGTTTGAGTTAGTCGAAAATCCTGCGCCAGTGATTGTGAAGCGGTATAAGAACAGCAGGCATTCGCATTCAGTGCAGACTGTGCATGGAAGTTTGCCTGGCCCAGTGCTTCCTTTGCAAGGGGTGCCACGACCACCCAAGTCAGTGCCGGGGCCCCGTAGGCTCAGCGAGCCCAGTCGTAGGCCTTTCGTGCCCAGGGTTGCAGCGGCACCGCTGCATAATCCGGTTCCACGCCCGAGGTTTAGTCGTGTAGGCTGGGATTGTAGTCCTTTACCAAACCCGGTTCCCCTCAGGGCAGCTGATTATCACAGGCCTCGGCCCCTGGAGACATCCAATACATTGGCGATCAGTGCACCTTCCGCTGTCTTGCACAGGGAGCGGACCCCGGCCCCCAGGGGTTGTGCTAAGGCTAGTGTAGATTTTGGTTTGGGTGTCCGTTTTCCGGCTCAGTCGCATAATGCACCGGCTCTGGGTTTCAGTTCGATCAATGACGGTCATGCCAAGCAGTTTGAGCAGGGCAGGATCATCTGGGAAATGCTCAAGCCCCGGCTGCTCCCGATCTCAGATTGCCTTGCCGACTTGTCAGGTTCTTTTCACGGCGACGTGCTTGAGCACCGCATCCTTAGCAGTGTGGCGGACACAACTCTTGTGCGTTACCTCAGTGCTGTCAGGCATTTCATTGAAGCTTTGGAGTGCTTGGGGGTGCCGGTGTCGGATAAGGTCCGGCAAGTGGATGTTGCTGACGCTTTGCTGGTCATGCATAAAGGGGGCAGCCAAGTAGGCAACAGTCTTAAGGCAATCCGCTGGGCACGCAAGGCACTCGCTCTCCGCCTTCCGGACTTGTATTCAGGCATCATGTTGAACATCTCAGGTAAAATCGAGGCGGACCGCAAGGAAGCACTTCCGCTTCCCATGTTTGTCCTGGGACTTCTTGAAAGGAGCTTGATTTTGGCTGAGGGTTCTGTGCAGCATCGCTTATTCATAGGCGCGGTATTGGTCTGTTGTTGGAGCAGTCTTCGTCTCAGCGATGCTCAACACACCAAATGGACTTCGCTTCAGTCCGGATCCTGGTGCTTGCGTGGAGTGAACTTCCGCACTAAAGTTAGTCGTAGAGGGGTCCCTTTCGGTCTGATAACACAGGGCATTTATGGTTTCAAGCGCGAGTTCACACGCACTTGGGTGGCCAAGTATCTCTTTCTCTTGGGTGAGGAATGGGATGCAGTGGTCAATCGTTTTGGAGATGTGACGCCAGACTGTCTGTTCTTCAGAAGCACCGATTCGGAGTTTGCTCCCATGTCATACGGGGAAGTTCTGTCGGCTCTCCGTTGCACCTTGATTTCTCTCGGTTTGAGTGCTGAGGAAGCACGTGACTTCACTGTGCACAGCATGAAAGCATGTTTACTTGCTGTGATGGCACAGAGAGGCTTCCGAACCTCGCGCCGTGAAGCGCAAGGACACCACCAACCGTCGGGCCGGAGTGCCCGACTTTATTCACGGGACGATATCTGGCCGGCGCTAGAAGCTCAACGAGCCCTTGTGCAATCGCTTCGCTCGGGGTGGATGCCGAGTACGCCTCTGGGGCGTGGGGGACAACATCCTACCCCCCAACGACCTTTTGTTCATGTGAATGTCCCTAGCGAACCATCGCCCGTGCACCCCAGATTTCCGCTTTTGGATGTGTTTCCACCTGAGGTCTCTCATGAGGCGGTGCAGGTCGATAGGGAAGAGTCCCAGTCAGCAGGAAGCAGTGATATGCAGGCTCCTACGTTGGAGGCCGCTTTATCTTCATCCAGTGAGTCGGAGCAGGATGACGGCACTTCAGGTTCGGTCCGGCGTTCAAGTGGGGCCATCTCTGCCACTTTCCAGCCTGAGGAGTGCGATGAGTTCTTGTTCTTGCAGGGGGCATCAGGTACAGTCCATGTGGCAGCGCCTCAGGAAGGTGCATCGGGAACGGCAGCTCATGCTGAAGGGCACACTGCCCACCTTAGGCCACGGTGTGGAGCCTTGGCCAAGTCTTTTGCAGTTTTGACCACCGTGCCGGTAGGGGCACGCCTTTGCATGCACGTCGCATGCAGGCGAGTTTTGGAGCTTTAGAGGCTGTTTGGGCAGCACGCGAAAAAGCAAATCGCTATTGCATACTTGTAACACTGAAGCGCTTGAGAAATGCAGCATGCAAGATTGGAACTGAACATGTTTCGTGGCAGCCTTAACGGGCCCTCAGCTCGGCGGCGGGATCAAGCTGGACTTGACGAGCAGGCGGGGAAACTGCTTTCCATTCGTGTCAAGATTGGCCGGGAGTCGATCCGCACGTGTGTGCTCGCCGCGGCAATGCGGCGTTTAGGTTCGGTATGGGCTTGCCGATTTGCTGCTGGGTTTCAGTCGACTGCAATATGTGGGTCTGAAATCCAGGCTGTGGAAAGGGCTGCGCGTGGTTCGCGCAGCAGGTGTAGGCGCCAGTGCTGGCAGATCTTATCGCACGTGTGTGCCAGTCCGCCATCCAAGACGGTCGTGAAATGCGGAGGGCGACCCCCCCCCTAGTTGGCTTACCTTCAAGGCAAGTGCATGGCGATTGCAGCCAGTGGGATATGATACTACCGGGCATAAAAGTCCTTCGGAAACCTGGCGGCCGTGTGGCCAATCGCACGTGTGTGCAGCGGGCAAGGGCTACTGCTGCCGATCGTTCATCGATTGCAATTTCACCCTGTCTGTCTGCACCTCGCTTCAGGCTTCCATGGCTAACGTGGATGCGGCGCTTTTGGAGCTTGCCGTTGCATGCAGAGTTCCGCAGGAGTTCCACTTCGTGCTGGATGGTTATGACGTGCCGCTGTTTGGTTGCCTAGCAGCCTCACACTCGGAAGTGGATGCCTCAATCGAGGTACTGCTGGAAGGGGCCGCCTTGCCTGCGGAATCCACCGAGAAACTACGTCTTATGTCATCCTTCCGCCTGCTGTTTCAGAAGTGTCAGTCTGTGACAGCAACTGGTTCGAATGCGGGGAGCGCGGCCCAAGCAAGCATGACATCCAATGCAGCTTCATGGGTAGACTCTTTCCCGGCAAAATTGACAGGTGAGGAGGTGGTGAAACTCCGCCTTGAGTTCGAGGCTTCGTACCCAGGAGAGGTCTTGGATGCGGATAACACCCCAGGTCACCGGCTCTTAGCGTTGGCAGCAAAGCTTGTTAAACCAGGTGAGATGCGGTGGGTGGCTTGGAAACATCGGATGAGCAAATCCCAAAAATCCCGAGGTTGGAAGAGCTGGTGTACGACGAGATACCTTCAAGAGAGCTACCTCAAGGCCAAGTCGGCATGACCTTCCTGCAGGGCATCTTGGGTCTTTTGTGCATATCACTCGCTTTCGTTAAGGGGGCTCACCTTCAGAGCTTGCGGCTTTACGAGCGCAAGTTCATCCGCTTGGCCTGCCAGCGGCATGAGGCATCTTCAGGGCTCCGAAGCCCGAATATGGAGGAGCTTCAGGCGGCAGACAAGCACATTTGGGGCTTGATTGCAGATTTGGTCAATGTCCACAAGTGGAGCCTGAATGATGCACTGACGGAGGTAGTGCAAGTTCGCGGTGACTTGGCGGCCATGTTGCAGCCTCGCAGCCAAATCTTGAAGATCAACAGGCAGCATTTCAAAGGCAATGGCAAGGGGAAAGACTCCCCTGGTGGTAAGAACGGCAAGGGCAACAAGGGCAATGGCACCAACAGTCAACGCTGGATGCTTTCTTACACGGACTCCAAGGGTCAACGCAAACAATTGTGCCGTGGGTACAGTTCTCCAGACGGATGCAAGTTTGAGAACTGTAAATTCGAGCATCTCGGCCCGGTTCCCGGCCCAGATGGAAAGCCATGCCTAGGGAAGCATCCTGCTTTCCAACACCGCAAAATCTGAAGGTCACAGTCGGTGGCGGAACACTCCGATGTGCGGACTGGTCGATCCAGCGAATTTCCGTCGCCGACTTCAGCAGACTTTTCTTGGGAAGCTTGCTTGGCTATCCTGCAGAATCACTGTGTGGGTGATGCTCCTCTGTACCGAGATACAGTTCTTGCAGGTGCGCGATCTCGAGCACAATATTTCAATTTTGGGGCGAGAGCGGGCTCCAATGCGGGGCTTTGCAAAGGCACAGCAGAAAACGCAGAATTCGTTGAGTACCTGAACATTTTCCTTCGGCAGATTTTTCCAGACGGCACATGGTCCAGCTTCTGTGTCAGTCACAATGAGTTCGCTCACATCCACGTGGATAAGAACCTTCCGGGATCTTTGAATTATTCATTCAGTGTTGGGGCTTTCGAGAAAGGCGGTTTGTGGGTGGCTTTGCCGCCAGACGAACTTCCTCACCTTCCACGAGTGTCTCCGCCGGACACTTCTGCTGATGCCTCGCTGTTGGGTTGCATAGTTCAGACCAGGAGGTGTGGTTTTTCTTGGGACGGCCGCATTGCTCATTGTTCGGAGCCATGGGTCGGTGACAGATGGGTCGTGACGGCCTATACTTCTTGTACTTGGGGTTCAATGACGGAACCGGATCTTCGCTCTTTACGTGATCTGATGTTTCCGCTACCAGGCGACGCCATGGTGATCGACGAGGCGGAGTGTGGGTCTCGGGCTGCCAAAATTGATCAGGCACAGCTGGGGCTACCAGTTGCAATCATGCCTCCCGACCTTGATGCAATTCGAGGAAATCTTTTTCTGGAGATCTGTTCTGGGCCAAATCGGCCTCTGTCTGCTGCCCTCCTGGCGAAAGGTGTTTCAGTGCTCTCGATCGACATTCTTTTGCATGAAGTTCACAACTTGTTGAATGACTCCACTTATGACAGCCTCATGCGGCTATGCTACAGCGGACAGGTGAATCTGGCCCACGCTTCTCCACCTTGCACGGAGTACTCCAGGCTCAAGCTCCGGGCTGACCCACGGAGCGGAGCGCAGTAATGTTTATCCTGGTCTAGCGAAGCCAAAGGCGAAGCGAACTTGCAGCTTTTCGTTGTCATGTTTCCAAGACATTTTGGCTTTTTATTTTTCCATGTCTCACATGCAATGTTTTCCTCAGTGCGATTTTGAATCATGTCACGCCGGTGGTGATGCTCAAGCTGTGTTCGCTTAGCAAGAAAAATTTTTGAGACCTCCGCTAGGGGCTTGTAACGGCGTCCTAGCAAGTTCCAGGCCCTTTATCTCAAGGCTTTAGGGCGTCACGACCCCCCGCCCTGGTGCGGGGTGTCAGATGGACTTCGGCGACGCGCTCGCCGCAGGTTCGTCTCATCGTTCCGAGCAAAGCTCTGAGAGCACTCAGGAGATTTTGAGTCAGCATATCTACGAGCTCCAGCTGGAGGTCAACGAACTAAGGCTTCAGGTGCAAGCTCTCACAACCCAGGTGCAAGCACTAGAAGAGAGCCTCTCTCGCGTCTGGGTGAACCAGACGGGCCATCATCAGCGCCTGTCGTGGCTTGAGGGAATCATTCAGAGCCTGCGCTCTGCCTTCAGGTCGTTTCTCGAGCCGCCCTTGCACGAGTCTTAAGCTTCTTTTCCGGGGGATGAGTGCTGAAGCTTTTTATCCGGATGAGGGAGCCGATGAGGGGGCCGTCTCGCAGCCTGTTGAATCAGGTCAGCAGGTCCCTCTGTCTGAGGGGGCCGTCTCGCAGTCTGTTGAATCAGGTCCGCAGGTCCCTCTGTCTGCCATACCTGCCAGCCCAATATCTCCGAGTGCGGCTGTGTTCGAGGGCACACCTGATCAGGGTCCCTTAGCGGCCTTCATGAGCAGCCCCGTCGAGGGCGATGATCTTACTGAGGAACAGCTGGGGGGCTTGATGTCTCGCGAGGACACACAACTTCCCCCTGACGACGACCCGATTGCAGACCGTTTGGAACAGCAGCTTGCAGGCTTCATGGCCTACGGCGGCAGTGCAGGTGATTGGCATGCCATGAACTCAGGTTTCATTCTTGCAAGGCATTCCCGTCAGGCGATGCCGTGGGAAAGAGTGACGAGGCCCCGCTTGGGGCCCGGCTTCATGTTCCAGGAGCCGTTGCTAGGTCGCTTCGACGGCCTTAGGAGGGCGGCGATCCCCGCCCCTGCAGCAGGGCCGTGGGCATGGGTGCCCAAAGGAACTTACGAGGCCAGGCGACTTCTCGCAGCCAGGTTCGCCAAAAGCGATGACATGCTTAGGCTTACAGCACTGAAGAAAATTCGGCTCATCGTGCTTTTCTTCCCGGATGATTCGGAGCTTGGAAGGAACCTCGTGGGTTCTGCAGGCTCCCTGGTGGAGGAATCCATGCTGACCTCGACCATCGAGGACACTTTTTCAGGCAGAGCCGCCAGCACCCTCCTGAAGCGTGCTTCGGATTTCTCGAGGTTTGCCAAGTGGATCGTAGCTAGCAAAGGGCGCCCTCTGGCGCCTTCCGAGGGCGAGTTGTACGCTTATATGCTTCACTTGCGACGAGAGAAAGCAGGAGCCACTGCCGGCGAGTCTTTTCTCAAGGCCTACAAGTTCTTTGTGCACTTGACAGGGGCTGCGCAAGGCTCCAGGATTTCCCCGCGTGTGCAGGGAGCAGCCAAGGCGATGTCCATGGCCAAACGGCCGCTCTGGCAAGCACCGCCCCTACCGGCGGAGGCAGTGCGGCTCTTGGAAGAACTCGTCCACGACTCCGAGGATTATGCCAGGGCTAGCATAGCAGGGTTCATTCTTTTCTGCCTTTACTCCTCGGCCCGATGGTCGGATGCGGCTCGAGGGACTGACTTGAGCATTGACGTGGCAGGTAACGGGCTTGTCCTTCTTGAGTGTTCGACAAAACATTACAAGACGAAGGCCAAGGACCGAAAGGATACCGTGCTGCCTTTGATTGCACTGGGCAGTGGCTTAACTCAGCCCTCATGGGGACGTGTCTGGATGCGCAAGAGGGCCCTGGCAGGGCTACCAGACTGTGCCGTAATCATGCCGGCCATGTCGCCGGGAGGGAACTTTCTAGGAAGGGCCATGACGGCTGCGGAGGGTTCCTTGTGGCTTCGTGAGTTTTTGCACTTGCAGGGTTTCGCGGGGGATCTTGAACAGTACAGCTCGCACAGCCTGAAAGCAACCGCCTTGTCCTGGACGGCCAAGAGCGGGACCATGACCTACGAGGAGCGCCTTACCCAGGGGCATCATTGCAGTCCAAAGCACGGCATGGCTCTCCTGTACTCGAGAGATGCGCTTGCAGAAATCATAGTGAAGGTAGCCAAGGTCGTGAGTGCTGTGAGCCGGGGAGTGTTTAGTCCCGACCTCCCGCGAGCCGAGAGGGTCGCAAGAGCTCTGCATGGCGATCCAGCAGATTTTGCACATCTTCCTGAGACGACGGCTGAGGATTTGCCGGCCGAAGAGCCGCAAGATGAGAACAACTCCGAGGCTGGGTCCGACATAACAAACCTCGACGGCCTCGAAGTGGACCTGGGAGCACCGGCCCCGGAGGAGGTCCGTCCTCGGCTTAGCAGCACGTTCTCGGGAGAGACCTACATGCACGTCTTGAGTGGAGTGGTGCATAAGTTGGTCAACCCCGGAATTTTTAAGTGCGGCAGGAAGGTCACGGCAAACATGCGTTTGATGGGGCCCGAGGAGGCTCAGGAGAATGTCTGCCAGCAGTGCGCAGCTTGAAGAAAAGAGGATGTGCTCAGTTGATCGTTTGCTGATTTGCGACGTCGTGCCTATGCCATTTGAGATGAGGGTGCTCGGGCCGATTGAGATCAGTTAGAGTGTTTCTTGCTTCGAAGCACAAAACCGGACTGGGAAGTGTCCGCAGTCTTTTGGCTGGGAGTTGCCAAACTGGGGCGAATCTCCCGCGCGGCCTGGTGAGCACCCAAGCTTGAACTTAGCGGGAGTTTGATTGGGGGCTTTGAGATTGCAAGAACCCCCGTGGTCGGCTGCCTTTGCCGGCCTGAGTCATGAAAAATACTATTGGAACGCGACCGGCTGGGATCGCCGGTTCACGAAGGCCGCCTGTGATCGGTGGCGAAGAAGTGTGAATCCGAGACAAACTCGACCCACGGTTGACTTCGCCGTGGGTGAGACCTCGAAACCTGTATCCTCACCTGCCCAGGTCTCATGGCCGGACTTGAATCGGTGCCTGCCTTCACCGACCGAGCAAAGCAGATCGGCATCAGCGAGGACCTTCTGAAGAAGCTCCTTGCTAAGAGCTTGGACACCTTCGGCAAGCTAGCTTTCGTGTGCTCGAGCAAACCTTCCAGCGGGGATGACACTCCTCTCTTCGAAGCCCTGAAGACTCTGATCGGGAGTGAGGTTCCAGTGGAACAACATATGGTGATCAGGAGATTGTGGTACGAGAGCCACGCCCACGCCCTGGTTGACTTGGAATCGAGGGCTTCGAGAACAAGTGATACAAGCCCCCGCGAGCTTCCGTTGGCTGAACGCCTAACACGCTTGAAACGCCAAAGGGGCGAGCTTAAAGGCCTCGAGATGGATATCCACACAGAACCTGGACACGGCCTTGTGGACCGCGTCCAGGCCATGCTCGATTCTGCACAAGTGCTGCACATCGCGCCGGAGAAGTGCATTTCCCGCCATGACGAAATCCTGGGTGAGAAGACGGAACAAAAGATCTCTTTGGGAGCCGACGGGAACATCAAGGTCACGAAGCAAGCCTCGAGCCTCCGTTGCGAGACTACCGGCGAGCTCAAGCTTCGCCGGTGCTTCCTGCGCCGGGCCTTAGCGTTCGATCAAGTAGGGCTCGCCTCCTTCACTGCACTGGAGTCTTGGCACAACCGCATGTTCCAGGCTCTGCTTGATGTGCCTCCGGCAGGTTATCGCTACACTACCGTTCAGCAGCTGCTTGCAGCTGACCAGAAGCTTTGGCAGGTGGTGGCCCAGGAGAGCCGAGGTGACATCGTCGTCGGGGTCGGAGCCCCGGCTCCTCTTGACAAGCACATAGCCGCTGCTGCAACCAATCAGTTTGTCGTGTCATGCTTGACTCACCTGCCCAAGCCCTTGGAAGCTCCCGCTCCCACATGGCTGCCAAACAAGCCCGGTAAAGGACCCGGCAAGAAGGGGGATAAGGGAAACAAGGGCGGAGGCAAAGGCAAGGGCAAGCAAAACCATAGCCAATCCGGTGCGGAAGCCGCCCCGACAACCTCCTTGAAGGAGCTGCTCGAATCTCTGCCAGAGGGCTGTGTGCGTGCCACTGATGAAGGTCGCTTCATCTGCCCTTTCTACAATAAGGGCATCTGCCGATTCCAGAAGCGCAAGTCGTGCCGGTTCGGGAAGCATGTGTGCAATTTCAAAGGCTGTGGGGCTGAGAGGCCGTACATCGAGTGCAAACATTGACTATCCGCAGGCGAGGCAGCCAATGACAGTTCTCCAAATTTGTGTTCGGGGGCTTCAAGTGAGCCCGAAGTCTTTGCCAAACAACTTTTGCAGCAGAGTGAGCCCATATCAGCCTCGCAGGTGACCGCTTTGTTTGATGCGTTGCCACACGACCAGTGCGATCGGAGTGGTTCGGGTTTTTCCTTCTCTGCAGGACTCTACTCACGAGTCCAAGTGGGCCTCCGCAAGGCCTGCAAGCTGTTTCCACTTTCTGTGCAGGCGGTGAATAAGTTTGTAGCTCATTTGCTTGACGGCGCAGTTTACACGAGTTTTGCCATATTTTCCAGAGTACAGACCCGGGAGCACCGGGACAAGCAGAATTCCTTTTTGCCAAACATAGTGATTCCTTTGACTGCATTCACTGGGGGGGCCATCAAGGTCTTGGAACCCAACCGCGAGATCGACCTTGAGGTTTCGAAAGGACCGGTGCAATTTTGTGCTAGGCAGCACCCGCACTCAACTTGTCAAGCGCACGGGCGACGAACCGTGCTTGTGCTCTTTTCCCTTAAAGCAGCTTCGCATGCTTCTGCCGATGATCAGCTTTGCTTGAAACGTTTGGGCTTCCCTCTGCCCAATCCGCGACAGCTCAGCTCCGTCGAAGTCTGCAAGTCCGAGCCTATTTCCTTGGGTGAAGCGAAGCAGCGCCTCTTGCCGTTTCCAGCCAAACCTCAAACCGGCCGTGACCCGGGTGCCCTGGGAAAGCCGACTCACGAAAGTCGTCCGCCGTCCATGGTAGAGTGCTTGGCCTGTCGTGGTCCCTTAGCAGCAGAGGCCCTCCTCACCGGATGGGACGCGATTCCGGTAGGTAAAGGCCCTCACGATCCCCACGGCTCGCCTATGTTGCATTTGGACCTCTCTGAGGAGGAAAACGTGCAGGCACTTCTCCGATTTGATTCGTCGGCAGCTGTTGATTGGTGGCACGGGCACCTCTTCCTCAAATCCTGTGCTCGGTTGGATCGGGGATCTTCCAAACAACCTTTGCGGAGAGCTGACTGCATTTTCGGTTGCCCTAAACTTGCCCCTCGAGCCCAGGACCTGGTGCACCGTGACAACAAGGTTTGCAGGGCCCTTGTTTCAGCCTTGCAACGAGCTCATCAAACCGGAGCCCTCGTCTCACTCATCGGGCCTGCCAGGAGCTGGGTTTGGAGCCTCCTAGCGAGCACTGTGAAATCCACCCAATCGAAAGACTTCATTGACTGGTTCTTCACCCTGGAAGACCAGGAGCTTGACACTTGCATGTTCGGTTCGCCTTTTCTTACCTCACTCAAGGTCAAAGCCACGCCCGGAGCTTTCCCGCAGATCTCTGCTACGTGTGACAAATCACATAAGCATCAAGCTTGGCTGCCTTCGCCGGCCGGTGGCACCTTCAACGATGCTTCCCTGCCCCATGGTTTGTGCCAACGCCTGTGCGAGTGTGCCACCAAGCTCGTCACCGGATCAACTAAGCACCGTGCAGCAGGCCGCTGCCGTCAGCTCCGGGCTGCTGTCAGGGCCGCCGCGGCCAATCAGTCTCATTTCACGCCACCCCTAATTCCTGAGTTTCGGGTGGTAACCCCTTTGTCCCAAGTGCCTTCGAATGCTGATTTCAAGATCTTGGACAAAGTCGGCTCGACACCGGGGGAATTGGATGAGCCGGATAAGCGGTTTAGGCTTAATGGTTCTCCCCCTAAGTCCTCGGCTCCCCGAGTAGGTGCAGTGGCTGGTGTTTACCACACCATGGAAGAGCACCTTCGTCTTGCCTCAAATTTGTGCAGTCCAGCTGATACAAGCGAGAGGCTGCCAGATCAGATCAGGCGGAACATTTTCGCCATGCTGACCGAAGGACCCGTGGCGATCTCAAAGAAAAGGCTTCTCGCTCTTCAGCAGCTGAACCGAAGAGTGCAGGAGCTTGCAGATGAAGAAAGAACGCTTCGCGAGAGCATGCACCCCGATGTAGAATCCGTGACCAGGGCGAAAGCGATCTCCTTGTTCAGGGAACTGCTTGAGGAAACCGCCTTTGCAGACATGTCCGTAATCGATTTGCTTGTGAAAGGCGTGCCACTTGTGGGCCAAGAGCAAGACTCGGCCCTTTTTGCCAAACGGCCGAAGCCGCAGGAGATCAGCCCGGACCAACTGCGGGCCCAGTCAGCTCTCAGGAGGGACGTTCTACAGCGCACGCGAAAACTCGTCTCTCAGGAGGACTACGCCGCCATGCGGGCGGAAACGGACGAAGAGGTCAAAGCTGGTTTCCTGAGTGGACCGTACTCTTCCGAGTCCGAGGTCAGTAAAGTGCTGGGGGCCACAAACTGGTCTCTTTCGCCCCGCTTCCTCCTGAGGCAGGGAGAGGACGCAAAGATTAGGATAATAGATGACTTCAAAATGTCAGCTGTTAACCGTGCCTTCGGATCTTCATCGTTCCTCGAGTTGCAGGACACGGACTTCGCAGTGGGTTTGCTTAGATTCCTTTCGAGGGTTCTTCAGGATCGCTCCCGAGTAAGGGTGCCTCTGCTTGATGGCTCGGTCTTGGAAGGCAACTGGGCGCCTGAGATGCTGTCGGCCCCTCCCCTGTTGGGCAAGACGCTGGATTTGAGCAAGGCCTATCGTCAACTGGCAATCCACCCTGACTGCAAGGAGTTCTCAGTGCTGGGTTTCCCTACGCCCGCTGGTGGCTGGGAGTACTACATCACGAGGAGCCTCCCGTTTGGGGCCGGCGCGAGCGTCTTCGGGTTTAATAAGGTTGCCCTAGGGGTTCTGCACATCATGACAGTGAAGTTCATGGCAATCGCCACGGACTTTTACGATGATTACACCATCTACGAGTTTAAGCCTGCTGCTTCCTTGCTGGATAAAGCCCTCATGCGGCTGCTGGACATCCTGGGCTGGACCTTCGCGCGCTCCGGGCGCAAGTTTGTGCCTTTTGCCGAAAAGGTAACTTCCTTAGGTGTAACCTTGGGGCTTGAGGAAATTTGGCAAGGAACCTTGACTGTGGAGAACAAGGCGGGCAGACTTGAGCGCATCGTTCAGCAGCTGAAGCGGATTTCGCAAGGAGACGAGATCACCCGATCAGATGTGGCTTCCCTACACGGCCTGCTCAACTTTGCCGGGGGTTTGATCTTAGGGTTCGAGCTTAAGGCCACCTCGCGTATGCTGTCGCGAGCCCTGACAGGCCCATTCCGAGGCAACACAACAGAGTTGCAGCATGCTTGTGCGTTGGCCTTGGACGTGTTGTCGCAATGTCGCCCCAAGCGGTGCCCTGCATCGGTGAAGCCACCCATCATCCTGTACACCGATGGGGCATACGAGAAAGGCGTTGGGACTTGGGGTGCCGTCATTGTAGATGGGGTCACCGGAGCTCGGTGGACCTTTGGCGGGACCGTCTGCCAGCAGCTCAAAGACCTCTGGGAGCGGCAGGCCGGAAATCAGATCATTTGCCAAGTTGAGGGTTACGCTCTTGCAATTTTGATCTTCGGTCTTAGGGGTTTCTTGAAAGGCAGGTCGGTCATAGCCTTCATCGACAACGAAGCATGCAGATTTGGCTTCATCAAGCGGTACTCGCCATCCTTGAGCCTTCTTCGCTTAATCTCGTTGGTGGCGCTGTTGGAGGGGTCTCTCGAGGCCCTACTTTGGTTCGAGCGAGTGCCCTCAAAGAGTAACCCTGCCGATCTCCCGTCACGGGGAGCTTTCGAAGAGGCTTGCAAACGCTTCGCAGTTGAGAACAAAGGTGACATCGCATTGACCCCTACGATGCTTGATTTCCTTTGTGCTGCTGACTACAGTGCTCATACGGCTCAGGCAATCTTGACCTCCACGCGACTGGAGGCTGACTGGACATGCTCAGCTTTGCAATGAACCAGGGCCAGTGCAGCTCAGCTCGCGGGACGGGGGAGATGGTTGCTCGTGGATGGCTGCACTTGCCATCGGGGCTGATCTCGCCCTATTGTGCCATCGGACCCGGTGTTTTACCCCCGCTGAAGTCTTAGGAAGAAAAAGAGTGGTCCGAGTGATTGCAAGCTTGATTCACATGTCCGAAGATTTCTCAGATTATGATTGCGAATAAATTTTTATTGATCGCGATATCTTTGATTATCCCAAATACCTATTTTGGGAAATACAACCTGCAAGGAGACCAGAGAAACGACCCACGGAGCGGAGCGCAGTAATGTTTATCCTGGTCTAGCGAAGCCAAAGGCGAAGCGAACTTGCAGCTTTTCGTTGTCATGTTTCCAAGACATTTTGGCTTTTTATTTTCAATGTCTCACATGCAATGTTTTCCTCAGTGCGATTTTGAATCATGTCACGCCGGTGGTGATGCTCAAGCTGTGTTCGCTTAGCAAGAAAATTTTTGACCTCCCACCCACCCGGCATTGGTTCAATACGGTCTTTGTTAAACTGGGGGAGATGGTTGCTCGTGGATGGCTGCACTTGCCATCGGGGCTGATCTCGCCCTATTGTGCCATCGGACCCGGTGTTTTACCCCCGCTGAAGTCTTAGGAAGAAAAAGAGTGGTCCGAGTGATTGCAAGCTTGATTCACATGTCCGAAGATTTCTCAGATTATGATTGCGAATAAACTTTTCTTGATCGCGATATCTTTGATTATCCCAAATACCTATTTTGGGAAATACAACCTGCAAGGAGACCAGAGAAACGATGGTGGCCCCAGGGCGCTTCGCACTCCAGAACACATGTCTGGCGTTCCTGATTTACAATCAATTTGCTGCTGGCAACATACTGCGCTGGAGGGCATGTTAGTCTGGAAAACCCTTTGAACAGCATGGCATGGTTGGAGCAGGAAGTCCGCGAATTTCTGCAACACATCAACGCGGACCTGAACTGTGTGGCTGCTTGTGGATATGGTATGGATGTCCTGAAGCAGTGGTGTTTCGCATGCAGTTTTCGAGACCTCCAGCAGATTGCATGTTGTTGTCAACACGATCCTCAGTCGCATGCACAGGTGGCAGGGATTGTCGACAAAGACGGCGTTTACGCTTCCAGAGCCACTTCGGAGTTTCCGGCACAGCTCGCGCAAGCCTATGCAGAAGCTGTTCTTCCTTTGTTCGAGACTTCGAGCAAGCCGTACACCATTTCTCTTGAACAGGTTAGGTTTCTTCGAACCCACAAAACCAAGGAGGAACTTCCCCGAAGCACACAGGACGGAGGTGGGATCTACTCAATGCCGGATTGGAGTTTTCCTCCAAGCGGCTGCAAGGACCTCCTAGGGGGAGTGCGTAAGCAGCTTGTGGAGTACCTTTTCCACATCAGGGCCCCTTTGCGATTGCGCGCCCATGTGGAGTCCGAAAGCGAACTCCCGCTGTTCACAGAGACTGAGGTTCGGCAGTTCAGGGAGATCTGGCAGCAATGGTTCATGCAACAGGGTGTGCAATCAATTGATTGGAGCGTGGCTGAACATCAACCTTACTCGCTGCTGGCCTTACAAAGCCTCTCTCGAGCCTTGCAAGACAGGGATGATGAACTCTTTCCAGCATTGATTGCGGGTGTTCCCACGGGTTTCTTCTCGGATATCCCGCCCAGTCACGTTTTCATTCCGAAGCACAAGGATGACTCTTCCGAAGCCCCGGCGGAGCTTGTGATCTGTGATCGCAACTGGAAGGGGGCCAGAGAAAATCCTAAAATACTTTCGGAATTGATTGATAAGGAGATTTCAGAGGGTTTTCTTGAAGAGCTTGATCTTGCTTCAGCTCAGCAGCGCTGGGAGAACATCGCAGTTGCCAAGCTCAACGTGGTTTTGGCGGACAATCGCAAGCCGCGCTTAATCATGGATGGGACGGTTTCTGGGGTCAACTCCTCTTGCTTCTTGAATGAGCGTTACTGTCTGCCCTCGCTTAAAGACGTACGCTCGGCCTTTCCACTTCGCATGAACAACGAGGACTTGTCAGCTTTCAGCTTGGACATTCGCGCGGCTCACAAAACGATCCGCATTCGGGAGAAGGACCGTGGATTGGCGGGGATCAAGCTTGAGGACGGTCGACACCTGTGGTACCGAGTTTGCCCATTCGGCACAGGTTTCAGTGCTCTGTGGTGGGCACGATTGTCTGCTTTCATGATCCGAACTTTTCATCTCTTGATTTGGTTGTGTCACGCTTTAGGCATCTTTGTCGACGACCTATTGCTGTGGCAAAGGCGACAAAGCAATCGAGATTTCAGGCTGCCTCATCCTCAGCTTTTGCCAAGCTTACAATGTGCCACTATCGTGGCACAAACTGCAGTGCGGGTACAGAGTGAAGTGGATAGGATGGCTATTCAATTTCAGATCAGGGACTTTCAGTCTGCCAACCGACAAGATTGAGAAGATTCTTCGTTCAGTGCGGGTCGTTCTGCGGCCAGGCAACGTGGATCGCGGCGATCTTGAAAAAACGGTGGGTTTGCTTCAGTGGGTGAGCCAGATTTCTCCTGAACTCCGCCCCTGGATGGCATTCTTGTATTCGGATCTGCATAGACCGGTGGCCACAAACCATCATGTGGATTCTGGCGAGTGGCACTTGCTGCATGAGTACTTGGATGATAACCTGCGGTTCACCAGCCAACCTCCAGGCACAGCTATTCCACGAGGTGCTCGTCTTTTGTCTGCCAGGCACATTGAGCTGCACTCCAAGCAGGACTTGAACAAAGTTCCTCTGACTTCACGTCGGATATATATGCGTATCTCTGATCCCAAACATCCCAAGCGCAAGCTTTCGGAATGCAGCCGCAAGTTCATGGAATTTTGGGAATCGTGGTGCATGCGCAGCCCCTTGGAACAGTGCCTGCACCTTCCTCCACGGAGCATTGCCTGTACCTTGGCAGCGGATGCTTGTGCTCAGGGTTCCTCTATAGGGATAGGTGGTTTTCTTCGTGTTGAGGGCTCACCCGTCTTGTGGTTCAGCGAACGATTTGAGAAGTCGGATTTCGATGACTTGAACATCCCTCTCGACAACAACACTCAGAAGAATATTGGATGCTGGGAGCTCCTGGCTCAAATTGCTCTGGCGCTTCTTTTTGCAGACACTTGCCCGGGCGGACGATGCAGGCTTCAGCTGCGTACTTTCTGCGACAATGCCTCTGCACAGGCATCGGCAAATCGTTTGATGACTACGTCATCCCCGCTCTGCTTTTTCGCTCAGCAACTGGCTTTTGTCGCTTTTGGACACGGGATTGCCCTGGACGTGCGCCACATTTCGGGCTTCCGCAACGAGGAGGCAGATTACCTGTCCCGCTGGAACGGCACGGACCTTCTGTTGCCCGAGTTCGCTGAAACCTTTCGCTATCGCTACCCAGTCAAGCGCATGTGGCAGTCTGACCATGATGTGAGGGTGTTCCCGAAGGGCACTCGGCTCCTGTGGAGTCCTCCGTGAAGGCAGCCATTCAGTCGTAGCACGATTTCAATTGGGGCTTTTGTCCCAGCGCTCCTCCTTCTTTGGCTGTGGCAGTTCTTAAGGGGGGATGCATCTTGATAAGTCCGATACTTCGGTATCTTACTTACTCGAGTGCTTTCCACCACAGCCAAAAGAAGGAGGGGTCCGAGTGCAGTCTCTGTAGTTCGTTCGCGAGACCGGATGAATATTTCATAAATTCATACTTTATATATTATTGATTCTGGAATACATAACCTCGGTTTTTCCCTTATGATATTTGAAAGCTTTGCTTACCGAATATCTGGTCCATTTCCATCGTGGTGTGCCGACGGCTGTTGTGAAATATAAAACGATCCTTGTGCTTGCTCAAGCTTGTTTTTATGGAACAACAACGCGGTTTTTATGCAACTCCCTTTGCTTGCGGTTGACACCCCTTTCACAACAGCTGTCGGCCCAATGAGCAACATGTCGAAGCACATGTTTTCGCAAAGACCCCGCCCTCCCACCCATGAGCAGTGTGTGCTCATGTGGTCTTTGTTGCATGCGTGGTACTCTTTCTCTTTCGCGCCTGCCAGGCATACCTGTGTGTGCGCCATTATTTTCTCCAGGCTTCACGTGTGTGAGGCGGTTGCACTGCTGCGGCAGTCTCTTACAACCATTGAGGTGGTGAGTCAACTAGTCACTACGAAGGCTCTTCGAGCCCAGGTTCTGGTGCTCACGAGTTCTCTTGGCGGGAGCTTGTGTCTCACTGGACATGCTTTTCCAGTGATGCATCAGGATGCTATCCTCCCTTCCTGGATATAGTTTGGTGTTTACGTTTCTGTACTTGTGTGGCTACACCGCTGTTTAAAACGAAGGGGGGATGCATCTTGATAAGTCCGATACTTCGGTATCTTACTTACTCGAGTGCTTTCCACCACAGCCAAAAGAAGGAGGGGTCCGAGTGCAGTCTCTGTAGTTCGTTCGCGAGACCGGATGAATATTTCATAAATTCATACTTTATATATTATTGATTCTGGAATACATAACCTCGGTTTTTCCCTTATGATATTTGAAAGCTTTGCTTACCGAATATCTGGTCCATTTCCATCGTGGTGTGCCGACGGCTGTTGTGAAATATAAAACATCATATTTCAGCCGAAGAGTATTTGCCGCGTGGACAGACTTCCATTATGGACACACCTGTCACAGCGGAAGAGACTGAACGTGCTGCCAAAGCTAAGGCCGGCCCGAGGACCCGAGAACGAAGTGAAAAGGCACGGAGGCTGGAACGCCAACTCCTATCACGACTACATCGTCGCAAAGGGCAGGAACAAGGGCAAAGACAAGGGGAAGCAAAGGGCCCCAAATCAAGATGACAACCTCAGGCCTTGGGAGCGCGATCCTGCGTCAACTCGCAGGTGGTTGCAACACAACTCGTGATCGGCAACATCGTTCAGTACGTGACCTCTCTGCTTCGCTCATGAATTTCATTGCGACTGCCTCTTTCTTCGGTGACGCCTGATTCGTTTGTCATTTCAGGGGATCGTCATTGACGTAGATGAGTGTCACACCATTTCTAATTGGGATGCAAGGCTCTGGTTCCATATTTCAAAGTTGCGGCGGACTAATCCCTAGTGTTCCTATCGCGCCATCTTCCGGGTGAGCAGCGTCGGAGACGCAACTCATGGGGGGTGCGAACGGACTGCGATGCCTATAGTCAAGTTCTATGGTGTCACGATAAGAGCTGTGAGCGTGGGTCAAGAGTGGAGGCACGCTACGCGTCCTCCATCTCTAGGTGTAGGCTTCTGGGAGTGCTACGCGCACCGCAATGCCGAACCATGTTACCATATTGCCGCCCATGCAACTTTGGCTCAAGAATGAGCACAAGCTCTAGAAAGCATTGCCAATAGCTAAATAGCATTCGTCTTCTGTGACCTTTCCGAGGGACAGAGCCATCCCGAGCACAGACGATCCATCGCTGGCCGCGAAGGTGCAAAACAAGCGAGCTCTGGATCTGCCTGCACTGGGAGTGAAGCTTACGTGTGGAAGTGAGGGAGAAAGTGATCGAGTCTGTAGAGGGCAACCACATCATTATCCAACATAGCTCGGTGGGGTGAGCGACAAAGAACATCATCAAGATCAAATCCCCACGCATCAACCCTACTTTTCGACACACCCTGAGCCATGACATCCAAGAACGATCCGCCCTTAAGCAACGCATCGACAACTCCCGCAGGAGGTTGCCACGGCTCTTCAAGCTCACAAGCGAACAGTGTAGCCTCTAGGCTCGCTTCGTGTCTCGAAGGCAGGTCCGCTGGATTGCTCTTAGATGGAATTCGGGTAGTCCACATTGACAATCGGTCCGAGTCCAAGCATCGTGCAATCAAGGCCAGCATGGCAAACACATCCGCCACTTTGGAGCTGCCCTTACCCTGACCCTGCTGTTTACCTAATTTTAGGTGGCGAGCAATTTACTAAACAAAGCTTGGTTTACACTTCAAATTTACGAAAAAATTTACGTAAAAAAAAAGTGTAAATTAATTTACTTTGTATAGTAAAAAATTTACACTGCAATGTAAATTTTTTTACACTGCAAAATACATGTTTTTAGGTTACACATTCCCGAATTTGAAGAAGTGAAATGCAAGCTAATTTTGGTTGGTTTTGTTTCTTTTATCATGGTTCTGCTTGTTGATTGCATGAGATTTTCCTGCGACTGTACAGTGCGGCATGGTCAGGTGTGAAGATAAAATTATGAGAATTGTGTTGCAAGCATACTTGTTAAGCCATGGTTTTCCATGTTGAAATCGCAGCTCGGTTTGATTCTGTGCTGGGTCGAGCCGGCGGATTGCTTGCGATGTGTGCTTTTTACATGCGAGAAATCGGTACATGTACATTTGCGAGAGTCATCACAATATAGTTTATACCTGCGAGGAGTCCACCTTTACCTGTGCGAGACTCTTGTAGGTTACATGCGAGAGATCTACTTATATATATATATATATACTTTTCTGAGATCCGAGAGTGAGAAAAATTTTCGGACGTTGCAGCTGTGTGTTTGGTCCAGACGAGACCCAGAGGTAAGTGCGAGGCTGGATGGAGACAGAGACAAATGCATTCCATTTTTTTGAGAAATCATAAATCCTATACATACACAGTATATACAGTCTTGCGAGCATGGCTTCCTTAGCAGCTGCAGCTTCGGTCAAGCTGGCGGACGGCGCTTCCGCTGCAACGGGCAAAAATGCCAAGGACCGAGTGGTTGCCGATCCGCTTATTACAGCAAAGGAGCTGGCGGATGTGGTGTTTGGCTTTCTCGAGTTCAAGAAGACGAAGGACCTGTGGCCTTTACTGTGCCCCCCTCCGGGCGGGCCAATAAGCTACACTTGGCACACTGCCGCCCACGGTCCGTGGTTGGCAAAGACAGCTGGGCTGCTGTTTGACCTTCTTCGCCTCGCCCCGAACACGAAGTTGTTGTCGCAGCGGGTTACCCGAAGCTTTTGGATCCTTCACGAGCAAAAGAACCTGCTGCTCGAAGGCCACAAAGACTACAAGGCAGAGGACCTTGTGGACAAGATGGACACCGCCATCCGTCTTCTTCTTAGCCACCTCCGTGCGATGAAGCAGAAGGAGAGCTTCAAGCGGAAAGTCTACAGGTCCCTGTCGCACGAGGATCAAGTGTGCAGTGGCTGCACATATATGTTTTTCGTGTTTTTTCGCTGTATATATAATTCGTGTGACGGAACAAAGAAGTGTTGCAAACTTTTTTTTACCTATAAGTCTGTGGAAACATACAATCAGGAAGCTTGACCTTTGCCTGGAAAGGGTGCAGGTGCAGGAGTTTGCCCCGAAGCCTCTTGATTCCCCCAGCACGGCCCTTGTTCCCGTGAACGAGGATGAGAAGCCTGTTCCTTTTCGTGGTGACGAGAAGCTTACTCCTTTGCAGGATGTTGAGTTCCCGGAGTTGCCGGAAATCTTTAAGAACAGCAGCCCGACCAAGTTTCCGGACACCTTGAAGAGCAGCGAGCCGAAGAAGTTTGCGGAGAAGTTTGTGCACATCCATAAGAGCAGCAAGCCGAAGAAGATCGTTATGAAGAAGGGCACCCTGAAGAAGAAGGCCACAAAGGCAAAGAACAAAAAGGCAGGAAAGGCAAAGATCAAGACTGGTGCCGGGGCTGAGCCGGCCAAGGATGTGGAAGTGATCTCTTCCACGGATGAGTGCGACTTGGACATCCTCAAAAATGCCATGGCTTTCATGCCGCCGGTGTCTGTGGCTGTGGCCAAAAAGAAGGGTGCTTCGAAGCCCAAAGCCACCGGCAAGCCGAAAGAGAAGAGCCCCAAGCCCAAAGCCACAGCGAAGGCGAAGTCGGCGGCGAAGACGAAGGTGGCGAAGCTGGCGGCGAAGCCGAAGCCGGCGGCGGCGACTTCGCCGTCTAACAAATGGCTGTCCGCCGAAAAGTACGGATCTTGCAAGGTAGAGTTCTACTCTGAGAAATCCTACATCCGCAACTACGATAACGGCGGCAAGCTGAGGAGCATCATTTCCAGTTGCTGTCCGAAGCATCATGAGGTGATCGAGAAGATGATTCCCTACGTCGAGCAGGGCATCCCGCTCTTGGAGCTCTACAAGCTGCGAAAGGACGTCATGAAGTCGCTGGGGGTTTGAAAACCAAAATGTGTTCAGTGCGGGATGTGATGTGCACCCTGGGTTTTCTGAACTTTGTAGACTATATAACAATCTGAGTTTCAAGCATATATATGTTGTATATAAACGTGGTTTGTTTTCCCACAAATCTGAGAAAACCCATGGGTGCTAGTCACGGTGTGTTTCTATATGTCTTTCGTTTACATGTAGAGCACTACATCTGCCACAATGCCATTTAGCATAATGCATCTTTGGCCCTTTTAGTGAGAAGCACAAAAAGGGTGAACCTTCCGGCAGCAGAGGGGCAATGACTGCGAGAAAAAATGTTTCTTGCATTTGTGTGTGTGTGTGAGGTTGAGTGCTTCCTGTTCTGTGTGATATATGTATTTGATCCCTATCATATACTGTATATATAAGCCTTTGTAACCCCGAAACCACCAATAGCCTAAAGCCTCAAAGCAGGTTTACTTGCGACGGTGATTTTTGTATATGTACTTGCGATGAGTTCTGCTTTTTACCTGTGCGAGTGTTTCCTTTTACATGCGATGTGAGGAGCTTTGTATATTACTTGCGAGATTTTCCTTGTGTGCACCTTTACATGCGATGGGGAGCTTTGTATATTACTTGCGAGATTTTCCTTGTGTGCACCTTTACATGCGATGGGGAGCTTTGTGTTACTTGCGAGATTTTCCTTGTGCAGCTTTACATGCGATGGGGAGCTTTGTGTTACTTGCGAGATCTACCTGCGAGTGTGTCTTGCCTTTAAAGCAGTATTTCACAAAAACCCTCAACCCTCACTAAGCCCTAAAACCCAAAACTAATTTTAAACCCATAAACCCTATATAAACCCCAAAACCCGAAACCCCAAACCCGACTCCCCAAACTTAAACCGCAAACCGACAGCCCGGATTCCTTGTGAGCCCCCAAAAAAACATTCTCCAATGTCTAACACTTTCGAGTTGGAATTGCTTGAGTGCAGAGAATGCCGGCTGAAGAGGTTTATCGAGGCTTTTTTGCGAGATGATGTTGGAGCCGAAACTTGTGGCCGTGGTCGCTGTTTCCTTTACAGCAGGAGAGACTCTAGTTTTGCGACGTAGTATCTCCTACACACGATGTGTTCGACACGATGTCACCACCATGTGCCGATGCGGCTTATCCTCACAGTATTTGTAGAAGGTTTGGATTGTAGATAGCTTCGCATAGATGCTCTGGACTTTTAAAGCATACAACCCAAAGCCATTACCGAGTTTCGGGTGTCAGGCTTTCGGCGCCGGGGCTAGGCTCTAGGCACATTTTTATCCACAAAGAATAAAGGCTGTTCACTTTGGGTGTTCTAACACATATAGCAAGTTTTGCTTCGCGGCCATGGCTACTGTCGACTGCTACCGTGTCTACGTGAAGAATGTCACGTACAGTGCGACGAAGTGGGCCACTCGAAAGAAAAGTAGCTTTGGGTTTAGGGTTTAGGGTTTAACATATATACTTTATATGTACACAATATGTAGATATAGATAAACTCAATACACGTCTATTGGCCACAATCTGACACTCATTACTTTTCTTTTGTGTCTAATTATATATGCTTATATCTACACATATATACAAAGGGTGAGGTTGGTACACATATAGACAGGCATACATATATGTAGTTACATGAGAGAGAGCCGAGGCGATCAGGGCGGCGATCGAGGAGCTTGGGGTGCTGGATTGCCGGAACATACAAGTGGTGCGGGAGCGTTACTGGGAGAAGAAGCAGAGCAAGCCTGATCACTGCTCGATCTTCTTAGAGTTCGCAACTTGGTTTTGAGAAAAATTACTTGCGACCCCTACATAAACCCTAAACCCTAAACCCTATAAACCCCAAACCCCTAACCCCCAAACCCTAAACCAAAGGACTCGCCAGATGCCGCTCAGCTTGCCCGGGCTTCGCTCGACGGGCAATGGCATGGGAAAATGGCGACGAACAAGTACCTGGTGGCAGAGCTGGCGAAGCCGCCCCCTTCGAAAGCTTCGAAGGAAGACGAGTCGTGGGGCAAGTGGGCACCACCACCAGAACAGCCGCCTTGGAAAGGCCCTCCGCCCACCCCCCCTCCACTGGGCCAGGCACCACCGCCATCCCAAAGCCCACCAGAGCCCAATGTCCCAGAACCAGCACTCCCACCAAAAGCCAAAGCGATGCCGACCCAGCCCCCGTACCCACCGCCGCAACACCTTGCACCACCACACCCAAAGGTGCCACCTGAGCAACTTTACGGTTTGGAGACGGTGAAGCCGCAAGCCTGGGAGCTCTGGGTACATGGTGGTCCACGACCCAAAGAATCTTGCATTGCATAGTTCAACAACATGTTTTGTTACACATATCTGCATGTGTTTTTATATATATGTATATATAATCAACATGTGTACAAAGAGCTATAGGGCAGCTAGGGGGGCCAAATCTAAGAATGCTATATGGCATCATGTGAGAACCCCAAACGACCCGCCCTAAAAGATTCATAGTTTCATATTCCGACGACAACACCAGCCCCAGGAGGATGCTGCTGCCCCGCTTGCAGAAGGAGCCTTCGATTCGAACACCAAGACCGAGGCCTGTGGGTGTGTGTACCCTTACTTGTGAGAAGAAGAACAAACTCCAGAGCCACACAATGAAGTAGAGCTCCCACAAAAAAGGACGACAAGCAGCTGCCGCTGGAGCCGGCTGGACCAAACTCGGTGGTGGATGACGGTGCAGTACCCGGGCCGAATCATTTAAGCCATCACCCTGCAAGTAAAAGAAGGCCCTAAATCGGAACTCCACAAACCTATACACAGCAAACGGTTGCTTCGGTTGCTTATATATACTATATATATAGTGAAAGGAAGCTGTGGCCGAGAAAGCCCCCGTCGTCGACGTTAAGCCCTGGAATGAGATGACGGCTGCTCGGTTGGCTGTGGCCCTATAAAAACCTTACTTTTCCAGAACCTTCAACCCTAAACCTTGAACCCTAAACCCCTAAAACCTAAACCCTAACCCTAAACCCAGACAACGATTCCCACCCAAACTTTGTGGTTTTTGAAACCAAAAGCTATATCCAGTGAATCCTCCCAACTCCAAGCTCTATCCCCACAGGCCCAAGAGCAATATGACTGGGCTCTTCTTCACTCTGGCGACCCTTACACGGGACCAATTCCAGAGCCTTTTTCTGCGATAGCAGCAACCTCAAAAAAGCCGCTTTATAAACCGGCACCAAACCAATAGAGCCGGTTTAGGGTTTAGGGTTTTTAGGGTTTCTCTCAAAAATAAAGTGTTCTATGAGCCCACAGCCTTATGTTTAGGAGTGTAGACTTTTTTGTCAACCCTAATTTCTGCCCGAGTCTGTGTGTATTTTTACTTGCGAAGAAGAAGAGTGTGTGTTTCTTCGATATATAGACAACACAAAACCGAGGAAGAGTTTGGCACTGGCTTCCCACCGGAGCCGCCGATCGCCAAGCCGAAGCCGTCTGCGAGGAAAGTGGCCCCGGCCGCCGTGGAGCCGCCCGTGGACCCGCGGCTGAAGCGGCAGATCGCCGAAGCTGAGCAAGCCAATGAGCCGCCCAGCAGTGTAGATGAAGATGAAGAAGAGAAAGAGAAGAAGAAGAAGAAGAAAAAGAAAAAAGAGCCCAAAGCCAAGAAGGCAAAAAAGGAGCCGACCCCACCCCCAAAGGAGCCCAGCCCGACTTCCGAGGGTGAAGGTGAAGATGTTGAAGAGAACAGGGCTCGGAGCTCGGGGCGGGCTCGTAGCTCGGGGCGGGCTCGTAGCTCGGGGCGGGCTCGTAGCTACTCTAGGCGGGCTCGTAGCTACTCTAGGCGGGCCAGTAGGAGTCGTGCTCGTAGCTACCGGAGCCAAAGGCGAAGGAGCTACCATGGTCGCAGCCGTAGCTACGGTCGTCGGCACAGGAGTGACAGCCGTAGCTACCGCAGGTACAGAGGCGACAGTCGCGGCCGATACCATCGTCGTTACTACCGCCGTTGAATATAATGCAGTGCCCTATAAACCCTTAAAACCCTAAACCCTTAAACCCCTGTGCTGTTTGTGTGTCTATAGCATATAGTCTAGAGGGATAAAGCTTTACACAACAGTAACGGCGATGGCAACAGCACAGTGCTGCACGAGAGACGATGAGACAGGCCGAGCCACTCATTTTTCTCACAATTAAGCACAATGTGCAGCGACCCCATGGATGTAGTATAAAATTGTAGATGCATAGTCTACAAATAAGCACGTATGTGTGCATATGTATATGTATATGTTTCTTTATACATATATCTATATATACATATATGTATATACATAGTCGAACTTACACCACACTACATTATATGTGCCCAGGCAACAAAACCTCGAGGATCCTCAGAAGGTCGTCTGCACATCCGGATAATTGCGAAGCTGTGCGAGACTCCGACAAGCAAGTGAAGCGGGCGATTGGAAAGAGTTGTAGTCGCAGAGATTGTGGTGGTGGCTACATACACACGTGCACATGTCTATAGAGTGTATAGAGAACACATGTGAACATGCCTGGGTTGCTTGAAGGGCCTATCAAGTCACACGATAGGACAAAAAACAGCCCGGCCCGAACCCTAAACCATTTATGAAGATACTGCATACACCACACATGAAGCCCTGAATCCCCAAACCGAACATGTAGATTGCAGAACCTGTATTCATGCATCTATATATAGAGAGAGGGCTTAGGGGCTCAGGGGTCTCGGGGTTTAGGGGTTTAGGGTTTCGGGTTTAGACACACAGTGTGCCGGTCCCCACACACGAAGCGTAGCGCTTGAAGCTGGGAAACCACTTGTGGGGATCCGATGAGATGCGGCTTAGACCTTACATGCGAGACTCGAACAACACACCGGAAAGGCACCGGTGGGCAGGTTTTGCAACAATCTCCCCCAAATTTTCCATAGATTTTACAAAAATTTCAGCAGATTTTACAAAAAAATCAAGAGGTTTTCCAAAAAATCTCGATGCAGTTTCGATGCAGTTTATATGCAGTTTCGATGCTGTTTCGATGCGGTTTTAAAACTACATACAAACTGCATAGCTTTTACAGCATTTCGCGATGCAGTTTGTATGTAGTTTTAAAACCGCATCGAAACAGCATCGAAACTGCATACAAACTGCATCGAAACTGCATCGAGATTTTTTGGAAAACCTGTTGATTTTTTTGTAAAATCTGCTTAAAATCCATTGACAAACTCCCCAGCCCACCCCACCAGCCCCCACCTCCCCCCCACCCACCCACCACCCCACCCCCCACCCCCATCCCCCACCCCCCACCCCCCAACCACCCACCCACCCCCCACCCCCCACCCAACCACCCACCCACCCCCCACCCCCCACCACACTCCCCACACCCCCCACCCCCCACACTCACACCCCCCACCCCCCATCTCCCACCCCCCACCCCCACACCCCCCACCCCCCACCCCCACCCCCACCCCCCACCCCCCACCCCCACACCCCCCACCCCCACCCCCCCCAACCCACCGCCCCACATCCAACACTATATACGGTGCTCTGCGAGGATCAATCGTATATTGTATAGCTTTTCGGCTCCAAAAAAGTCTGTCCTTCTCCCTCCCTGACTAGACAGAACAAAGCCTCTCTTCGAAGATGCCACGACAGGAGACCTGTGTTGTTCTTTTGTTTTTCCGACGAACCACATAGTCACTTTTCTGAATGCAGAAAGGGAATAGCTATATTCTCGTGTTCCAGGAAGACAGGAGCCGAAGCCGAAGCCGGAGCCGGTCGCCCAAACGAGTGTGGAAATGGGCTTGGCGGACCTGTGTCCATCATGGACGACAGCAACTTGGTTGCATTAGATCTATTGTATAGGTTTTGTTTAGGAGAGTAATTTGGCTTTTGAATATTATACATAATCCCCAAGGGTCTGGTACTGGGTCTGGTGGAGCGAAGCAGCAGCTGAGCAGCAAGACCAGTGAGCTACGACTTGCCAGCACGTTGTACAGAAGTGCATGTACATAATTAAATTGTCTCGTTGCTTTTGCAGACGGAGCTAGATATAAGAGCAGCTGTTTTTCTGCACAGCAGTAACTTCTATACTTTATCGTGCCTGCAAGTGTGAAGCAAAACAATGAGCCGGGCCGACTCCAGGAGACTGCCTATAAAAGCCCGAGAACCCAACAACTGATGTCATATAAACCCTGAACCCTAAACTATATACCTTATATACAGAACCCCGAAACCCTTCAACCTCAAACCTGTGTGCCAGACCCCACACAGAAGCTTGCATGTGTCTTTACACCAGAGCTGGCGAGAAAATTATATATACTTGTGTGATTCAAGCTATACTATGACTGTGACGAAACACATTCGGTGTTGTCTGCATGTCAGAGAGAACTTACACTGCGATGACAATTATGTTTACTTCTATCTGCAGCTGTGAGCACTTCAGCGAGGGGTGCCTTTTTTGTGAGGACAGTATATCATCTTTACTGTTCGTGTTTTCCCTGCGATGGCTGAAGACAGCCAAGCTCCGGAGGCGCTTTTTGGTTTTTGTGTTTTGTAAAACCAGAGTGTTATATATATATGTATACGAAGGCCGAGGAAGAGCCCCAGGACGAGCAGGCAGAAGAAGAAGAGCAGGAGGTGCCCATGAAGAAGCCGGCGGCGAAGATCACGATAAAGAAAGAGCCCGGGACCGGGATTTTGAAAAAGCCTGCAGCAGAAGGAACAACGAAAGCAACAGCAGCAAAGAGCAAGCCCAATCAAAAGCCCACTCCGAAGGCCAACCCAAAGAGCACCCCAAAGGCCAAAGCAAAGGGCAAAGCAAAGGCCGAAGCAAAGGCCCCAGCCAAGGAGAAGAAGAACAAGAACGAGAACAAGAAGGAGAACAAGGGCAAGGAGCAAGAGAAAGGAAGCAAGCCCAGTAGCAGCAGCAGCAGCAAAAACACTCCCAAGCAGAATGACAACAACAAGAAGCGGAAGCTGGAGGACAACTGGGCTGATGGATTCGAGGAGGTGGAGGATGCCGCCGAAGAGCAGCCAGAGGAGGAGACACCCACAGACGACGAGGTGCTGGCCATGGAAGACCCGGCGAAGGACTCGGGGAAGATGGACCGCAGCAAGCAGCACAAGTTCATGAGCCTGCTAAAGGACGGGTCATTGCCAGAATGGCTCGAAGATGCATGGGAGAAGTCCCAGAAGATGAAAACGGGCAAGCGGCAGAGACAGCGGGAGCTTATCAACAATGCTATCGACCGACGATCCGGTGTTGACACCAGCCTGGTTCTCAACTTTGCCAAACCAATGTTCCACTCCATGCAGGTGACGACGAAAAGATGGGTATCGGGGGTGATTTCAAGGTGTGCTCGCTTCCTTAAGTGGAGAGGCACTTCGAAGCCGAAGGCGAAGTCGGGGAGTGTATAAAGTATCTATAGTATATATAGGTCCAGCTTATAGCTATAGTTTTACAATGAGCAAAACCTTGAAACCCTAATACACCACAACCCTTAAACCTTATATGTAAACTACGAAGCCATGAACCCTAAAGCCTGCATAAGCCTTACACCTTTAGAAAATTTAAAACCTTCAACCCCATACACCTTGAACTCTGGACCCCACCGGCTTTTGTTTTGTAGTTCTAACTGTTTATAGAGGGCTCTACTACATTTATTTTTATTATACCATATATGCATATCTAAAAACACTCTATAAATGCATTCCCATACAATATATATTATATATAATTGCTATACTATACGTATAATAATGATGACCACAACCCTTCGTGCACCCCAAACCTTAAACCCTGAACCTGTGCACCTATATATATATATATATATATATATATATATATATTATATATATAACCCCAAACCCCAAAGCCTCAAACGACGAAGCCCTGAACCCTAAAACCTTCAAGCCTCAAACCCTTAAGCTTGAACCCTAAACCCCTTCGGCTTGTCTTTTCTTCTGTGGGTGGAGCGAGGAGAACTACACGAAGTCCGAGGCGACCAACAAGAAGAAAACCCTGGGCAAAATCTTGCTTCAGGGGAAATTCAATCTTAGCAATGAGCAGTTCGAAGCCGCACTCGAGAGTGGCGAGATCATCGCTGTCCGTTCCAAGAACGGACCCGATCGTTACATGTGGTCCGAGGATGTGCACAACTCCACTTCAGGGAAGGAGAAGAAGTTTTCCATGGGCTCCGATGCCAAAGCGAAGGATGGCGAGGCCAAGTTCTTCGAGAAGCAGTCCAAGGATTGGAGGATTGGTTTGTTTGAGGAGAAGAGCGAGGGCAAAGCAAAGCCCCAGAGAGCTCTGACAAATGACTCAGAGCAGCTCGCAATCTGCGATGGTACCGTGGCCGCCAGCAGGAACATGACGGAGAAGCTGTGGAAGGCAGCAGATGGGCAGCTTACAAAGGCGATCGCGGCCTACAATAAGATCCTTGTCGAGGGCAGAAAGTTGGTTGCTTCCGTGGATGAGAAGCAGGACAAGGACATGTACCAGAGTGTGCGACTTGGACTGGTTTTGTATTCCTGAAACAACCTTGCCAAAAGCTTCAACTTTTTTATCCTCGCAAGTAAAGTCACCAATTTAACTCGTAAGTAAATACATGGAGGCTTCAACCTTTGTCTTCGCAAGTAAAGCACAAACTTTAACTCGTAAAAGTAGTCTCTTCAACAACAGTCGCATGTAACCAAAGTGTTGTGCTTTCTCTCGCAAGTAAACCCAGTGCCCGAACACCGAAACCTGTGTGAGACCCCACAGCTGTAAGGAAGAGCATCGTCCAACAAGCAACAAAATCGAAGCAGGGACTTGAGCACCTTCTCTCGTGGCACGAGTACGAGGATGAGAATGAGGACGGGCCGATCACGGTCTCATCATATTCCAAGACCATGAGAGAGTCCGGGCGAGTAGCAACTCATCTCGAAGAACAAATGGCAGCCGTGAAAGCCAAGTTGACTGTCCGAGCCAAAAAAGGATGCTAGACAGATTTTGAATGTGTGCAGTTCCGGAGCTGTCGCCTCTATGTGGTGCAAACGGCGATTCTGAGTTTTGGCGATGAGAGAAAAAAGCAACGGCGATGATGAGAGCTTGAGATTTGGCGCTTTTCTGGTGATTTTTACATGTGAGCAACGACGTGTATAACTATAACCTTTTGAATCATGTTGGGGTGTTGGTCTTCGTGACTTTCAGCTTCAATTTTAGAGTATATATAACACCGATGGTGTTGTTGTAGCCTGCTTTGCATGTGTGAGTGCACACATGTGTAAAGCTATACCTCCGAACCTCAAGCATTGAATCAACCATGAAAGTCCATACCTCCAAAACCCTGTGAAGCTCACAACACAACCTTCGTAACCCCAAACCCTGAACCCTCTATAAACCCTTAAATCCTGAACCTTATATATAAACCCTCACAAGATTTGTTTCGTCCAGATTGAGGGGCAGTGGACCGTGTGGTTTAGGGGGTTTGGGTTTTGCGGGGTTGGGGCAAAAGCTTTCTGTTGTTGTTTGTATAGTATATTTGGTGCCCACACATATATGTATAACTTGCTCACAAGCCTCAGCCTCAATGCTCGGTGTGTCTGACCATGTGTGTCCCGTCCTTATAAAATGTTTTATGGCTATAGCGAACAAACCACTGTATGAAATAAGGCACAAAAGTTCAGCTGGCAACAAACACCAACTTTGCATAAAGGTGCTGTTCTGTTTATTTATATATGGAGAGAAGGTACCATGGAGGATGCAGGGCCCGAGCGAAAGCGACGAAAGGGTGGGGTCCAACAGAGATTGGGCCAGGCGGTGAGTGAGAAGTCCACCTCAAGTTCTTTGCACGATTTGCTGATGACGTATTTGGCACAAGGCCTCCTGTCGGCCTCTATGATTCATGCAATTGCAGTTGCAGCGGCTGCCGATATTAGAAATGCAAGGGACGGGAAAATTCTTCCTGATTTGGACAGGCTCAGCAAGGTGAAGCATGGAAAAAATTTGCAATCTTCTATTGACAACCACTTGGCCCAGCAGTCCAATCTTCCGATGCCGACAGAATTTAATATCCCCTTAGCAGGACAAGTCGAAGGCACGGCGACTTCCATGATATTGCTTCCGCACGAGATTATGCACCACCTTTGGAAGACGACGACTGGATGGATTACTTCTGTGTTGCCTGATGCGGAGGCTTTGCCTCGGTTTTGGAGATCGTTCAATGGACACCCTTGCATGTCAAATCATGCGGTAAAATCGCGAGCTAATTGGATGCAAAGGGCTATTCCCCTTTGCATACACGGCGACGAAGTTCCTGTTTTTGGAGTGGGCAAGATATGGGCTCGCAGTGTTTTGGCTTTTTCATGGGTATCGCTGATGGCCACAGCGGCCGGCCGATCTGCTGCCGATTGCAACCTCTACATTTGGGGCGTTTTTGAGAAGTTCATTATTCCGGCTGGCGGCGAGGGGGCTGGGACAATGGAAACTTTTTGGCAAGTGATGTATTGGTCTTTCAACATTCTTTACACCGGTAAATGGCCTGCTCGGGATTGGCAAGGCAAGAAGCAGCCTGGTGTGTTGTTGTATATGTACACATGTGCCAGAAATCTGGAAACCCTTACATTTTAGGACCCTGTGGGAACCCTATAAGCTGTAAGCCTTTTTGTCTTTCTTGATTTTTTATGATGTGGGTCCTGTTTTAGATATGTGACTATATACATACACACCCTATGTATGAGAGCCCTGTTCTCAAATCCAACCCTAACCCAACAGCTTCCTTGATGGTGATGATATATATATATATATACACAGTATATAATATCGTATAAACATATATAAGCCACAAAACCACGGACCCGTGGAATCCCAAAGCAGCACGAACCGGATGTGAGAAAAATCACCACACAGTATACGTAAAAAACCCTCTCACCACATGTAGATATATATATGTAGATATATATGAACCTGTCTCACAAGTAAGAAAATGTTTGTTACACGGCACAGAGGTATGGGGCCAGTACAAAGGAGGGCGAACGAGCGGGAACCGACCTATGCGGAGGATATTATGGTGTCCTGGTTCAAATGGCTGGCGACTTGGATTATTATGCGAAATGGCTGGAGGTTCCACGATGGAGCAATCACAGCAAACCTTGTGCTCTTTGTCGGGCCGCCTTCAAAGGACCACTAACATGGATGGACAATCGTGCAAATTCGCCGTGGCAAGCCTCGTGCCTCACCACCACCAACTGGAGATCCCACTGGAATCCATCATGCCAGCTGTATTCTTTACCTGGCTTTTCGGGACTTTGTATCACGATGGACTATATGCATTGTATGTTTTTGGGGTGGATACAGTTTTTTTATGGCTCCGTGCTCAGCATCGTGGTCCACGATTGTTTGGGTGGGAGTATCTTGGCGAATTTGAAATACTGCGACTCCTTCATCAAGAAGTACCAGCGAGACAACGAAACCAGATACACATTCCGCCAGCGACTTCTGAAACTTACAATGATACAACCAAAAAAAGGATTCCCCAAGATGAGAGGAAGAGCTTCCGATATTCAATCTTTGGACAGTGCAATTCTTGCTCTATTCGAAGAGCAAATGGACGAGGGTATCTATCAACACAAGCAAATCCGGCTCTTTTTGCGGTTGAACCTGCAGCTGGCTGAAATATTGGAAGCTTATGGGCCACGGTACGGCTTCTTGGCTTTACCTGAGGAGCAAGCAAACCTGGCTTTCAAGCTCGGTTGCCAAATGGCACAGCTCCACAGCAGCCTGCAAGCCCACTACAAAGGGACGGGGGAGAAGCTCTTCAATCTCACAAGTAAGACCCACTTCGTTTTGCATAGTCTCCTACTCAGCAGTTTTATTCATCCGTCGATGGTCTGGTGCTACAAGGGAGAGACGACGATGCATCGCCTGCAGATTCTATGGAAGAGTTGTTTGGCAGGGGTGAAGCACTGGCATGCTTCCAAAAAGGCTGCCCTCAAAGAGAGGCACCTTTTGTTTCTGCGGGGCAAAGTTGGGCGATCGTGAGAGCTTCTTTCTTTTCTGTCGCGAAAAAAAAGAGTGTCTCTCTGCTATATGTGGTGCTCCTGGTCTTTTGTTTGGGCTTTTGAATCACAGTTGTCGTATATACTGGTGTGGATCTTATAAGCAATCTGCATGGATTCTCTTTGGTTAGTTTATGGCTTTGGGCCTGCGAATTTTCGGAAAAGTCCTTACTTCTGCTGTGGATCCTTTACATGTGGTGTCTGCGATTGCAGAGCAAAACAAACTCATGCCGGTGATTTTTTTAAATCCTTTACATGTGGTGTCTAAGTTTGCAGCCGCAAATATGAGTTCCATGTTTGTGTTTGCATAATGTTTTTATGTGTTTTGTCATGTTTTTAGCTCACCAGAAAATTTACGTAAATTTGGTCATTTTACACTAAATCCTTCGTTTACAGTAAATCAAGCCAAAGTGTAAAATTAGGTAAACAGCAGGGTCAGGGTAATCACCCCGTCGCGCACTCCATTTTTATCAATGAAGAGAAGGATTCTTCGGCCTCGTAGCTGTTCCCCCCATCTCTCGAGAGTCACGTCACCTACGAGGAAAACAATCGGAGCGTGCGAGTTGGCGTTAGAAGACGCATGTCGTGAGTTTGTTGTTTTTTGGTCGACAGTGTTTTCGGTAAGTACTTGAGCTTGGCTTGCATTGCTTCGCCCCGCGCTGCATTGTTAGCTCAAGCTGTCGACCCGGATCGCTTCCGTGCCTAGCTGTTTTTTCACGCATTGCACTTGCACGACAGTTTGGAGTTTGCTTGCTTTTTCACAGCTAGCTTTGCTGCGAGTGTTCTTTTTAGAGCCAGCCTCTCGCTCCGCGCCATGGGTCGTCAAGGACGCCTGAAGAGGCCTCGCACTGTGCCCGCAGACGCTTCTGCCAGCACTGAACCGCATACGCCTTCTCATGCTCAGCTTGTAGTGGCTCGCTGGTCACTCTGGCGCAGTTTTCCCGGCACTTTCAGCATGCCCAGCATTTTTTCGTGGATTCAATGCCTCCAGTCAGCTCGCTCGGCAGGTTATTTGCTCGGCTTTCTCTGCTTCTATGATTGCCAGTGCCTGGCTCAGCTCAGCCGTGCCTCGCACAGGCACCTTTGCACTTCTTGGGACGTCTCTCCCTCTTGCAGACGCATTCTGCTGAATGTTTCTTTTCGGAATCGCACTCAGCCTGAGCTTTTCTGCTGGCGCTACCAGCAACCCCGGCCCTGCCCTCTAGCTAGAGCCCCGCCCCGCCTTCTCCTCATCAGGCGCCGCCTTGCACTTTGGAGCACCTCGCCTCGAGTCCTTTTCCAGGTGGATCTTGCTCTGCAGGTTTGCTGGTTTCAGATCAGGGTCGCGGGTTGCTTCTTCAGCTGTTTCTGCATCGCTTCTTTTCGCAGCCTGATTCCATTGAGCAGAGAGACACGCAATGCCATGCGACAATTGACGCACTTCACACCAGCCGAGATAACATCCCTTTCCTTAAGCCCCTAAGTTGCATCTCCCTGCACCCCCCGTCTTTTTTGCAATGTCCGGGGGGTCGGAATGGCTGCGCTACTCAGCCCAAGAACTTCTCCGCAACGCTCCCGCCCCTGTGTGGCGGGCTGAGGATAGCCCGCAAAGCACCGCATCGGTATATTCAAGCACGCCAAGCAGCCTTCGCAGCAGTGTGGTGGCCGCGGCGTGTGCAAAAGCCGAAGCCTCCGCCTCGCGACGCGCCGCAGCCTGGCTTGCCTCGCAACGCGAGGCACAGGCGGCACAGTCTTCTGCGCCGCATTCCCCTAGCTACGCAGATATTTCCCTGGAGGAAGATACTTTGCTAGACCGCCGCATTCTGCACTGCATTTGCTCAGCATCGCTGCCCGAGGAGGTTCGCGCACTGCACTGTTGCTCCCAGTTCATCTGGGAGCAGTGGTTGGAAATCCGCCAGCGCGACCATCTTTTCTATTTTTGCGACTTCAGCAACGCACCGCCCTGCGCCGCCCTCTGGTACCAGAGGCCTCTGCTCCAGTTCGGCATCTCCTCGGTGCCGATTTATTCTTTGCACGAAGCACAGCCCAGCCACGCCGATGTCATGGTGGATTTTTTACCCGGTGGCCATTTCCACCCTTACGCCATCGCACCGCGCCGCAACTGTGCTGCCGCTAGCACCGTCTCACGCACAGCACTCTAGCATCGCATTGCCTTTTTCGCTTTGCCCGCAAAAGCATGTTTGCCGATCACCTCTGTTACCTAGCAGTTCCTGCCCCTATGCCTGTTCCCCTTAGGGTTTTTCTGGTGTTGCCGCGCTCCTGCCAGGCACTTTTTCCTCGACATCGGCAACGAACTCGGCTCGCGGGCCGAGGCCCGCTGGTTGCCCTTTGGTCTGGGCCGCCCCGCCCCAGCCTCGCACACCCTCGCTTGGGTCACTGCTGCATTGATATTCAAAATTGCCCTGCCCCAGGTCAATCTTTTCAGGATCCTTTTCCTGCACAGCACCGCGGGATGCTTTCAGGTGCCGTCTGCCCTGCACTTCTCTTGCTGCGCACAGCTTACCTCGGCTCAGGTACAACAACGACGTTCTGCACTGCGATCGCATCGCCTTGCACTTCTTTGGCACCCTTCTTCGGCTGCCTTTTTTCTTTTCCGTTTGCTGTCTGTCTCGCTCAGGTCCGTACTTCTTCTTCTTCGAGCCCCAACGGTCTTGGCCTCAGCTCTCTGTTCGCCTCGCCCTGCCGCGCACCTTGCAGCATTGCTTGCCCACTTTGTGTGCATCTCTCCGTGGTTTGGCTCAGCGGGCTACGCAAGGCTCGTTGCACAGCTTTCGATCGAGACACATTCGCTTTCAGCCCCGCTTGTGGCAGGAGCCTTCTAGGCACAGCATCGCAGACAGCCTGCCTGGCACATGGAGCTGATCAGGCAGAGCTGGCATCGCAATGCAAAGGCAACAAGACACCGCGCGGGCCCTTGCCAACCTTGCCTGACCCGCTTGCAGAAATCGGCCCCGCAACCGCAGCACCTGCATCACAGCCTTCTCCTGCACCTGCCCCGCCTCCAGCCGAGGCGCCCGCACCAGCTCCTGTTCAGCCTAGCCCCGCGCCAGCATATGTTGACCCGCGTGGCACCTATCCTCCGCTGCCTCAGCCACAGGCCAAAAGTGGCGTGCCGGTCAAGGCCATGCCTGCCTACCCCCCTGGGGCTTTCTACCTCACCCCGGTGGGGGATCAGTTCTACGCGGCACCGCCCACAGCTCCAGCTCCAATGCCTAGCCCCGCCCCGCAGTCGTGGGCAGACATGTCTGATCCAGCACAGCAACAGCAGCCAGACTTGGGTTTTGTGAACTCCGCCCCGCCACCGGCCCCGGTCTGGCCCAAGCAGTTCACGCAACAAGAGCAACGTTGCGCTCCCGCGCCAGACCCGCACCCGCAACCCCGCCCCGCAACTGCAAAGGAACGCCGCGAGAGCCGGCCCCCGCCCCGCACTGAGGACTTCATCGCTGCATGCGACGTTCCTCCGCAAGACGACCTCTGCCAAGCACCGCCCAATGTAGATTGGTTGCAAGCATCGCATCGCACTCCGGCGGCCGTCCGCTGGAGTCGCCAGGCCCGGCCGTGGTACAGAGATCACCACGGCCGGGCCTGCTGTGCAGTTATGTCATGACTCCGATCACAGCAACGGCGATTGCATGCCATGTGGCAAGCCGTTTCGCCATGCACAGCCTCTGGCGACAGAGGTGCATAATAAGCATCGCTGTTCGCTCTGCAAAGCAAAAGAAGAGAAGGAAGAGCAGTGAGCTCCCTTCTCGCATCGCACCAGCACCGCACCGCATGCAAAAAGACGGCCGCCAGTCCGTTTTTTGCCCAGCTCGTTGCAATTAGCCTGCACATGCGCTCTTGTGCTCATATTCATTTGTTCTTGCCTTTGCTCGCTCAGGTCGCCTTCGATTTCGCCGTCAACCTGGTCCAGGCCTTTCAATTGCAGCGCTCTGCTCAGATGCTTTCTTGCTGGGCTCGCTCTGCCCTGCTTGTTTCGCTTTGCCAGGCACTTTTTGGCATCGAGTGCCCCCCCCTATCTTTGCTCAGCCTCCGCATGCTTGCGCTGTTTTCCTGTACTTGCATTTCTTTGCCAGCTTCCTGTCATGCAGGTTTGCATCCGCCGACCTCGTGCTCGACCAGCTCCGCCGGTAGCTTTCTTTGGGGAGTTTAGTCTTTCCTTTTGCTGCCCTCCGCCTGCCATGCGACAGCGATGGAAACGCAAGTTCGGGTCTCCTGAAAACTTTTCGCCCTGCACCGTATCACAGCCTCCAGCAACTGGAACTAGCCCAGCTTCTGCAATCGCTCTGCTTGCTCCGGACTCGGAGGATGAACCCTCGCAACTGCCCGTTTTCTTAGGCTTCTTCGAGACTGAGCAGTCGGCTTCGGAGGATGACCTCAGTTCGCCAGGCACGCCCGCATCGCAGACAGCATTGCCCCTGCGCCTGGTTAGAACCTAGGCTTAAACCCCCTACCCGAACCAACCCTGCCCGACACCCCCAGCTCTGCCTCGCTGCTGCCCCTTACAAGCAAAGCGCCGCAGCCTCCAAAATCATCGGTTCGGGTGGATTTTTCCGGCAACCTGCCGCGCTTACCGCACAGCATCACGCAAGGTCTGTCCCGTCCGCCTCGGCGGGTGGTCAAATATCCCGCCCCTGCCTTGGGTTGCCCTAATCCTAATAAACCCTTCCCTAAGAAAGGTTCCGCGCCGCCCTTGCCTCGCGGGGGCAGGCCTCCTCCGCCTGCACGGGCCATGCCGCGCAGCCTTCAACTCGCTACAAAACAGGCCCCAGGCCAGGTACCAGGCACAGCTAGCAGCCAGCAGCCGATACCCGTTCCCAGAATCCAAGGGGTTCCACTGTCCTCTAGCCGTCGCCAACACCACTTGCGTCGCCAGGCTTGCCACACGGCCTGGCTCCAGATTGTGGGCATCCTTTCTGGCGCCTCCCTGCTCTGGCAGACCTTGCAGCAGAGCTCTCAGGCACAACAGCATATGCTCGCAGTGCTTCGGCCCTTCTCACCAGGCACTCTGGAGCGTTACTTTCGGGTCACTTTCAATTTCTTCGCCTTTCTGCATAGCTCTTGCATCCTTCCTACCGCCCTTGCGCTGCATGTTATACTGGACTTTATAGCTGCAGCCCGTGCCTCTGCCAAGCAGGACCGCGAAATCCATCAAATGACTGTTCCCTCCTGCATCAAGGCTCTGCGCTGGCTGGCTAAGCATGCGCAATGGCAAGCGCTCAGCACTGCACTTTGCAGCCCGGTAATAACCGCCTACACCTTCTCCAGCTCTGCTAAGGACCGCCGGGAAGCCCTGCCCATTCCGCTAGCATTAGTGGTTAGCTGGGAACGCCGTGTCTGCGACAGCCAGGCACCACTCACTACTCGCCTGATTTTGGGCGCTGCGCTTCTTGCACTGCATTGCAGCCTCCGTTTTGCGGATCTCCAGCGCATAGATCTCTCCAGCTTATCGCTTATACCTGCCAAGCCCTGCACGGCGCTTGCTTCGCTACCAAAACAACCTCGCAAGGCCAGCCTTGGGCCTGCCGCCTAGGCGGCCTTTCGGGACGTGACGTCCGCACTGCGTGGGTCCTGCATTGGCTCGACGCCATTCTTCAAGCAACGCATCGCTTTTATGACTCTTTCTCGCAGATCGACTTTCTGTGGTTTCATGCAGCACCTAGCGGCCTCTGTCTTGCCCAACTCGCACCCGCCAGCTGCTGCACTGCATTGCTTTCCCTCCGTTGGGCCTGCACCTGCAACTGGCCCTCGGGCACCGGTCTTCTTCCATCGGAAGCTAGATCGCTCACCTTGCACAGCCTCAAGTCCACGCTACTCGCAGCAGCCGCACAGCGCCGAGCTCCTAAGGACTCCCGCCTCGCACAAGGCCATCATCGCGACAGTGCCGCGCTTTACTCCCGCAACGACACGTTCGCCAGTCTTGATGTGCAAGAAGACCTGGCTACGGCCGTCAGCATTGGCTGGCTCCCGCAACGCAGCATCGCTCGTGGAGGCCAAGCTCCGGTTCCAGAGCCCCCTTTTCACGTTGCACCGGGCCCGATCCTGCACTCTGTTCGACCCGAGGACATTCTAAATGGTTCTTGGTCTCGCTTTGCCACACGACATGAGCATCTGCACGCAACGCATTCCTCTCCTGCGCCGGCACCGGAGCACAGCCCGGCCTCGTCGGCCTTCGACCAGCACCTCGACTCCCTCACGCATGACCCTATATCGAACAATTCTCGAGGGACGACCCCATCACAGGTTTCTCTGACGACGAAGAAACCATGCTGGTTGAGCGGGCGGCACGCAACGCCCCACCCAGCCCCAGCTCTTCCAATGCATCCGAAATGGCCTCGGACGACTCTTCCGCCGCGCACCCGCCTTTACCCCTCTGTTCTGGCACAGCCCTTTTTGCATGCAGCGGCCCGTGGGCCTGCTGGCATAGCCTCGTCAACTCCGATGCAGACGACGCCGTGCTCCGCACCGCGTGCGGCACCCGCCTGGGACTCGGTTCGCTTACCAGCACGGCCCCGCAGGGCCCTTTCTGCCGCCGCAAAGCATGTGTAGCCCTACGCCTTGCTGTTTCTGAAAGCTAACGCACTTGCCAGCATCTGGGGAAACATTAGCTCGCGTTTGCACACACTTTGCTTTGCACCATTGCCTCTTTTTACCTAGCCCCCTTCGCCCTTGCCCCTCGCCCCTGTCAGGTACTTGGTGCTCCTCGACCTGCTCCCGCTCCCGCTCCGCGCCTCCATGGCTCGCCTGCTCACTTTGCCAGCCTTGCCTGCCTTTTGCTAGCCTTCACGCAAACTGCCGTTCAGTACCTAGCTTTCGGCTCGAAGTATCTTTTTAAAACTCTGTCAGCCTTTGCCTGCCTCTCCGGATGGCCGCAGATCTGTCCTTCGATGAGGCACCGCATGTGCCCGCGAGCGCCCTCGCACAGCTGCTTCAGTCCTGCCAGGTCCCCGACTCCTGGCTACTGCGCTGCACAGCACCGGCATTGAATCCGTCTCGGATTTCGCCTATGCCTTCTCTGAGACGGCAGACCTGGATCATTTCTGCGGTGATGACTTCGCACACATCTGGTTGGACTTGGATGCACCAGTGCCCCGCATCTCTCCAGCCATGGCCCGCCTTCGCAAAGCCCTGCAACAAGCCAAAGCCATGTCGGCGCCGACGCCGCTCCACTCTTCCTCTGCTCAGCAAGTTCCTGCACCAGCCGCTGCCAGCCCTGCCAATTCTTGGGCGGAACATGCACCGCCTCGCCTCGATCAGGCCGCCGTGCAACGCCTCGTGCAAGCCTTCAAGGACGCCTTTCCTGGCGAGCACCTTGACAGCGATGCCATGCCAAGCATTCGTTTGCTCAGCCTTGTGCATCGGTGGTTTCAACCAGGGCACACCATTACCTGGGTGCCCTGGCAACTCAGGCTTTCCGCAAAGCAGTATGATGAAATCATACAGAGCAAGGCAACGAAACAGATCCGCACCGAAGCGCACCTCATCAGCACCGCATTTTTCGACGACACGCCAGAAATGGCCGTCGACCATCTCCGCCTCAGCTCCGCCTGGTTGCAACGCGTGCAAACCGTCTTCCGCAACGCCATCGCAATATGCAACGGAGCGCATCTGCAACGCCTTAAGGCGTTTGACAAAAAGGTCCTCGACCTTGCAACGCAAACCGTCTCACCCGACTTGCACCTCCGCACCGTTACTACGCAAGAGCTTCTTGTCGCCGATCGCAAGATCTGGCAAGAAATAGCCGCACTGCACAGCAGCGGGTGGTCCCTGGACGACGCTCTGCATGAAATCACAAGCGTTCGCTCGGACATCAGTTCTCTGTTGCAGCTGCGTGCCAAGCCGCCAGCACCGCCTCTCCGCCCCACCAGGGAAGACCGCATCCGTGGCAAAGGCGGCAAAGCCAACGGCAAAGGAGTGCGCCAGCCTGGCAAGCAGCCTCGCACCCCTAACTCCGGCAACCAGCAAACTGCACCGCTCGCCACCAAACTGGGCGATAAGACCCTTTGCATCCGCTTCAACAAAGGCAATTGCACAAACAAAAACTGCAAAGTCGAATATGTGTGTGCATTTAAACTGCCTTCAGGTCAGCCCTGCCAACCACAAGGTTGAAAAGCCCAGCCCATCTTGAGAACCGCAGGAGATGGCATCCGGGAGCAATCTCTTGCCAGCAGCCCGGACCCCGCGCAGCCACTCGCCTTCGTCTGTCTCCTGCGCGCCCTGCTCAGCCTCGCCCTGCACCTCGCCTAGGGGTTCTAGGTCCCGCAGTCCCCCTAAGGCCCTGCCTCCTAAGGTTGCTAGGCTACCTTGCCCTGCCCCGCCTGAATCTGTTCGCGCGGTAGCCCAGCCTTCAAAGCAGAAACCCCAGTTTTCAGCCAGTGAAGCATCTGATTCGGGTGATAGCGACTCCCCTCTCTCCGGCCGCAATTCGGTGAACTCCGCGTGCATCGCCTCAGCACGCTACTTGCTTTTTTGGCCGCCCGATCTGTTTCAAAACACCAATAAAACAACAACTCCTTGCACTGCTTCGCCTCGCCACCGGCCCTGCTGAACCCCGACGGTCACTGGCAATCAGAAGTATTTTCTTCACTGCAGGGGGCTGCCTGGTCCGATGTTCTTGCTGTGCTCTGCATCCTCGGAGATACCAGTTCTTGCTCTGCATCTTTTCATCAAAGCCTCTGCGCTCTGCATCGCGCCGCACACCTCCAAGGTGCTCACGTTATCTTTGCTTTCCCTCAGCCCTGCTCCGAGGATATTTTTAATATGTATCTGCAACTCGCCCAGGAACTTGCAGCCACGTGTACATGGATGCATTCGCCTCGCCGCATACTACTGGGAATTAGCTGCTCCTTGCACAACAAGCTGCAGTCCGACGGCAGCCCAGATTTGCAGGCCTTAGCCTCTCTCTGCACAGCCGATGTCACCACACAGTCTCCCTCAGCTCCACTGCCTCTACACGCTCTGCACACCTTGGGCGCTCGCACTTTCCACTGCAAACGTTCACCGGTTTGCGATGGTGCAGGCAACGTCAGCTCCGCTGATCATATGCACTGCACTAATAACTAATAAGCCCAGCACACCTCTGGCTACGCTTGCGCAGTCCATGCTAGAATATCTGCGCCAAGAACAACTACTCAAGCCTATTCTCGCACATCTGCACGCCGGCCTTGCAGAGGCAGAGCCTCCGCTTTCTGAACAGCACGGTTCAGTGCTTGCATGCAGAGATCATCAGACTTCATCTCGCTCGGCACATGCCCTCATCCGAAGCCCTGCACATCGAGCCAGGCCAGCCATTTCGCCTCGAAATCCTCGAAATGCTGGCTCGAGCCATTGATGATCCTGACACAGGACTGGTGGCCATTCTGAAGGAAGGAGTTCCGACAGGCGCTTTCTCCCCGCTTCCGCCCAGCGGGCTTTGGCCTTCAGCCCCGCAGAACATTGACACGTCCTCCGACCTTGACCCGCACCGCCTTAAGCACTGCGCCGGCAACTGGACTGCAGCCGAACGTGATCCCGCACTGCTTCAGCAGTTAGTTGACCAGGAGGTGGCTGCCGGACACGTTGCACCTTTCCACGGCTCCGCCGAAGACGCCGCAAAGCATTGGCCGCTCGGCACCGCAATCGGCAAACTGAACATCGTGCTTGCAGATGGCAAAGACCCCCGCCTTGTTCTGGACAGCTCCGTGTGCGGGTTGAACCCGTCGGTGCATCTTCCGGAGCAGGTCTCTATGCCAAGCGCCCTTGACGTGCAACGCACTTTCTTCGCATCGGATCCTTTCGCTCGCCTGCAAGGCCTCTCCCTTGACTTTAAAGCAGCACACAAGTCGCAAAAGGTTCGCTCAGCAGAGCAAGGCACTCTGCTCTTCCGCATTGCAGACAAGCTTTATCACTACACAGTTTGCCATTTCGGCGCCCGCTTTTCAGCATATTGGTGGCAACGCACCGGATCGCTCATCCTTCGCATTTTGCATGCACTGCTCTGCAAATACCCGCATAAGGCCTGGCTTTATGTGGATGATATTCTCGCCGCACTTCTGCGTGACAAACTAGACCAGCCGGTCGCCCTCATTGTGGCACTGCTTGCCGCACTGCATGCACCCATTAGCTGGAAAAAGGCACAGCTTGGGGATCAGATCACTTGGTGCGGCTGGACTTTCTGCTTTCGCACTGAAACTGTCGCTTTGGCCCAGGGCAAGCTGGAGAAATTGTGTCAACAGCTCTGCAAACTTCGCACCGCATCCAAAGTTCTCAAAAAAGGACTTGGAAGCCTGCCTAGGCTTGCTTAATTGGGCCACTACTTTGAGCCCACACATGCGCTCCTTCATGTCCTGCCTCTACAAAGACATGCACAGCAGCGCAGGGACACTTCATAGCATCGCGCCTCAGGCTTGGGCGTCTTTCTACGATTGCCTCGACAACACCGCCAAACTAGCTTCCACGCCACTGGGATCCTGGCTGCCTCGCAATGCACAACTGCTTGAGGTCGGGGCCATCAAGATACATTCTAAGACAGATGTGCCTCGCGTACCGCCTTCTCACAAACATCAGTGGGTGCGTCTCGCAGACCCGAACCGCACGGAAATTCACCTCAAGCAAGACAGCAAGTTCTGCCTCGCTTGGCTAGAACTCTGCTTCAAGCACGAGCAGCCCCGCAGCCTTCGCACTCCTCCAGTCGCGCCATGCATGAGCGCTGCCGATGCTTTTGCCGACACAGACCGCATGGGCATCGGCGGCTGGCTCAGCACTGCATCGCACTTCGTGTGGTACAGCGAAATTTTTACAGCCGAAGAGGTTCGTGCCGAATGGCCTCAACTGCACGGATCCATGCAAAGTTACATCGCATGTTTCGAGGCACTGGCACAGCTGGCATTAGCTCATTGCTCCTGGGCACTGCTTCGACACAAGCATACGCGCTTCGTCCTGCCCAGCGCCAGCGACAACACCTCTGCTGAGAGTGGCGTCAATCGCCTCTTCACGACAGCAGAACCACTCAGCACTTTCTTACGCCTCGCTGCCACGTGGGCGCACTTGCACCGTGTCCAGTTCCAAGTCGAACACTTGGCTGGTGAAAAGAACACCTGGGCTGACGCTCTCAGCCGCGGCCGCCTCGCCTTCATTAAGCATCGATCTAAAGAACGGGTACGCATTAGCCTTGCACAGCTCGCCTCGGCTTCGCACACAGTTTCACTGAAAGGGGAGGAGAATACCTTCCCCCCTCGCCTCTGCGAGGCACAGCGCAGCCTTCTGCGTTGACTTTCTCACCGGACGTGAAAAGGATAAACTCTGCATCAGACGTTTGCTGCTGCACGCCTTGCACTAGAGCGCGCTTCTGCCTTTGTTCCTGTACCGTCTCGGCAGGTCTCCTTCTCCATCCTCGTGCGAGGGGGGTTTCTGAGCCCGCAAGGCAGAGGATGCTGAAGTCGAACTAAAGAGGGGGAAACGAGCTCGGCAACGCTCTGCCAGCTCCTCCTAACTTGGGCATCGCATTGCCTCGCATCGACTTCAAGCATCCTCCGCGAGTAAAAAGAGAGAGTGCGTTCTCGCTTTGTTATGCTACGCTTTGTAAACTCACAGTACTCTTACTGAGAACAGTTGAAGTTTTCTATAGGTTCTGTTGAATATTCATCAGGATTGAATATATGTTGATTTGGCTATGCATGATCTTTTCCTGAGATGGAATAGATTGAGTGCTCATGTATGTTCGAGCTCATTTCCAGTGAAAGTTGCGTTATGTTAGGCAATGGTTTCGTCGGCAGTGCAAACCTTCCGCATTTTTTCCGCAGGCGTCTTTGAGCAGTCAAAAGTTTTCAACTCTGTATATAAGCACGAGCAAACAGAACTTCCGTTTCAAGAACATGGTCTGAAAGCCATTTCTTGGACAAACCAGCACATTGTGTATCGCCTCGTGTGATGTTGTATTTTCGTGTGATTGGTATCACACGTGACCTCCATCCTGAACCGCAATCAAGCAAATCAGCCAGCTGCGAAATTTGGAGCTCACTTGGATATTGGATTTCAATGTTTTTTGGGATGTGTTCAGTGTTTCACGTCGGCGACGTATCAATTTGAACATGGAAAGGACATGTGAGACTTTTGGTTGATGGCACTGTTGAATTGTTCGAACATCTGCTTGTTTTATACGAAGCTTGTGTGCCTTGCTGGTTGACTCATTGACCGTTTTTGCTCATCCAAAGCTTCAGACGAGGCTAGCTAACCTGGCAGCCTTGATCGCATACATGATATGCGCAACCATGACTTAATCTTGCAACAAATCTCATTGTAAGGAGTGTGCGGACACGGTGTATGGTAGTTCGAGCAATGGTTAATCGACAGCTGCATTAACGGCTCTTTTCGTGCGGCTGTTTGTGGCCATGTGGAAGGCCATTTGGAGGGAGGAGGCGCGTTGTATGAACGTCTTTTTTCGACTGCAGTCTCCAAATTGGGGGGGTTTAAGTTTTAGCAGTGCTTTGAACATGTGGGTGTTTGAGGGCAGACATCGTCGCAGTTGTCACAGCCCGTTCGGCTGCAGTGCGGCCGAAATAGCCACAGCCCGGGGCACCTGCGATTTTGTTGCTTGTTATAGTGTGGGCGGGTACAGCACCGGAGCCATCAATGGTCAAAAAGCAGGTCCTTGATTGAACAGTGTTCTTTCTTGTGGTAGAGTAGTTACGTCTCAGTAGTTTGCTTCTGCCTAAAGGATATTGTGAGCAGTTATGAATTGCTACGATTCTTGCAAGGTGGTACCTGCCCTACCATCCGACTGTGTGAAAGAGCTACTCGAGCAGGTGGGCCAGAGAGTGTAGCGATACCCGGAAAGATTGGAAATCAGGGGGCAAGCTAGCAGCTGGAGGCAGAAGATTCCCGCCTTGCAGGAGTTTTGTCGGCTTCGTGCAGAGCTGGTGTGCGAAACTCAAGGTGCCATGAGTCCCGATGCGGTGCCGCGGAGTGCCGGAGTTGGTTGTTGCTTGGCACACCGAACTTGCGGAGTTGTTAGGACGATGCCATGCCGGGAACATACCGGAAGACAGTCTTTGCAAGCTCTCAGTGCAGGCCTGCTGAAGCAAAATCTCCTGGAGTGCAAGAAGGCGTGGTCCCCCGGGATAGACTGACACCAGGCGCAGCACCAGCAAGAAATATATAGTGCCCCACTCGGCCACTCGAAAACGAATTGACTGGATGTCTGAAGATTGCCTGGAAGATTGCCGTGACATTTTGCTTTGCGAGTCTTGCTCGTGATCGTAGGCCTTCTCTGAAGAGCTGCTGGCATTCGAGACCCTGTTGATCAAGGAGTTGAACTTCAAGGAAGCAGCTGTCGGAAAGCAGATGCCTTCTGCTTGATACGGTAAGTGGACCTTGGACCGCGCCGTCGCACACGGCACACTCACATGTCCACATTCTCCAATTAGAGGCATCTGTGCCAGTCTGATCCCGGCACCCGGAAGCAGATCAGAGGGTGTTAGAAAGAATGAAACTATTTATCGCCAAAGCCCTTGACTTTACGCAACAGTTGCATGCACACTCGAACGTCAAGAGCAGTCCGAAATTGGCAGGATGAGCCGCTCCTTCACGCACCTGTCGTGTTCCAGGCGTCGCTTCTTGAACAGGTTGACAGAGCAAACGATTACGCAGTCTGCTGTGCGCAATAGAGCATGCAGTTCGCTGCCGACGTGCTGTGTGAACTGCATGGAAGACTCCTACAATTTCGCGTTCATCTTGTCAGGACCTGGGCTTGCAGTGCACACCGCGAAGACAACCTCGCACACAGGAGTATAGTAGTATAGTTTATGCGAGTGGTGTCGCCCAGACAAAATGCCATTGAGACAGGACAACGACACTCCGGAGAAGTCAGTTGCAGCCTCAGCTGCGCTGTGATGTCTGCAAGATTGCGATGCATTAACTTTGCATGGAATTCGTTTGAGCTTCACCTATGAGGCATGGTCTGCGGCAGTCGCGGTGACACGGCCGAGTTCTGCACCAAAGATTGAGAGAACTCCCGTTGGGAGGGGTTGCTTGATTGGTATTCCCGCCTTAGGTCTGCTGGATATGCCACTACCATGCTGGTGCTCATGGGAGCGAGACGAGCTGCAGGTGTACCGGATGAATAGGCATGAGGAGGCCCGGCAGCCACGTACGTGGGGCCATCATTGCAGCTAAGCTTCGTGTTCGTGGCGCTCCTGCTCAGCGCGAGTCTTACTGTTGTACAACGCACAGCAAGCTGCTGGCTGCCCAACAGGACGGCAACGAGAACGAGCAGACCCCGAACACGTGGTATTCTCGGGGAACTTAGCAGCTTTCGATTGTGCAGTTAATTTTAAAGTGGTAGCAGTGGAGGAAAGAACAGGTAGCAGTTTCCAGTTCTGAGGTCCGGAGCGCTAGAGATCGAGGAGCAGTACGGGGGCCGTTGGGAAGAGCTGCGCAGCACTGGAGTTGAGGCGCTGCTGACGAGTTTTTTGCTTTAAGAGCAGTCCGAAATTGGCAGGTGTCTGAGCCGCTCCTTCATGCACCTATCGTGTTCCAGGCGTCGCTTCTTCAACAGGTTGACAGAGCAAACGATTACAAGCAGTCTGTTGTGCGCAATAGAGCATGCAGTTCGCTGCCGACGTGCTGTGTGAACTGCATGGAAGACTCCTACAATTTCGCGTTCATCTTGTCAGGACCTGGGCTTGCCGTGCACACCGCGAAGACAACCTCGAACACAGGAGTATAGTAGTATGGTTTATGCCGAGTGGTGTCGCCCAGACAAAATGCCATTGAGAAAAGCATGCCATTGAGACAGGACAACGACACTCCGGAGAAGTCAGTTGCAGCCTCAGCTGCGCTGTGATGTCTGCAAGATTGCGATGCATTAACTTTGCATGGAATTCGTTTGAGCTTCACCTATGAGGCATGGTCTGCGGCAGTCGCGGTGACACGGCCGAGTTCTGCACCAAAGATTGAGAGAACTCCCGTTGGGAGGGGTTGCTTGATTGGCATTCCCGCCTTAGGTCTGCTGGATATGCCACTACCATGCTGGTGCTCATGGGAGCGAGACGAGCTGCAGGTGTACCGGATGAATAGGCATGAGGAGGCCCGGCAGCCACGTACGTGGGGCCATCATTGCAGCTAAGCTTCGTGTTCGTGGCGCTCCTGCTCAGCGCGAGTCTTACTGTTGTACAAAGCACAGCAAGCTGCTGGCTGCCCAACAGGACGGCAACGAGAACGAGCAGACCCCGAACACGTGGCATTCTCGGGGGAACTTAGCAGCTTTCGATTGTGCAAGTAATTTTAAAGTGGTAGCAGTGGAGGAAGAGAACAGGTAGCAGTTTCCAGTTCTCAGGTCCGGAGCGCTAGAGATCGAGGAGCAGTACGGGGGCCGTTGGGAAGAGCTGCGCAGCACTGGAGTTGAGGCGCTGCTGACGAGTTTTTTGCTTTAAGAGCAGTCCGAAATTGGCAGGTGTCTGAGCCGCTCCTTCATGCACCTATCGTGTTCCAGGCGTCGCTTCTTCAACAGGTTGACAGAGCAAACGATTACAAGCAGTCTGTTGTGCGCAATAGAGCATGCAGTTCGCTGCCGACGTGCTGTGTGAACTGCATGGAAGACTCCTACAATTTCGCGTTCATCTTGTCAGGACCTGGGCTTGCCGTGCACACCGCGAAGACAACCTCGAACACAGGAGTATAGTAGTATGCTTTATGCCGAGTGGTGTCGCCCGGTGTCGCCCAGACAAAATGCCATTGAGACAGGACAACGACACTCCGGAGAAGTCAGTTGCAGCCTCAGCTGCGCTGTGATGTCTGCAAGATTGCGATGCATCAACTTTGCATGGAATTCGTTTGAGCTTCACCTATGAGGCATGGTCTGCGGCAGTCGCGGTGACACGGCCGAGTTCTGCACCAAAGATTGAGAGAACTCCCGTTGGGAGGGGTTGCTTGATTGGCATTCCCGCCTTAGGTCTGCTGGATATGCCACTACCATGCTGGTGCTCATGGGAGCGAGACGAGCTGCAGGTGTACCGGATGAATAGGCATGAGGAGGCCCGGCAGCCACGTACATGGGGCCATCATTGCAGCTAAGCTTCGTGTTCGTGGCGCTCCTGCTCAGCGCGAGTCTTACTGTTGTACAAAGCACAGCAAGCTGCTGGCTGCCCAACAGGACGGCAACGAGAACGAGCAGACCCCGAACACGTGGCATTCTCGGGGGAACTTAGCAGCTTTCGATTGTGCAGCTAATTTTAAAGTGGTAGCAGTGGAGGAAGAGAACAGGTAGCAGTTTCCAGTTCTCAGGTCCGGAGCGCTAGAGATCGAGGAGCAGTACGGGGGCTGTTGGGAAGAGCTGCGCAGCACTGGAGTTGAGGCGCTGCTGACGAGTTTTTTTGCTTCGGTGCATGCTTCATGTTCCGAATTCTGTAGTCGTTGAGCCTAATAGACATGGACATGAGTCATACGAGGGGGCTATGCAGAAACCCAAAACCCTACCAGGTGCTCAAAAACAGCAAAACCTGAAACCCCAAACCCCTACTCGGCTAAACCCCTAAACCCTGGACTCTATGCTCCAAACTCTAAACCTCTAAACCCTAAACCCTCAACCCTTATCAGGTCTGCTCGTAGTTTAGGACCTGTCTAACCCAAGAAGTGGACTTTTTCGTAAGATTATGAGATTGGGGCCGAGGGAGCGCTACATGTTTGCAACCTGTTCATGCTTTATCACACATAATTGTTCAACTGACATGTTGATAAACGGGCTCGCATCTTTCTTGGACAGAAAGCTTCTTCAGTGGAGTGCGGAGTGTCCTTGTGCCTGCCACTGTCCATGTAGCAGGCGAAACCGCCAGCATCCTTGGGCCTTTGGGTGTGGCCGACACAAGAAGCATTTTCAGTGTAACTCAGTGCAGAAGCGTGAATAGGATTCAGGGGTGTGCAAGCAGCGGAAACTTTCAAAAGGCAGAGCAATTCGAATGATCAAGGCAAGTGGCACCAAAGACGGCGAGGAGGGTGGGAGAAAGCACGGGACGAAGCACAACTTTAGGTTACACGAAAAGAAATAACATGTGCAAGTCGAAGTCAGGAAGAACGCCATGCAAGCAGCACGAAAATCAAGTTCAACAACAGCATTCGACTAAAGCTGTGTCTACCCCTTGGACATATTGATTGAAAAAGCAGAAAGCAAGAAGCGGAAGATCGTAAGATCAAGATTTCTTGGCAAAGTGCGAGTGCAAAAAGCAGCACAACATGTTTGCCACAACAAAAAACTGGCACGCTCAAGAAAAGGCCTTAACGTCTCACCCGTGGACGAAGTTGTTTTCACTGTAAGGCAATGTAGGGCAGAACCACCCTCCAAACCACAAACACAACCTTTCGTTGCAAATGTCAGAAATTCAAAGACAACATCTGTGCAGCTTGACAAAGCCGGGCAGCCCGAAGGCAGGCAGTACGACAGCCAGTGCTCTTTTGTTGCAGGCTCCTCCGACGGGAAAGGCGGCACCTCTGCTCAGGCCTTGGGGCAATGGTGCATCGCGCCGGTTGTGCGCAGAGTTTTGGCACCTTTCGTGTTATCAAGGCTTACACCGCTTATGCTTCCTGTGCAACGCAGAGGACTACCGCGCAGGCCTCGGAAACTGGCGTAAGCATTGCAGTGCACGTGCAAGCACTGCTTCAAGTCTTTATGTGTAAGATGTCATGTGTAAGGACGCCACCTTACATGAGCAGCGAAGAGGCTGGTGCCCGAGTCACGTTAAGTGCAGGTCATGTCGCGCGAAGTCCACCCCCCTGAAATTACTGTTGTTCCAAAGCACAGCAAGCTGCTGGCTGCCCAACAGGACGGCAACGAGAATCAGCAGACCCCGAACACGTGGCATTCTCGGGGGAACTTAGCAGCTTTCGATTGTGTGGAGGAAGAGAACAGGTTGCAGTTTCCAGTTCTGAGGTCCGGAGCGCTAGAGATCGAGGAGCAGTACGGGGGCCGTTGGGAAGAGCTGCGCAGCACTGGAGTTGAGGCGCTGCTGACGAGTTTTTTTGCTTCGGTGCATGCTTCATGTTGCGAATTCTGTAGTCGTTGAGCCTAATAGACATGGACATGAGTCATACGAAGGGGCTATGCAGAAACCCAAAACCCTACCAGGTGCTCAAAAACAGCAAAACCTGAAACCCCAAACCCCTACTCGGCTAAACCCCTAAACCCTAGACTCTATGCTCCAAACTCTAAATGCGAACGGACTGCGATACCCAGTCAATTCTGAGGTGTCACGATAAGAGCTATGAGTCAATGAGCTGTTGCTGGTAAAGCCAAGAGCGGGGGAAAGTTTCACGTACCTCGACTCTAGGTGCACGCCTGGGGAACGCTTCGCGTACCACAGTGCTACACTGTATTTACCAATGCCGCCGATGCAACTTTGGCTCAGAAACCGATGCCATAAGCTTAACATAGCTTATTGTCTTCTGTGACCTTTCTGAGGAAAAGAGCCATCCCGAGCACAGACGATTCATCGCCTATCAGAAAGGTGATATTAAACGAGCTCTGAATCTGCCTGCCAGGGATAAGGGTCTGGACGTGGACGTCAAGGTGATAGATTATCGATTCTGTTGAGGGCAACCACATTCACATTCATTAGCTCGGTGGGGTGAGCGACAAGGGACAACATCAAGATCAAATCCCCACGCAGGTTATCAGCCGTAGGCGCTGCCTACCAACAGCAAAGACTACTTGATCTACCACGACCACGATGAACTCTGGGTCAAGTCAAGATACGACAATGACTTTCGGTGCCGAGATGGCAGCTCCGGCAGTTGGCGATTCAACCGCCGATGACACCGTGGTGCAGTCCTTTGACAGCTCCACTCAGGATGACAAAGGGCAATCCTCAGCGCTCGCCATCGCCAAGGCAGTTCCCAAAGCCAAAGCAATTTCGAGAGCATCCACGCCTTCTCCTCCAACATCCGCAGGATCGAGGACAGCAAAGGCGGTTGAGCGACGATCTGAATCATCTGGTTTGCAGGTGATGAGGACGCCGTCGAGGGTAAAGGACAAGGAAGTCAAATCAGCGGACAAAGTGTCGAAACCATCATCTTCGAGGAGCTCGTCTTCGAGATCAAGGACATCGACAGCAAGGGTAAGAGAAAGATCCATGACATGGAAGAAAATGGTTACGAACCATCCACAGGATCCCGACGATGAGGACATGACCTTGGAAACCATACCGGTTCGTGGTGATGCATCGTCGGCTGCAATTCCTGCCATCGTTGATGATCCAAGCTCACAGCTCGAAGCTTCCAGCACTGCACATCAGATGTACTATCGAGGTGAAGTGCAGCAGTATGAGAGCATTGTGCAGGCGTTGGTGGACAAGATCAAGGAGATGCAGCAAGAGGATGAAGGATCGGGGATTCGCGTTGAAGAGTTGGAACGGCAGCGTGGCAATGCGTGCATGGCCATGAGACACATCAGCAACGTCAATCAGGAGATGAAGCATGACTACGAGGTCGCATTGTTCCGAATGGACGAAAAGCGCCGAGGAACTTGCTCAGCAGTTGCATATGGTTCGCAGTGATGCTGCTACCAGTTACGTGCAGCTGGAGACTAAGGCACAAGGTGACGGTGAATTGATGGCAAGGGAGTATGAGCGCCTGACGAATGAACTTCATGAACCAGCTAGAAGGAACTTACACTTACACCTTCGGGCCAACATGGTTAGCTCTGAGCAAGCCATGTATTCGATGCAGGAACGATTCAATGTCACCAGGAATCAGGAAACACGGGTCGCAAACGAGATGCAGGGTATGATCGGTGCCCAAACAACAACGAATCATGGACATCAACGACTTCGTGAACGACTTGGTGAAGAGGAAGAGTTTCTGTGATGGCCGTAAGAAGGATGCACGAAGCTGAAGATCAACTCCATCAACATGAGAACCATGCACGACAGGCGTTGCCGACCTTGCATGACGAATTGGCTGATCTTAAGAAAGCTCTAAAAGCGCAAGAAGAACTTCAGTCAAGGACACGAAGTGAACTTGATGCGGCACGACTCTCGGCCCAACAAGCTGGATCGCTGCGTGCATCGAGTGTGCCAATGTCTTCAAGGACTACTGAATCCGGCTGGGAACACATAGGGAAGGATGTAGTGCCTGCATTTTCCTTGGGAGTTGAGGTACGATCCCCCGAAACACGTTCACCTAGTCAGATCAGTCCTGTCGCCAAAGGGAAGTTCACATTCGCCGAACCGGTCAAGGACAAAACCTCCACAACCGATGGATCAAAGATCATGGGAGAAGTCCTCACCAATGAAGCCGAGAAGGTTGCTGCGAGTTCGTCTGACGGGATGGGTCCAACGGTTGAAAGCACAGCGCCTGAGCGTTCTGCGCCTCGTGCTGATGCTCCAGCATTTGAGCGTTTTGCGCCTAGTGCAGCGTCTTTATTCGGCATTCCAGTCGGATCCACCCAAAGACAAATTGATGCTCGAGCCGTACGTGACGGACAGCTCCGAGAACTTCTGGAAGATCTTAAAATGAGGGGAAGAAATTCCACCTCATCGGCTATAGCTCCTCCAGACCTGTCCAACATGACGGTGAACCCGCATCCAACAAAGGAATTCGCCAGATTCCTGGTGAAGGGACACAACCCATTGCTTTCGATGAAACGATCCATGATGAACGCAGGAGGCAGATCGCAATGGAATACGAAGAGAAGATTACCGACTTGCGGAGTGAAGTCCTCAAAGCCGAACAGGCCGAACAACGTCTGAGAGCCGATCGTGACGAATGGAAGCTAATGGCTGATGCGTTGCAAGGAGGCTGAAGAGGACAACGGCGAAAATGAAGAGGATGGCGATCATGAAGATGAAGATCCAGGTGACGGTGCCGGTGTAGGACATGATCCACCTGATCCACCGGACCCTGATGATGACGGTGACAAGAAGAAAGGAGGTGAGGAGGTGGCAAGCCGGATCCGGACTCGCCCGATCGTCGTGATCCTGATGGAGACGCTGATCCTGAGATCAAAGAAGTCAAGATCTCGAGAAGGCTGATAAAATCAGCGTGCCTCCATGGCCTACTCTCACTCACTTGGACAATTGGCGATCGTCATGTACCGCCAACGTCCTCAGCGTATCTGCTGATCCCAACCACGAGGACTGGATGGCTTGGCTCAACCCGGCTTTCCAACCACTGCTTGACGTTGAAGCTCTGAACGATTCCGGTCACAAGAAGTTCAAGAGCATGGACGTCAAGTTGGGAGTTGCCATGACGGCCATGCTGCACGCTGGTGGTGATAAGGCTGCTGATCTCTACTTGGAGGTGAATCGAAAGGCGAATGAATACATCCGTTCATCTACGCTTCCATCATGTGCGTGTGAATGAGTTTTATTTCCCCCCGAAAGTGTAGACAAAGTTTGTCGAAAAGGAAAACAGTGTTTTCCTTGTGTGTTGGGAACACTAGACAAACGTTGCCGTGCAGCTTTCGGCTTGAAGCTAGGATCTGTGATCCTAGATTTTTTTGTTTTCTCTGGTAGAGTTTCACCGTAGCTCCTTAGTTTTCTTTAGGGACTCTCCTTTGGAGCCATGGTTGATGCCGCAGCGCGGCACTATAACTCCGAGACCAGCGAAGCCCCGTGGCCACGCCGAGATGGTGTGCAGAACCAGCTGGCATCTCGTGAGACCTTAGGCAGAATCCGGCAGTGTTGGCATTTGCTTGCGGTTTCTGCAGTGCAGTCCGCCCGACATCCTCAAGCAAGCCATGCGAGAGGAAATGGGGTCCGCGGAGATAAGTTATCTCCTTTTCGCCATAAGCAGTGCTATGCGCGTTGACCCAGCGGACGTCAGTGACGACCACACTGATTTTGAAGAGGAAAGGGAGAAGCGCCAGTGGCCGCCTTTCTACCCTTTCCTGCAGCTTCCTGGCGAGCAGCCAGATGCAGGCAGTGCCCGACCAATGCGCCCATATGCTATGGCTCAGCGAGACTTGCCCCGGCCTTTCCATGTGCCCGGGTGGCCCTGGAGGGGCACGCATGACTGGCCCCCCAGTGGGGAGGAGGATGATTTCGCCAAGTTGGGGTGGAGACTCAATCACGTCCAGGCCCGGCGCGTGAAGGACAAGGTGGAAGCCAGTGGCTTCGTCTTTGTGAAAATCATCAGTGATGATAAAAAGAAAAAGAACAAGCAACCGCCGTCGCAAGGGAGCCTTGGAGCTTCCTGAGAGGTCTCACCGTGTTAGTAGTTTGGAGGAGTTGTGTGAGTATCTGGCGGCCCAACAGGAGCCGTCTGAACCGCTGTTGGGCAGACCAGACATCAAAGCATTGCTTCCTGTCATGTCCAAGATCCCGGGCCTGGGCCAGATCGCATCCTTACCCCGGAAACGAGTGAAGCTAGTATTATACTCATCAATCTGGCAGGCTGCGGGCCTTTTGCCAATGCCCAAAGCATGGCAAGAAGTGCAGACTTTATGTTTTCGTAGATGTTGAAGGATCGAAGTGTGGCCAAGCTGCTTGCTTGGGTATCCATGCCAGCAAAGAATGCTGACTCTCACCTTGAACTGCGGCCAACTGCAGCCGAGATTGATGTAATGGTTCAGCGGCAAGCCATGGGTGTCTAGAAATGAGAAGATTCAGAAGCTTACCAGTTTTGTAGGAAGTGTTTTGAGCAGTGTTTTTTTGCAGCCTGTGCCTCCTGTGTGAGCTGGCTTTTTTCAGCATGTGCCTCCTGTGTGTGTGTGCGACGATTTTTCAGCATGTGCATGTGTGTGTGACAACCCTGTATCCAAGGGTCTTCCCCTCACGTACTGCAGCCGTTTTACCGTCCTGCGACTTAGTGTATAACGGAGATGTGATTTTCGACTACACAGCAGGGGGGCAGGGGACAATCTGGAAGGCACTGCCCAACGAAGACCTTTCCAGTTTGTCGTGAAATGGATTGGGGACGCTCAATCCACGTACCTGCGAGATTGCTTGTGACATCCTGGTATTCGCTGTATATGGTTCATCGTCGTACTGGATATATGGTTTCTACCTGCATGGCCCCGGGGCCAAGCCGAAAACCCCGATCTGAACTAGTCAGTGCCTGTGCAACACCTACATGTGTCAGTCCGGGGTTCAGGCCAGCGTTGTGGTTTAGCCAGGCAGGTTGAGGTTCAGCTTCCGACTTTTTGCACTTCCTCTTTGCAATTGTTGACCATGAGGATACAGGTCCAAAGTTTCTGGTGTGTGGTCAAGTAAGACCTGGGCACCAGGTGGCTCTTCGCGTAAAGAAACCTCACTTGACATTCCGTGTGTAGTCCCCCGGGACGGTGGTGTATGCCTCGGTGCTGCACTCAGATCCGCCAAGTCCGGAGGCGCCAAACTCAGTGCCAGCGCTTAGACCAGTTCAATGAAGAGAGCTGTAAAGCCCCATGGCACTACCGCCTCTTATGGCACCCACAAAATCGGCTCCATGCCTACCAACACGCGATTGCAGCCAAAGCAGCTTCAAGCGCCCATACCCAAGGAATCAGGCAGGGAGTAGTGTTGTGACCGTAACGTTCTACCGGGTTTTTCTTGTAGTATTTGCTGCAGTAGGCTGTGCTTGCTTTGTTCGGTCTTCGCCATGTTTCCTCGCCCTCGACCGACCTGTGCACCTGGTCTTCGGACGACAGCACCTTCTTGCTCCCGATCTCGGTCCCGCCGAGATCCTCTTCATCTTCGTCCTCTTCTTCCACTTCTTCGACACCGGCACCTCCTATGAGTCGCACTGCATTGCCTCGCCGCTCCACGTTGGCAGGTCGCGTTGCTGACCCACTGCAACCTCCTCGGCCCGTCAGCATTGCAGCTCCAGCCGCCCTTCCTGATCTTTCTCCACTACCTGCGCAAGCTTTTTGGCCTGGTCTCCTTGCAACCGGCACGGCCCCGCATTCCTCACACACCAGCCAGCCGGTCACTGCCGCGGCCCCTGCCTCTTCCACGACACCGGACCCTTCTGCAGCCGTTATGGCATCTTCCACGTCTCCACCTACGGCCTCCTCTGCAACAGCCCCGTTCGGGGCCGCGTGCACATTGGCAACTTTACGACAGTGTCTCGTGACGGCAGGTCAACTTGATGCTTATCTGCAGTCCGATTTTTCGTCGCGGCTTGCGTCTTTCAAGGCGGTCCACTGGGACCGGGTGTACGCGGCGCTGCTTGAACACAGGCATTACCACATCGTCGACAATGCCAACGCGCACTAGTTTTGGAGGGTCGCCATTTCGATCTGCCATTTACACCGGCAGACCCGATTCTTACAGTGATGCATTTACTTGTGCATGCCGGCTACCATCCTCACAGCGTGCAGTTCAAGTTTACGCATGTCGAACCACCTCAGCATCTACCCAGCCAACCAGGGCGTCCTATGTTGAAGATCTCGCTCCCTTTTCAAGGCGCTGCCAAACGCGTCGGTGGTGCACCAGCTGTAGCGTACTTTGGACACAACGCTGATCTCCAAGCAGCGCTCAGCATCCTGAAAGAGGGATGCATCCGACCGAGCAACTTTGAACCTTTAGACGCTTCTTGGTTGCCGAGCACCGCCTTTTATTCTCGCGCTTCAGTCCACAGTCTCGGCGGAGCTCTTCGTGCCGCCGCAAGGTTCGGCGGCTGGGGTTCGTCTCGCCCCATCTGCGTGTATGGACGAGTACCTCTTTGCTATCTCGACATTGCCAACCCCGTGCCGGTCAATTCGCCATCATCAGTGCTCCCCAACACTCCTGCCGGATATCACTTGAAGAGCGAGACGGGGGGCACCATCCCCGAGAACGCGGCGAACTACTTCGTCTCCATCGTACACGGGAATGACAACCGATGGGGAGTACATTCGACCCTCGCACAACCAGAGGGCATCGCCGTGTTTCTTTGAGGGGTACCACAAAACAGTGCGTGTGACTGCGGAGTGATTGTTGCTCGGTTTTGTTTGTGCAGGGCTTATTTCCCGCAGCCGTTTTGCTGAAAACATTACAGTACATCATGGCTTCCACCGCTTTCAGTTCCGAGTACCTGCAGCTGTTCCTGGTGTTCTTCGAGTCGCTCTCTGATGGCCAACTCCTACAAGTCCGCGATGTACTTCTTCGAGCTCATCAGAACCGGCCGAACATTAGACCCACCGACACGGCACCTCCCCCTTCGGACCATGCGGCTCCACCTCCGCCGCCTCCATCGTTGGCACCGGCGACTACTACAACCCCTCCTCTCCCAGCTGGCCCTCCACCGGCGAATATGACACCCGCACCTCCGGATACAGTTACACATTCTGGTCATGCTGCTCCTAATCCTCCTGGACCTGCGGTACTATCTGGTGGTAGAAGCCGACCTCAAGAAGATGCTAAAAGACAGCTTTGCCATCGAGCCGTCCACCTCGCTCGCTAGCCGAGCTCAGACGGCGGGGGTCACCATCGCATGGAGGACCGCTAACTCCCGTACTGAGCGGCAGGCGGAGGCAGAGGCTACCAGAAGGTCCGGGATTGGGCGAAGCCCATCCCTGCTACCGATAACCGAAGTCATCAGCCGCGACGAGTGGGACCCGGACACGCTATACTGCCCGTCTGGAATGGCAATGGCACGCTATCCATCAAGAAGGGTGGCGCTAGAGCGGCCATGCCCTCTGGGCCGGAGCAGCTACGGTTGCGGCTCACGGTGCTCCAGAATGCGCTAATTATGATCCAGCGAAGGCACCCAAACCGCGAGGAGCTACAGGACATTACCATGGCTCTCTTCGAGCGCTACAACAAGGACTACCTCCTCGGAGACTACTGCTATGGCCTCCACTCCAGCGCCGAGTCGGGCTCGCTAGTGCCCCCGTGGCACCTGGTGCTCAGCTACGAGCACGCTATCCGGACATGGCCACAGCTGGCTATACCTTTGGGGCGGCGCTAGTCCATGCTTACAAGGACGCTAGCGTCAAGGAGCGGCACTTCACCACGCCGCTGGCCCTACACGCTAAAGAGGCCGCAGCCCTGGAACTGGACGGAGGAGCGGCCCGCTAAAACGCCCAAAGGGAAGGGCAAGGGCAAAGATGGCCCCCCCAAAGGGGGCAAGGCTAAGAAGCGCCTGGGGGCGATCGAACCCCCCAGGGGAAGCCGATCTGCTTTCGCTACAATGCCAAGGGCTGCAAGAACGGCAGCAAGTGCCACTTCGAGCACGTCTGCTCGCTATGCTTTGGCAAGCACCCCGCTACCCAGTGCCCCACGCGCAAGACGGAGGCCGCTAAGGAGGACAAGCCGTCCAGCTGACCCGCTACTTCAGCGGAGCCCTCAGTGCCTGAGGTGGTGGCTACGCCGGCCGCTACGCCGACAAAGCCGCTAAGGGTACTCTACCTCTTTTCGGGGGCCTCCCGCCGGCTAGACGTGGCCCAGTGCCTGCATCAGCCAGCCGGGGAGCTGGGACTCGACGTTAGGGTCGAGTGTGTCGACCTGGTCCGACACGCTAAGTACGACCTTAGCTTGCCCAAGATCCGCCGAAGCTACTTGGACCGCATCGCTAACAAGGAGTTTGATGCTGTGCTGTTGTCGCCGCCCTGCGCGTGCGCAGCTACGAGTTTCCACGGGGCTTGGAAACGCTAACTCCAGCAGAGCGCGACCGAGCTATCTTGGGCAACATCTTTGCCGACTTCAGCTTCGAGGTCGCTACCCTGGTGGCAGATGGTCCAGCTACTTTTCTCGCTATGGAGCAACCCGAGGACCTTGGCGCTCTCGCTAAAGGTCCCCATCAGGGCGCACGGCCGGCCTCCATGTGGCAGTGGCCGCCGCTAGCCGACCTTCTGCAAAAGGGGCTACGGACGGTGGCGTTCCACCAGGCTAGCTTCGGCACGCCTTACGCTAAGCCAACCCGGCTGCTACTCAAGTGTTCTGCTGCTATGCCGGACTTTGTTCAAGAAGGACCGCCGTGCTATGATGAAAAAGGCCGCTACACTGGACCGCTGCCTTCTGCTGCTACGTTGGGTCACATGTTCAAGCAAAACGCTAAAGGCCCCTTCAAGACCTCTGGTTCCGAGAAGTGGCCCGCTAGGATGTGCCAGTGGCTGGCTACTCTGAGGGTCCGCGAGTGCTAGGAGGTTCGGGCCCACCGAGCAGCTAGGGGGAAACAAGAGCTATCACGACGGAGGGGGTCTCTGCTCGCCGGGCCACTGGAGCCACGCTACCCGCAGCTACGCTGAGGGCCCGAACTGGGACTGGCTACGGGAGAAGATGATGGAGGCCATCCTCGCTACGGTGGGATTCGGAGGAGGAGCTAGAGAAGGAGGCCTTCCGGATGCCGCAGGGGGCGCAAGGGCTGTGCCCTCGCTAGCTCCGAGGAGCTCCAAGAAAAGCTACGCCAGATCTGGAAGGAGTGGCTGGAAGCTAACAACCTGAGAGACCCGGACCTTCTGAAGGTGGCCCCGGCAACCGCTATACCTCCGCCTCATCCGGGCGCTACTGGTTGCGGCCGGCGACCCCGATCGCGACTTCCTCCTTCAGGCCGAGGAGGGGCTGCCAGTTGGGGTGCGGGACCCGCTACCACGCACACCACACGTCTTCGAGGAGCAGCTAAAGTGGCCCCTGGAGAACGCACCTTGGGAGGCCGCGCTAGCTTGGGTCCCGAACTACTCCTCGGTGGAGGAATACCGGGAGTTCGCTAGGGAGAAGTTCGAAGAGGACGTGGCCGAGGGCCTCATGGCTAAGATGACACTAGGCGAGTTCAAGGCCCGCTACGGCGAGCACCGAGCCATAGCTGCGCTAGCGGTCATCGTGGAAGACGAGGCTAGTGGAAAGAAGAGGATGATCCACGACGCTACCCACGGGGTCCGGGTCAACCACCGCATCAAATGTCGTGACAAGATCCGGGCTCCGGGGGCTAGGGAGAAGAAGCAGCTACTCCGTGAGCACATCGACGCTAATGAGGTGGCCTTCTCCGTGGTCGGCGACATTGCTAAAGCCCACCGACGCTACAAGCATGCCGAGGGGGAGCATGGCTACCTGGGGTGTCAGATTGACACCGAGGAAGCTATACCGGGGGACCCCGACAGCCAGACGGTCTATACGTGAATCTGGTGGGGACCTTCGGGCTATCTTGCGCCAGCTACTGGTGGACCCGTTTTAGCGGCGTGTGGGCTCCGGCTCACGTACCACCTGCTAGGGCCATCGTTCCCGCTACGACGACCTCGAGTCCTTGGGCCGGGGGGCTAGAGCCCTTTCAAATGGTCCAAGACGAGGGGGGGTTTCGAGTGGAGTGGCTAGTCTGTCTCAGAAACGGACCGACTGGCTAGTGGAATGGCAACGGAAGCTAGTCAGTGAAGGAAAGTGCGAGGCCCGACCCTTCGTACAGGGGCTAGGACGCCTGGGCTTTGCCTCCATGGCGCTAGACTGGGAACGTCCCTTCCTGGGACCGCTACACGCCTGGTCTTCAGCTATCCAAGGGAAACCGGGGCACCTGACGCTACACGATGATCCGAGTACTCTGTGGGTGGCTAGCCGACCGTCTGGAGGCCGGGGGGCGCTTGCAGAAACCAGCCTCGCTACTGGATGGAGCGGCGCCACTCTCCTTCTACACCGACGCTAAGGCGGAGAACGGGCGTTACTGGATTTGTGGTTTCCTGGAGCTGGTGACGGCTGCCATGGCCCCTGGTTTTCGCTAGAGGTGAAGAAGGAGTGGGCCCCTTGGGCTTTCGCTAAGGGGGACCCGAACAAGGTCATAGCCGCACTGGAGCTATTGGCCACTTTGGTTGGTGTGAAACTCTGGGTCCCGGACGGGGACGCTAAGAAGACCTCGAAGGTCGCTATCCGTGGCTACACAGACAACCAGTCCAATGAGGCGCTACTGAAGAAGGCTATGACGACGAAGTTCCCTCGACCTTGGTCCTGATGGAGCTAGCAGAGGAACTCTCCGCTAAGAACTGTGAGCTTCAGCTCCAGTGGATCCGCAGAGATCTGAACCAGCTAGCGGACGATCTCACGAACGAGAACTTCGCTAGTTTCTCACCGGACTTCAGGCTTGACCTGGAGGGGGAGAAGCTAGAGTGGCGTGTGCTGGGCCGCCTTCTCGAACACTCGGCTAGCTACTTCCAAGAGAGAGGAGTGAGGAAGAGAACCGGAGAGCCGAAGGCACCAAGGTTCGCTAAGAAGGCCCGTAAGCTAGGTCCCTGGTAGCCCTACGGCTGCGCAAGGAGATTAGCTAGCCGAAGGCTAGAGTTCTTCTCCGGGCTAACGCGGGACTTCGCCACAACGCTAAAAAGAGAGAAGTTCGTGTTGTCCGTGCTACTGTGTGAAGCCAGTTAGCTAAAGCTAGGCTTGCTACGTACTCCCCGGAGGTGTTGAGGGAGGTGGCGGGAGGATACGCTAGCTAGTGTACGCACTCGTGCCGAGGGACGAGGTACGACCGTGTATGCTAGCGCTAGTATCCTTGTGTGAGACATCGAAGGTGTTTCGCTAGAAAACGTCGAAGGGTTTTCCTCTGAAGCTAAACAGAACGAAGCCAGTCTGTTTGCTAGAGTGACTGCACATGGCCGGTGGAATGTATGCTACTCCGTGGCCATTGTGCTGAGAGGCCCCCAGCTATTGGGGGGCAATTTTCGAGTGCCCACCCAACCCACCCTGGAGATTAGCTAGCCGAAGGCTAGAGTTCTTCTCCGGGCTAACGCGGGACTTCGCCACAACGCTAAAAAGAGAGAAGTTCGTGTTGTCCGTGCTACTGTGTGAAGCCGGTTAGCTAAAGCTAGGCTTGCTACGTACTCCCCGGAGGTGTTGAGGGAGATGGCGGGAGGATACGCTAGCTAGTGTACCTCATGTTGCCAACATGCCTCCTGTGTGTCTTGAGAGGGCGCGGAAGCTGTATGTCATTTTAGGTTCTGTCTTGAAAGGGAGGCCGCTTGCAATACACCGCGGCATTGACGATCGCAATGGGTTCGAATGCTGGCGGCAGTTAACCTGCCAATTTAGCCCAAGGACACGTTCCAGGTCGCTCGCGCTGCTGAGTGCGGTGATGGGGCTTCCAGCATTCTCGCGTGACCGTACGTTACGCGAGCAACTCAGCAGCTTCGAACGGTTGATTGCCGAATCTGAGAAGGCTTCCGGCAACACGCTTCCCGGTGATGTCAAACTGTCAGTTGTGCTTAGAGCAATCCCCAAAGCCCTGCAATCCCATGTGCACTTGAGAATGGACACTTCTACCACTTACAAGAACGTTAAAAACCTTGTCCTATCCTACGAAGTCAGTACCACCAATTGGAGTGCCGCGCGGGTTCAGCAGGAGCTGGGTTTGGTTAGCCCTAATAGGGGTAGTGTTTCCATGGAAGTGGATCAAGATGGTTCCGTGGCCCAAATCAAGGGTCAGGATGAGGGCAAAAGCAAAATGAAAGGGAAGGACAAAGGGAAAGGCAAAGGTGATAAGGGTGATAAGGGAAAATCTAAGGAGACTCCAAGCCCTAAGGGTAAAGCCAAAGCCAAACCTAAGGCCTCCCCTGATGTCGAATGCCACTACTGCCACAAGAAGGACACCACAAGAGGGATTGCAGAAAGTACAAGGCTGACCTTGCTTCAGGCAAAGTGCGTGCCATCACTGAGGATGACTCTGCTGCTGCCGGAGATCAAGGATCACCGTCGCCCAAGGCAGCCGCCAAAGCAGCCGTGAAGCGCATCATGTTTGACATTCGTGCTGTGCCTGGCGATCCTGTCTCCCACTCAAGTGTCAGGGCGATTCGGTGTGCAGTTTCGAATGAGCCGTGCCAGTCAGATCCGTGTGCAGTTTCGCATGAGCCGTGCAAGTCAGATCCGTGTGCAGTTTCGGATGAGCCGTGCCAGTCAGATCCTTGTGCAGTCCAGGATGAGCCGCGCCAGTCAGATCTGTCTGTAGATCGCAGTGAGCCCACCTTGGTCCTGTGCATGTCCAGGTGCTGTCCTGCAGAGTTTGACATAGCTAGCAGTGATCATGATGGCGATTGGGACCTCAGCCCTGTTTCGTCACCCATGCGTGTAGCTACAGTCAGCCGCCGCAGCTTTGAACAGCAGTTGGAAATCTGTGTCGACACGGCCGCCGATGAAATGAATCGTGCCTGCCTCTTGACTTCGTGTGTGTCGGGTCTCATGCGTCAGGTAAGCCGCCTCTTGTTGATTGCCAGGGCAACACGACTCACACCAACGGCAGCCGACTGGCCACGTTGGAGGCTTCTGGGGTTGAGCTGAAGGAGCGCTGGGTTGTTTCGCCGGTCTCTCAGCCTCTCCTAGCCACGGGCAAACTACTCAAGCAGGGCTGGAGGTTTGTTGACTTCGATGGCCTTGGGATGTGCCTGACAAGTCCGTGTCATGGAGCGCGGATTGCCGTGGGTTTCAGCAACAACACACTGGTGTGCAAGGGCGTCATACGCTCCATCAATGCATGAGCCCCAACCCTCCGAAGTTCGTGCCATCAAGGTACGCTTTACTGGTTTGCTCGACCGCCTTATCCGCAGTGCAGACTTCTTTCAGGAGATTGCTCCGGGTGTGCATGCCACGAGCCTTACTTCGAGGCATCTTGTTGATCTGAGTCCGTATCTCCCTTACGAGGGTCTCGCCTACCGCACCACCTTGCTCAAGATAGATGGGGGCTGGGTTCTTTCCGAGCTCTCGTCCTCAGTCGCCGGCCTTGGTGAAGACCTGACCACTCAGGTTGCAGGAGGTGGAGATGATCGTGTTCGGTCATCGGGAGCCGCTGGCACCCAGCGACCTCGGTTTCGCAACTGATGTGCCAATTCTTGATGCGCCGGCACCTGCGCCTCCAGAGTCTTTAGCAGATCCTGTGTTCGATAGTTTCTTCGGTGAAGCGGTACAGGAGGCTGATGTTGAGCTAGGCGGCGGGGCTGATGTTGAGCCAGCCGGCGGGGCTGCAGTTGAAGCAGCCGGCGGGGCCGAGGCACGCGATGGTGCCCTTGACGATGCTATGATGCAAGGGGCGCTCGCCGACGAACGTGAAGCACAGCCCGACAAGATCGTTGTTGATGATGTTGAGCTGAGTCTTGATAGCACCTTGTCGGTACTTCGCCGTGCGTGTCAAAGCCTTGGAGTTGGGAAGTCAGGTTCAAAGGCCGTGGTGTTCCGTAGGTTGTGCAATCAGCTTGACCGCCTTAAGTTGATTGAGGCTAGTCGTGGGGCTGAGGTCAGAGCAACGACGGGCTCATGAGGCTGTGCATGCTCCATACGAACCCTGGTGCCAGCACTGTGTCGCCTTCAAGGCAAGAGACGATGTGCACAAGCCTGCCAACACCGACCGCAAATTTCCTGTCATAACCTTCGACTATGGCTTCACCGGCCGATCGGAGGAGGATGGCCCTCACAACAAGTTAGCCTTTCTGTGTCTTCACGATTCCGAGAGTGGCTGGCGACAGGCAGGGCAGGCGTGCATGATGGGATCAATGTCACCAGCTACCTTGCTGCTGAGATTTGCAGGTTGCTTAGCATGCTCGGTTACTCCAAAGTTGTGCATTGATCAATGCGATCCGGAGCCCGCGTGCCTCAAGCTACGCAACGAGGTGAGGCGCATGCGGCTACACCTGGGCCTGCAAACTGATGTGCAGCAGTCAGCTGAAGAAAGTCACCAGTCCAACGGAGGTGCCGAGGTTGCAGTGCAAACGCAGCAGCAACAGTGCAACACGCTTCTCTCGATGTACAAGGCAGAGACTAAGCTTCAGGTTGCAACCGCCCACGCTCTACATCCATGGTGCCTTAGGCATTCTTCTTGGATCTTGAACAGATTTGTGCTGCGACCCGGACGGCGAGATCATGCATGGTCGCCCTTACAAGGGCAAGGTCTTACCGTTTGGCGAAACCGTGATGGGATTGGTCTCTCCCGGGCCCAAGGGCAAACTGCGGTTTATCCAGGCCATCATGATCGGAAAGTGCACACCGAATGACGAGTTCATCCTGTGCTCTGGAGCAGGCAAGCTCATGTTGGCTCGCACCGTGCGCCGGCTAGCCACTGGCTTCTCTCCAGCCCTACACGACCCTGTCCGTGATCCTCCTTGGCGCCGCCCCGGCTTTGTAGCAGGTTCCTTAGGTAGGTCCCGAGCCCAACGCAAGCCGAAGGTCCTTCCGGCTGGTGGTGACGCAAAGTTGGTAGTTGAGGATCAGCTTGGTGAGGTTTCCGATTTGCCAGGTGAGTTTGCGCCTTTGCCTGAAGGCCCTGGAGAGATCCCTAAGCATGCGCGCGATTACAGCCCTTCTCAAGTTGCCGGCACGGATCCCGAAAGTTCCTCGCAAATGAGTGAGGATGACCCTGATGGTCACCGTTCCGGTGAGGCTGTTCTCAACCCTGACGGCAATGGCGCCGCAGGTCTCCCTTCGCAGCCTGGTGCCACCGTCGCACCGCCGACCATTGCAGCAAGTGATCCTTTGGTACCAGGTAGTGCCAGTTCTGCTGGGCCTATGCCAGTTGACCCTGTCAGCTCAGCCGCAAGGGAACGCCTCAGGCGAGGAAGGTGCTCCAGGTCCTGAGCCCAAGCGTGCAAGGATTGCAGCCGCGACGTACTGTGTGCGGTGTGGAGTACCGCCATGCCGACGAGGATCCTGAGCTTGCATCCTGTGCTCAGATGACGAAGAGGAGGAGTGTGAGCAAGGCCTTGCCCCTCCTGATGAGCTCTATCGGCCCTTCTCACCACATGAGCCTTCCTTGAGCCCCGAGGAGCTTGCTGACCTCGATGCTCTGTGCGACCGTCACGAGATCGCTCGGCTCAAAGCTATGGGTGTGATTTACCAGCCTGAATCAGGCAATGAGAACTGCAAGTCATTGACTGTCAAGTTCGTTCGCAGCTGGCGACCGAAAACACACCCGGTCACTGATGCCCCTGTCTGGCTCAGGAGATCCCGGTTAGTGGCCCGGGAATGTAGGTTCAGAGATCGAGGGGTTATACAGCCCTGCATCCCAAACCGTGCTTCAAGCTTCTGCCAGGCTTGTATATGTCTCGCAAGGGATATGCCCTGTTGTCTTGTGACACATCAGACGCTTACTTAACTTGCGAGCAGCCATGCCCGACTGTGGTGACACTCCACTGCACCACGTACCGGACCGTTTAGCATTTATGCTACTGGGGCAACGGGACGGGTCAGCGGTCTGGCGCGGTATCTCGTTGTGGCCTGGATGCGAGGCGTTGTTTGCTTTGCGTGACCACTCTGGCGGAGGACATCTACGATCGACGTTTGCAGTACATTGATCCAAGTGTGGACATCAAGGAGTTCCTCAAGCGATGCGCACCGGTTGCATACCAGGAGATCGGCAAAACGGTTTCTCACTACGGTGGCCTCCGGATCACGCCGACTCAAGCCATCGAGTACGCTGCATGGGGCAAGGCCAAACAGTTAGCGTGGGATCGTGCGTATGATGCATCAGGAAGGCTTTTTTGCTACATCTGCTACTATGACGCTGGGAACTGTGCTTATGCAGGATTCATGAAGATGCTTTTCACACCCGAGGAACGCCAAGAATGTTTTCGCGGCGTTACAATGCCGAAAGAAGAGCTCTTGGGCGACACCCTTGAGCTGGCGCTTGGGTTGCTTACGTTGGCGATGAGGTATCCCTCGCATTTCCCAAACTGGGGTGGGCTCGATGGTGCAAACGCATGTGTGAGGGGAATCGAGAGATCGTTTTGGCGATATGCATCAGCAGAGGCCATTGAGCTTATTACAGCCGACTCTCCCTGCAAGAGAACAACACCAAAGAAGAACGAGAAAATGACTGAAATCGTCACAGGCATGTCAGCTGGGCTTTCCGTTGATTTCACCGTGATTGCTGATGGTGACATGTACCCCCATGGGTCAGAATGTTGCCGAGCATGTACAAGATACGGTGGACCCTGACAACGCGGAGGGAGTATCTATTGCACCACCAATGCCGAGTCAGGACATGGAAGTGGACGATCAGCCTGAAGACCCAGACCCCTGGGTGACTCTATAAACTAGAGACACTGCTCATCTCGGAAAATAGAGACGATGTGGTCAAGCGACTCCAAAAATTAGAGACGATGGCAATCGTTGTACGGAAAATCTTGACATCATTTGAGCATTATACAAAGCTTGAGCCGTTTGAGCCAGTATATATAGTATATTGCATCATGAGCATTAAAAAAGCTTGAGCCGTTTGAACCAGAATATATCGTATATTGCATCATGAGCATTGTACAAAGCTTGAGCCGTTTGAGCCAGTTAAACCAGAAGCCCCAAACCCGAAAAAAAACTGAATTAAGCGTTTTGGGTTGAAGAGTTTGAAGGCTTTGGCTTCGGGTTCGAAGTTTACGAGAAGGAGAGCCAGGGAGAGGGAGAAAGAGAGAGAGTTTGCGAAGGTTTGGGCTTCGGGGTTCGCGGTTGGGGAGTTTTGGGATTTTGAGGTGCTGGTTTACAGTTTTTAGTGGTTCTGGGCTCCGGGGTTTTGCTTCGGACTGCGAGACGGCCTTTTTTTGCAGCAGGAGCTAGTGCACTGAGCTCGAGCCCTCTGCAGCATGAGCCTCCAGCTTCTTTTGCTGAAGAAAGTTGCATTTCCAGTGAATCACATTCGACCAAGTGCTGCGATGAGCAGAACGAGCAATCTTGACTATGACCCCATTCAAGCTTTCGTCACGATAGGTGGAGTACAATCGCGGATTCTCTCGGTGAAGAGCCCGCTGAATCATGTGCACAAGAAGATGACATTTCGGCCTCCATACACCGCCCGCTTTCAAGTATTGCGTTAAAAAGCGTAGGTACAGCTGCAGCAGGGCCTGGCAATGTTGTCGAGTGAACTGTCGGAATTCCAACTCCAGCAGCTCGTCCATGGCATGGGCAGCTTCTGCACAAGCCGCCAAGAGTGCGAACTTGCGAGCCAGCTCATCCGGCTGCTTGGCGAATTCATCGGCGTACTTGTGCAGCAGCCAGAGGACGAATCTAAGAAGACCGTGCGACTCAGCTGCTTTTGCCGACAAGTTGTAGGTATCCTCATTTCCAATCATGCCCATAGTCAAGTTCCAGACCTCGGATCCCTTCTCTCGCCACCTTTGGTCGGTAGATCTCAGGTTCTTGTAGAATTGAAAGAGCTCGGCTTTAATGGCCAAACGGGCCAGTTCTCGAAGTTCTGAAGCTTCTATATTCACACTGCGGGGTGAAAACACACCCGAAGCAATGAAACTATGCATAGCCAGGCTTATGAACTGCTGCATGGGTCCGAGCTGCCAGGCGTGCATAATATCAATTGCCCAACTATCCTGTGTAACCCCCTCGCAGAAGTTTCAGCAGGGTGGCGAGGAGTGCCTTAAGCAGAGCCCTGTATCTCAGAGTCATCTCGAGTCGTGGTGGCGGGGGTCTTTGTCGAAAGGGGTAACATGGGCTCAGACCTTGGACCAGTACAATCGTGAATCGCAGCGGTTCAGTTTGCCTCCTGCAGAATCTGCTTTTCCCGACCGTGTCACCTACCAGGGCCATTGTGGAGTGTTCTGTCGTAATCAAGCCGCTGCAAGTGAAGTCTTGTTCTATAGGCACTTGCTTCAAGCCTTTGACAAATCAGTTTCGCTTTCTGGGCAAGGTTGTGTGGCTGCTGCCAGCAGAGCCGACATTTTGTTGAGGTTCCATTTGCTGGGTCCCGAATCACAGGTGCTGTCGGAGCGATATGCTTGGTTGACAGCCCCATCGGCGCAGAGCGGGCCTCATGCTCCGACACAGATTTTTGTTATGCTGGAAAGTCGTTCTGAAGCTGCCGGTGTTCGCCTGTGGCTGCGATCGGGGCAACGTCTGGAGTCCCAGGTTGCTTGGTGCTCGCAGGCATTGCAGAAGGGGCCCCTTGTTCATGAAACAGAGCAAGAATTTGCGAAAACACTGTTGGATGAACTTTCCGACCTCAGGGGTCAGGCCATACAGATTCGTAGGATGTCCTTCAGAGATGTAGATTTGGCAACTGTGATTGTCGATGGTGCTTGGCCGGGCTGGCAAGACATTGTGGTGAGCTTGGTTGCAAGTAGCGACGAACCGCAACAGCATCAGGGTCCAGATGCTGGTGCACGACCAGCACTCGCAAATGAGCCCCAAAGCCAAGATATGGATCTGCTCTCACAACTGTTGGAAGGTCCCTCGCGACGTAGAGGTCGAGCTAGGGGTCGTGGAGGCCGCACGTCATCGCAGCTTCGGAAAGCCTTTGTGAGTTCCCTGCCCTTTGATCAGCCGTCCGAATCAGAGTTGCAAGCTGAACTTGCGACTTTTTTACAGGAAGAGCATGTGCTGCCACCAGAGCCCGCCACGAGGCTCGAACGAGCTGTGGAGGATCCAGTTGCCGTCGCTTCCATGGACCCGTCTTTTGGCGAGTCTGTGCTCCATGCTGTTGATATGTGTCGGGCAGCAGACGAAGGCTTCGAGGCTGTCTTTTCAGAGTCCGATGACAATGAAGTCGTCGGAGAATCCGATGAGGTCAAGCAAGGCGACGAATCGGGAGAGGCGGTCCAAGAGGTCGTTGAAGAGGGCCCACCATCCACTGAGGCGCCCTTCTCGGAAGGAGCCGGGGTCCTTGATCCCGGGCATGCAGCTTGGTCCGGGAGCAGCATTTGTTGTCGTCTTGGTCGGCATTCTGGTTCGGATTTTCATGGGATTGAGAAAGAGTTGTCAATGTCAGATGTTAGTGTTTATTTAATATTAATATTGCGTAATATAAATATTATATAAATATTATGTCAGTTGTCTCATGTAGCTGTCTAAGCATACCTCAGGGTTTAGGGCATTTCGGGATGAGGCCGTTGATTTATGAACTTATGGGTTATGCTGATGCTTATGAAAGTACGGAGAGTACTAATATATAAGTAGTGTGGTTCTGTTTCAGACTCATGTATGACGACAGATTTATTGGATGTCCCTGAGTTATCAGACTCAAAGAGCCTACTAACTTGATTATATTGTGGCTGCGAACCGTAGGTTATACAGCAGATGCTACTTATAGTGTATAGTTTTTAATTTATAAAAAATATGAATTAGAAAGATTTAGAAAGTATAAGTTGTAGCTTTATATACTATATAGTCTAGTCTATGTAGGCTATATAGGCTATAGGTTATGTGATACAGTGATACAGACTCGTGACACACAAAGGTTAACTAAGCCCCAGTTACAAGTTTTATGGTCGTGGGCTAGGCTGTAGAATGGGCTCTGGCTGTGTGACTTGTTAGCTATAACTATAACTGATGTATTATAAGTCCTGGGCTATAGGGTAGTTATAATTTGACATTTATAACTTATAACGTATAACTTTTGTTCCCTAACTATAGACTATAGGCTGTAGTTCTTGGATGGTGGAAAGTTACAAGTTACAAGTACTGTAAAATGAATCTAGTTCACAATCCTACAGGAGGCCCACCGCTCGATTTCGGTTGAACCATCACCTTCCGGATACAACCCATCGCTTCAAAGCCTACAAACTATACCTGTCATTACCTGTTGCCCCGACGGTGATTCGTAGTTCTCTAAACACTAGTTGTCTCATAAGTTCCAGGCAGAGGTCAAAGCCCCTAACTCAACAATTTGTCATTCGTCGTTCAGACTGGCTACCTTGAAAAGGGACCCTCAGCCCCGAGCCCATTCCCCATAACCGGCACCCAGCTCCATATGCAAGGATGCGATGACGACTGGCCAAGCTTCCTCAAGCTCTGCTACTTCTGGCAGGACGTCTGGCAGTCGAGAGAGGGTTGGCAGGACGTCTGACATTCGAGAGAGGATCGTTGGCCGCAGCCAAGCAGGTAGGAATATTAAAGTGCTGGAAAGCAAACACGGCAGTGTACAGTTCGAGGTGTGGGAAGATTTCGGCAGTCGTAATGAGCTTGTCGGAAGAGTTTCTGTGCTGGCACAATCGAATCGAGCGGTCTATAAAGCTGTCTGCAACAAACACAAGCAGTGTCATTGTGTGATCAACTGCCTACAATCCGAGCCAGTGGTGCCGTGGTTGATCGCCGGGGCTGATTGCAGCGCCCAGCAACATGAGGCCTTGTCTCGCGAAGTTCGGAAGTCCTTGGGGATGCGAATTCGTGGTGAGAAATGAAAACCTTGGAAAGCATATGGCGCCGGTAGCACATAGTCTCCTCACCATGGCGAAATCATGCACGTTCTATGTTAATCACTGTTCCTGCTCTGCCTAGCTTCGGGCTTGTTTGGTTGACATAGGTATAGGCTAACTAATAGGGTGTAGTCTAGTCGGTATGGTCTGGGAGTCATAGTCCATAGGAATGATAGTTTATTGGGAGATATTCCAATTGTCAATCATCAGTCATTGATCATTGACTCATTGATCATGGCACGAGTTCCCTTTTGGTAGACAGAGCAGATGTTTTCAGCGAAGTTACACTGCCTCTGTTGGGGATATTCCCTAGTCTCTGAGGCAACAGATGTCGTGGACAGGACTGTTCTCTGCTGGTCGGAACCAGCCTGATTTTTCGGGCCACGGAATGTCATGTCTGTAATAACACGAAGCCAATGCAAACCCGAGAGCGATTAGTTGTTGCCGTTGCTGTCCTGTAGCCAGCAGATTCAGCATCCTGCCTCGCCGAAGCAGTTGGGACACGAGAGGGGGGGTAAAAATACAGATGCTGCCTGCCCGTAACCGTAGACCAATAGACCCAATAGATTGTCGTCCGGACAAGCACACAAATCTCAGCTCAAAGCCTGGGTATTTGAAGTCAGTTGTTGGTGCTGAAATTGAAATACGTCACTGCCCAAAGCCCACAAGCTCAGGGTTGTAGATGTTGTAGGATTAAAGATTCGTGGCTTAGTGGCCAGGCAGCTTGGCATCGGGGTATTCGCGGTGTAGGGTTTCTTGAGTCTAGAGGTTTGGGTCGGGGCTCGTGTTCAGGTGTGCAAGGTTTGTGGAACCGGAGCTTCTTCGAAAGCCGGCGGCTGGGGTTTTGGAGCTTCAGCAGGTTCAGGTTTGAATTTCAGAACATTAGGTTTCGGTTTCGGTGATCTGAGAAGGCTCCGAGCAGCCTCCCAAACCCCCCGGAGAGTGTACTGTTCTGGGGCCCGGATAACAGTACATTCTCGCCCCGCCGAATAGCAGTACATTCTAGGCACTACCTACCGTGAGTAACCTGCTATCTCCCCAACCCCAAAGTGTACTGCTATCCGGGCCCCATAACAGTACACTCTCCCGCCCTGCCGTGCCCCAGAACCGTATCCTTTCGGGTCCTCCAAACAGGCACCGGAAGCCTCAATCAGGCCTCCAGTCACTGAAGATTTCAAGCGATATTATGAGTTCCAGGTTGGTGGGTCGGCCAGTTCGGTGCGAACTATCTTCGGAGCTTGTGTGTGTGTATCTGTGCTTGTCTGAGTCTATGTGAGACATGAGTGTGTTTTATGTTTGTTGGACAGGGTTTTCTATTGTAGCATTCTCAAGGAAGATTGAGACATGTTCGCTGTCCAAAGATAGGGTTGGGGCCGTTTCGGAAACAGAGAAGCACAAAGGGTTCCCACCTTTCCCGTAGAACTTCTGTGCATCGTATATTGTGCAGTAGTGGTTGTCGTTGTGTTACACATATATTTATGGTGTGCGAAATGTTGCAAACGTGGCATCATCTCTGAAGTGATGAGCGACCGGTCTTTGTAGCCTGTAGCGCCGCCAGAGCATTCGTGCCCCGTCTCTCGCACCTCAACATGCCGAATTCCAGCTCCGCCAATAACGACCACACCCCGTCAGCAGTGGAAGAGAACACTGCGAGCCAGGATAGAAACAGGTCGATGCCTCCCGGGCAACCAGAATCGAGCGAATTGCAGGCTGAGATGTTACTTCAGCAAGATTCGCAAGACACAGGTGACACAGGGGCTCAAAGCATGGATGTGGAAGGCGAGTTGACAACCGAGGCAGGTTTGCTGGTGTCGCTGTGGGTTGCCATTATGGTTTTCTGGAACGAAATATAGGAGGGTCTAGGGCGGCTATGGCATGGGCCCAAGGGTTACATAAACCCTGCGATATAAGCACCGCTTCTTTAAATTATTTACGTTTATCATCTATACTGTACTTATTCTACTTATAAAACTCAAAGAGAGTAACAACACCCTACTTGGAGGTTCATGGGTAGTTATAAGTTATAAGTAGAGTTGTAGTATAATTCCCCAAGGTATAAGTTGCAAGTTATCAGTTATAAAAAAGTTATAAGTTATAAGTACCCTACTTATAACTGCCCATGAACCTCCAAGTAGAAACTGCTGGCCTCTAGGCTTCAGTGAGGGACTCTGGAACGGCTTCAGGGGTATGGGATTGAGGGCTTGGGGGGTTAAGGTTTCCGGGATTGGTTCTGGCTGGTTCCAGCATGCCATGTCTGCGAGCGCACTAGCCATCCTCCTCCCTTCTAGAGAGTTGCCAATATAGTCTGTGGGCCTTTAATATTAACCAATACTTCTTTGGGGTTCCTTGTCGTAGTTATACCGTCTCATAGTCTGCCCCACAAAGACCCACATGCTAATTTTTGAAGGCCCCAACAGATGTGATGTGTTGACTGTGTGCCGCACTATCCCTCCGAAGCATCCGCTCCAGTTCTCTTTACAGGGCCCTTGTGTCGCTGTAGCTTCAAAACCCGAAACCCTATGCCGCATATGCCTACAGCCTATAAGCCCTAATCCCTAGAAGCCCTAAACTTGGCCCTAAACCTAAACCGTATATACCCTAAATCCCGAAGCCTCTAAGCCCTAAACCCGATAAGCCCTAAACCCTATAAGCCCTAAACCCTAAAACGTCACCTTCAGAGGTTCTATGGGTCACTTGCTTTCTGGCTTTCTGTCTTGAACCCTACCCGAAGCCCGAAAGCCGAAAGAGCTACAAGCATGAATTTCTTAGGCCATCCCTCGATCCCTCGAACCTATGCGGTAAGCAAGCCGTCGTCATGTCGCCAGGACATCCCGAACGGCTTCCTCGACCTATGGAACGAAGCCTATCGTACATACACCGAGGTTTGCTTCCGTGCCCGCCAATGCAATCAAAGGACACCCTGCTGGCCCGACTTCCTGAAGCTCTACCTGATCCGCCACGGCTACACCGAGCAGCTTGCCACAACACTGTCGCAGAGTGAGGGTTGAGTCTGTGTGAGGCTGTGGATGCAGTGTACCATAGCTGATGGCATTCGTGGTGCCTCCTCGATCCTTCGTCATTTTGTTTTCCCTTAGTCGCAGCATCGGTCGATGGCCTTGCATTGGTCTCTCTCTCATGCATATAGTTTTTGACTTCGCTCTGAACAGAAGCTGCTGCCGCCGACAGAGATAGTGGGCTGCAAAAATTACAGAGTTTTGCTGGCTCGCCTTCGCAACCAACATGCTAGGAACAAGCTTTGATACCGTAGGCCGTAGGTGTGCTGGTCGCCCCAGATAGCAGTGCTGCACAGTCCAGAAGTCAGAAGTCAGATGCATGCTTTCTGTTGTCAGTGCTGCCGAGAGAAGCTGCACATTCGTTCGCAGAGGCACTTGGTGACTTGTGTTTGTTTGCTGGTGATGGCAGTGTGCAACACTCTCAAGATTTTGTCCACCTGTCGTAGATCCTCTCTCGAAATTCGCTTGTATCATGCCGTTTGCGAAGGGGTCCTCATGTGCTCGGTGCAAACGTACTTTCGGGGCAGTGCCTAACCCTGTGGTGCCAAACCCCGCAAAAGGGGACGTCCTTCAGCGACGTGGCAACAACAATCACTGTCAGGTGTGCTTCGCATTCTGCCCTGTCCATCCCACTTACAAGGAATTGAGCAGCAAAGCCATCACAGAGAAGATCAATCAGAATCAGGCCGAGTACGACCAGAACTTGTCCGAGTACGAGGCAACCCGGCGCCGGGGCAAGAGATACAAGGAAGCACGACCGTCTCAACGGAGACACGGCAAGGGATTTCAACGAAAAGGATCCTGGGGTACCTGTATCCACTGGCGGCCTTGAAAAAGGCAGGCGAGGAACACTTGTGGTCTAAGCTTCCTCGTCAGACAGTGCAACATATGGGGCGGCCAGTCTCTGGCGTTCTCCGGGAGACATGGGGTCCTGGGTCCATAGAGGTCTCTGAGGATTCGGCATCACAGGCAGTTCGTTCCCAGATTGCTGCTGAGTGCGAAGCGGACGAGCAGGAGAAAGCCGACCAGGCTTTCAACCATCTTGGTCAACAGCTGCGATTGAATGTCTCCGAACAGGAGGCAGCCGATGGCGGAGAAGCTGGACTGAGCCTGAAGGCCAGCAGGCCCAAACCGGATGAAGACCAAGATGACTTCATGGCCTTGTGGGGTGTTGCCCCCATGGTGGCTTCTTCTTCTGCCTCCCGTTCAACTTCGACGAAAGCGGCAAAGGACGAGAGCAGCGAATCCACCAAGCCCAAACGGCACAAAACCAATTCGGCTGGCTCCAACAAAGGGTTCAACTTCAGCTGTGCGAATGATGGTAATTGTGCGGACACGGCTTCGCAGCCGGACCAGCAGCAGGCTCCTCAGGGCTTGGGCAGCTCAGCTTCATGGTTGTTCAGCATGAAAGCTCCTTCGAAGGGCAAGGCTGGCAAGGCTTGCCCCAAGGTCAAAGAGATGGAGACGACGGAGAAGCTGTTGACACAGCACGATCAGCTAAAGAAGCTGTTGGTAGACGACTCCAAATTCTTGACCTTGACCTATCAGAAGCTTTCCGCACACTCCGACAAGCTCCTCGCGAGGAATACGGATGACCTCCAAAAGGTGTACAGGGAGCTGAGCAACACTAGCACGGATGGCCGTGCCTGTGAGGTGATGAAACAGCTCGCTGCTGCTTTGACCGAGATTGGGCCCATTTGCGAGTTCATTTCGGCTTTCCAAGACAAAGAGTCTACAGGGGCATCCATGCAATCGGCCCTTCATGAGTTGCAATCGACCGGCATTGCAGTTCCTGCGAGTGCCGGGAAGATGTGCAAAGCCCGGCTGCTGGTGCAGCATGCAAGTGCATGTCGGTGGCAGGATTTCTTGGAGCTCATGCAGTCGGATGAGACTAAGGAATTGTTTGGCGATGATCAAGATGCCTTTGCAGACTTTCAGGCTTTCTCTTTGCAAACAGCCCTGACGAACTTCTTGAACCAAGAGCTGCATGTTCCTGGTTTCGAGAATTATAAGCAGGAAATGAAGGATGCTGGGGACAAGATCTCTGCCGAGGAGAAGGAGAAGAGGGAGTCCAGGAGAAATGCAGCCCCTCGCTTGGCAGTTCATAGTCGTAAGTGAAGCTATAGCATGATTTGTTTGTTGACTGATCTTAATATTCATTAATTAAGTCTTCAAGTTTCTGCAATTCTAGAGCCCATGTAAAATCAACATTGTAAGTTGGGGTGGTATGAGGTATGCGGTTCATACGGTATGAGTCGGTATGGGTCGGTATGAGTATGAGTGTGTACGTTTTTGTGGGAGTGACGGATCCGTTGTGGTAGTGTTCGGCTGAAGTTCGACTGTACCTGAGATACAGGCACAGTATCAGTAGTATCATAGAATCATGTATTATCAAAAAACCATTGAGTATTATTTTATTAATTATTATTCTATTAACAATTACATTATATAATATATACACTGGACACTGCACAGTGTACTGCACGGTCTACTGTACATTCAGTGATTCAGGCTCACGTGTGACACTGTGTGATCCGTAACCTTGCTTGATTTTATGTAGTGACTGAGGCTGTCACTGCATTCGCGCTGGAGAAGACGAAGCAGCTTCATGGCTTTTTCGTGGCCTTCGCCGAGAGTGATGCCTGTGTCAGCTGGAAGGATCGTCACGAGTTGTCGTCATGGCTAGAGGAGTTGAACAAGCTGGCCATCCTGGTTGACTGGGCTGGACATAAGGACAAGGTGCTGTCCGGCGAAGATGTGCAGACTTTGACAGCGGCGAGAATGCAGCTAGTTCACAAGAAAAGCCGCTTCTTCGAATCGCTCACTCTGTTTCCATTGGGACAGTACATTCAGCAGACATGCGGTGTTCTACTTGAGTCTTTCCTTCGTGATCAGAATTTCAAGACCGAGCTGGACTCTTGCATTGAGTCCTGTGGAAACCTCCGAACCTTTACCTCTGATTCTCTGTTCAAGCAGGACACTTTGGAGATCACTGTTCCAGGGCAAGCGAAGGTGGTTGACATCGTCCAGAAGATCACAGCGGTACAGAACCAGGCCTCGAGTCACTTCATGCAGGCGAACGAGGCCCAGGTCGACTTGGTGAAGGTGAAGATTGGTGAGTTGGCTACAGCGATGTCGAATGCTTGCATCTACAAGTTCCGAAAGACTTGCGTGGACACTTTGCAGCCTTTGTTGAAAACATTGGTTGCAGGGGACATCGATGCTGACGGCACCGCCAAGCTCGTGGAGATTGTCAATGAGGCCAAGAACTTTCTGCCCGTTCAGCAGGCCCTCCTCACCAGATGCTTGGGAACCTTGGGTGCTGAGGTCGTTGAGATGATCCAGCAGAATCGCACTTTCTGGACACGTTTCTCTGCCATTATCCCTGCCGTCGTGAACCTCATGACGCCTGCCACCGTGGCGTGCGAACCGGGCAGATTGCTAGGGGCGGACATTCTTGCACTGATGGACATGTACAGTGAGACCAAGGTCCAGCTGCTCCAGAAGATGTGTGTCGATATCTGGCCCGAAGTGTTGCAGATTGGCAATAACATCAGGCGAGCTGCCATGTCACTGTGATGCATATGAGATCTAATTTTACTTTAACCCGAAAGCCCCAAGCCCTAAGACCTTTAACCTAGGCTATGAAGTTACAGCGGTTCACTTTAGTTACAAAAGGCATGGTTGTAAGTTGCAGGTGGTTTGGTTTATCATACAGTGAAACCGGTAGATTGATTCTGCTATGTTATAGTTTTTAGTGTGTTAGAAGTAGTTAGATCTTATGAGTTATAGTTCTATTTTATAGTTATGGTATTATATGATATGGTAACTTGAAGATAGGGTCTACCGTTGGAGTAGGGTGCGAGTTTTGTAATGGCACCATATCCCGATTGCATCAGGCTTCGTTTGGGAAAGGAGTCCCAGAGTTTTGTGCAGTTCGTGGTGTTCATGTCCGGACAGAGTGAGGAGACTGCACGTGCATTGGCGAAAGACGTCGTGGGCGAGTTCCAGGACGAGGAAGACAAGATCATGGTCAGTTACGAAGCAATGTTCGTTCATTACGGCAGCCACCTACCGTCTGATTGGAGTCCGATGCAAGCCGAGGTACATGTTTCTTCCGCTTCTTTGTGTGCTGCTGGGTCAGCACTCCCCCTCGCGAAGATCTTCGTGCACATGGTGTCGTGGCAGAAGGAATTGGTGCAGTTCGTGCCGTGTGCTACGATTCTTCTTGATGGCGAGCCAGCAAGCCTTCCGAAGAAGTTTCAATCAGACGAGTGCCTCATCCGTGCTTGGTGTGCAAAAGAGCATGAACCCGGAAAGTTCATGCACTGCCTTCGTTCAGCTACGGATGCAGCTGAAACAATCGGTCACGACATGGCCCGATGCTTCGCCAAGACCTGTTTGACAAAAGCGCCGGAGCTGTTCCAGAAGACTGTCGACATTGTCAAGACCGAGGTCCTTTCCACGATTGCAGTCTTGAAGAAGTTGCATGGGAATATCCCCACATCGGCTCAGTTCATCGCATCCCTGGACAAGGGCGAGATTGATGCTAACATGGCCAATTCTATGTGCAATGACGTGTCCATGCAGCGGCTGTACATGTTTCTTCAATGTGCTCTCGAGGACTTCATGGGTTTGAAGAAGGTCTTGGTCGGAATAAGTGCGGCCATTAGTGTTCGTGAGATCGATGATGGGTCGGCGGCATCCGGCTCGTTCAGTGGTGTGATAGCTGAAGCCAAGGCAGTAATTCAGGTATTTGCAGAATTCAATGATGTTTCAGCAAAGGATGCGACTTTGATTTCGATTTCCAGCCTTGTCGCCAACACGACTATGGCTCAGGCAATCACTCGCGAATTGAAGGTTGGCGAGACGAGGCCATCGCTAGTCAACAAAGCCCTTTGCGGAATCCGCAAGCGGGGATGGAAGTTGCATCCGGTACTGGTGCAGCGATCCACTGCTGTGCTGCAGGGAAAGGCACCCAAACCTGCGGCAAAGTAAGTAGACCCCGAAGATTGCAAAGCAGTCGCGAGTCGCACATGTTCCCGCCAGTGCTGTTCATTGGCTAAACGACTCTCCGAAAGTGATGCTCCCCCGGGCCTGGGAATTACATAGGTAAATAATTTACATAATATCGTGGGCTTAGATATGATATAGCCTCAACATGGTCTTTCGAATCGTGGCTGGGGGCTTCACTCCAGCAAGATGCGAGCGGAATTGCCCGCTTGTGGCACTTGCAAAAACCGCATGACAGAAGGTAGCACCGTGCAAAAAAACAGACCTCGCGAGCTGTTCTTCAAGCTAACATCCAACCGATACCCGAAGCCTACCCAGAGCCATTTCTGAAGCTCTCGATTCTCCGAGCATCCGCAGGCTGGCCGGGCAGCAAGTTGTATTCTTTCTGTTGGGGCTTGCTTGTTCTATCCTCCTATTCCAGGGATGCTTGACTCTTTACTTCTATGCCTTATGTATAACTCTTATGTTCTTGATTGTTGGCGGTACCTCCCCGGATTAACTGTTTATTCTTTCCAAGAAGAACTGGTTATTATCCCCAAGGATAACTGTTTATTCTTCCCAGAATAACTGTTTATTCTTCCCAAGAATAACTGGTTATTCTTCCCAAGAATAACTGGTTATTGTTCCCAAGAATAACTGGTTATTGTTCCCAAGAATAGACACCTGAACCCCCGTGAAGAGATACTGTTAGAAGCAGCCCCTAATGTATTCATGCTCTCAAAATCAGAGTGGAGGGGAAAATCAAATTCAACAACAGCATTCGACTAAAGCTGTGTCTGCCCTTTGGACATATCGATTGAAAAGGCAGAAAGCGAGAAGCGGAAGATCGTAAGATCAAGATTTCGTGACAAAGTGCGAGTGCAAAAAGCAGCAACAAAAAACTGGCACGCTCAAGAAAAGGCCTTAACATCTCACCTATGGACGAAGTTGTTTCACTGTAGGGCAATGTAGGGCAGAACCACACTCCAAACCACAAACACAACCTTTCGTTGGAAATGTCACACTTTCAAAGGCAACATGTGTGCAACTTGACAAAGTCGGGCAGCCCGAAGGCAGGCAGTGCGACAGCCAATGCTCTTTTGTCGCAGGCTCCTCCGTCAGCAAAGGCGGCACCTCTGCTCAGGCCTTGGGGCAATGGTGCATCGCGCCGGTTGTGCGCAGAGTTTGGGCACCTTTGGTGTTGTCAAGGCTTACACCGCTTATGCTTCCTGTGCCACGCAGAGGACTACCGCGCAGGCCTCGGAAACTGGCGTAAGCATTGCAGTGCACGTGCAAGCACTGCTTCAAGTCTTTATGTGTAAGACGTGAAAGGACGCCAGCTGACATGAGCAGCGAAGAGGCTGGTGCCCGAGTCACGTTAAGTGCAGGTCATGTCGCGCCAAGTACCAATCCTTGAAATTACTGCAAGACCCTTACCAGTGTCCGACAGGCCATCAAATCCATATATGCTGCAGCAGTTTGTAAATCTCCGTGGATTACAGATTGGGGACGGGAAGGGCATTTTTCTCAGGAGCTGGAAGACATTGGTGAATTGGAGGCCATGCCCGAGTAGCCGCAGACGTTTGGATCACAAAGTGTTTGGCTTATTGGTCGCCAGGAGCGATATCCGTATGATGTCTACCTCTATATGTATGACATCACGGACGGCTTGGCTTGCCGGTATTCGCCACTTCTTTTTGGCCAACGCATTCGGGCCAGCTGCTCAGTTCCGATCAGCCGAGCGTCACTAGACCTTCCAGTGCCCAGGCCCTTTATCATACTGGGGTTGTGGTGCGATGGCTCGATGGCGATTTGGAGTATTGGTTCGGTGGTCGCATCCACACAAAGTCAGCGGGGCCAGGGACCTATGTCTTCTTGGACTTGCTTGCCACATTGTTCACTTTGATGTTCGAGGCACACACCTTATGGTGAGCCGCTGGATAGAAGGCAGGCGTAGACGGACATGCACAGCATTGCAAGGTTGCATGAGTTCACTGCCAGGTTCATGGGCACGACTTTCAGGACACAAGAAGAGATTGGGGCCTTCCTGGAGCCCCCAGCCTGCACACAGCATCGCCGTTGCAACTTACATGAAGTTTCTTCTTGGCGTTGTCACGTTTGCTTGCCATTCCCAGCTCTTTGCAAGAGCCTCTCAATGCTTGATGTTGGACATTCCTTCGACTGGTTTCTTTGTGAGCTTTTCTTCGCTAATTACCGCTTTCGATTGGGTGAGCATCGTGTGTGCGACTGGAGGCTTTCGTCGTCCACCTTTGTTCCGAATTCCTATGACATTGCCTTCCACAACTGCAACTCCTTCTCCGCGGCGATGTTGGAGTTTCTGTGCGAAATGCAACTTGTTGGATTTCAGCTTAAGTTCGAGTCGCCGGGCATTGGCTGCTCACCAATACACACTAAGCCGCAGCCCTTCTCTGAGATTCTCTTAGCCATTTCTGGAGTTGCCATATGGGAAGCATTTAGGCCAAGCGCACCAGATTGACTACGCTAACAAATGAAATCGGTTTCTGTTGACGGTATCTCGGTGCCGTCTCTGATGAAATCTGCCACAACAAGGCCTGCCAGGGCAGAAGAACCCCTCATGCTAGGCTCGCAGCTCAGGCAACTTCCGCCTGATGTACTGGAACAGGCTGGCGTGGCTCGGGCCTTGGTTTTTTCCCAGCTTTCGTGTATGGCTTCAAGGGCTTTCTTTGGCCTTGGGCAGAGGCTTTCAAGAAAGAATGAACCCGAATGAGCCAAGTCCGGCTGCAGTTCTTTAAGTTGTGTGTACCGGGCACCGAGCGCCGGCGGCCGAAGTCGATCCCTTGAGGTTTGTGACATAGGGGCCTTAATAATTGGAATATGGTTTTGAGGCTCACTATGCTATAATGGCAGTTATTTAGGCCCCTATGGTAGGGCTTTGGGTTTAGAGGTGCCTTGGGCTCAAGGCTTCGGGTTGTGAGTCCTCCTCGTCACCTGGCCTGACACTTAGCTCTTACAAGGCTGCAGCCAGAGTCACATCCCAATGGGAAGTTTGTGAGCCAAACAGACAGGGCGGGCAGCGGCAGAGTGATCTTCAGCTTCTGACAGCAAAGCGCCTTGATAGAGTCGAAGCTTGCCTGTTGCGACGGGGCCAACAATGCGGCGTCTGCGGAACGGCAGCAAGACGTTCTGCCCTGTCAATTACGAGAACTTGAGTTTCACGAGCGGGGTGTAAGTTCCAGGGCGGCATCTTTTCGCAGACTCCTGGGAGCATCTGCAAGAGGATGCTTTTTCTGCACTTTGCCCAGCAGCAATAGGAATTGTCCTCTTAGTGCCAGCTACCAACTTGGGAACTCCAGCTTTCACACAAGGTCCTGTCCGAAGCCCAGCTTCCCCTTAGAAAGCTTTGCTGACGTGATGAGGTCCTAAATACCTACACGGGCTACCTTGGCTACCAAGTTTGGAAGTCCGGGCCTTCCGTTCACAGTCGTCCGCTTTCCAGAAATGGTTGAGCTGCAGGACGCTTAACAGATGGGACACAGCCAGACCGCGGCTGCCAGGCGCTTAGTGCCGCCCCTCGCGCGACTGTTTGTGCCGCGATTGTGCAAACACAGACTAGCTATACGGCCCAGGTAAAATCCTGTATGTGGACGGGCAGCAAAGCATTTGAGGTCAGATTTCAGTTCTGCTTTGTCGAATCAAATCATCTTGTTATCAGGAACAGATTGCAGCGTCATTCTCGAGCACATGCACGGAAGGCTTCCAAGCGTCTATGCGTGGCCGCGCAAAGCGCCAAAGTCTTAGCTCGTCCAGGAACAAATTTCGCGTGGAACGCAAAGAATCCTCAGAAGGTTTGCCGAGAGGATAGCATTTATCGCTGAAGAAGGACCTGTGTCGGGCTCCGTGGATACGGTCCTGCCCAGCGAAAGTGAGCAAGCCTTGATCTGGTGTGGTCGATCTTAACCAGATGTGCTGTCTGCACATCCAGCAAAACAGCGACCCAGTTTCGGAGCCCAAGACGCCAGTGTCATGTAACATGAGACACTCAACATGAACCTTGAAGTTGAATGTAGTCATCGGATTCGCGAATTCACAGAAACCCCAAAATCTCGCATGCGCTCGGACATGCACTGTCAACACTCGACGCAGCAGAGCTGGCATGAAGCAGAATAAGAAGCAATTCGATTCATGGTTTCTCGTTTTGACGAAGCTTTCTGGGAATGCTGATCTGGTGTTGTGGCGCAGGTCGCATCAATGCTGCGATCTAGCAATGATGGAAGGCCGGTCGAATAACAGTGTATGGTAAAGTAGACCTAACTAGGCTAGCCGAGTGACCCTGCTATGATGCTAGACTAGGTGCTGCCATTTCGTGGCATTCCTGATCGGCGTTCGGGTGCTTCCTATTCCAGAGATTTGCAGTGGCCAGGCTGCCGATATCTCAGGCGATTCAAGCATGAAGCCCAGCAGCCCGGAGAGCTGGAGTGGAGAACCTTTGGCTTGAGCTGTCCCAGATGGCCCAGAAACAGATTGCCGGAGACAACCACCGCCTAGAGTCCGCAGCTCGTGTACATGGCATCTCAGATGGGGTCAGTTGAAGCAGATGTCCTTGAGCATGAATTGTAGGCCATTATTGAGACACGAAGGTTGGGCCTCGAGGCATTGGACAAGGTCTGCCGCGAGTTTCCCCCACCTCGCTTGACATCATGCGGGCGGCTGTTTTCTGGCCAGGCTCAGCGCAAAGACTTGTCGCTGGGACCGAAAGCACTTGCATATGCCGAAGCCCGAGACTCTCTCTCTCTCTCTCTCTCTCTCTCTCTCTCTCCCTCTCTCTGCTGCACGCGGAAACGCCTGCTTGCTTTCAAGGCTCCTGGCGGGAAGAGAGTTTCGTCCTGCAGCCAAAGAGATCTGCAAGGTGGTCTTCTGCGTCTTGATGTTCTGGATCTAGTTTGGGCTTGGTTACGGTCACGACACACTGATTCCAGGATTGGGAATCGTTTTGTCCTAGGCCTTTTGTTGTTGGCGATGGTCCAGAGTCCAGCGCAAGTTTGTCCTGGGCAGGCTTTGCTTGCAGCGGTGCAGCGGTGCAAATTTGGCCTCGGAGAGATGCTGCAGCCTGGGCTGTTTCTCGCCTGCTGCGCAGAACTCGGAGTCTCCAGGCTCGGGGCTCTTGACCCGGTGCATGGGCTTCCGGCTTCTGCTGATTCCGAGCTCTGGCCTCAGGCAAGAGATGATGACGCCAGAAGCGGAGACGGACACTGCCTCAGGGGTTCTTGCAGCCTCGGCGTCTGAAGCTGAGAGCCAGAGTGAAGCCGAGGTGCAACTGGCGGCCAGGGCAGCATGCCAAGCACAAGAGTCTAACAGACAGAGACAGAGACAGAGACAACAGCACATGCCGCAGGAACTCCGCATATCACCGTGCCGCACACTTCAGCACCGCTCGTTCCTTTCCTTTCGGGTCTTGCTCGAGGCGGGTTCCAGCCGGTCGGGGCGCCACGGGGCGGTGCTGAAGGGAGACGAGGTGCGACGGAGTGCGAGGTAGATAATCGTGAAGGGTCGAGCCAGACGGTCAGCCTCTTGTTCATAGACGGCAAGAGCCAGTCTTGTGATGTCCACTGAGCGCGTTTCTGCTGTCGGAGGTCCTCAGCCTCGGCTGCAATCGAGATATCCGCCTTGTCTCGGGCAGGCTGTGCTCATGCTTTGCGCCCGGGATCGCTTGTCGCACACAAAGTAAGAAATTATTGACGGCATTGTGCCGTGAAATGATGTTAGTGTTGAGACTGCCGCTAGCCCTGCACAATCATGATCAGCCATGTGTTGTGGCAGGTGCTTCTCCATGCACGCGGAGTTGGAAGCAATGCTGCGTTTGCCGATGCTAACTATGGCAACAGGTGGCCGGACATGTATGTCATCATGGAACGATTTGAGCTGCGACAGGCGACCCTTTGAATCTGAGCGGTGTTGCATGCTAGTTACTGCGCTTCGCGAATCCCTTGGTCGAACAACATTAGACAACATAGGTTGGATTGGGTTGGAGTGTGTTGACTCAAAATTTTGAACTCAACAACGTTGAGGGTGCATGTGCTATCTTGCCAAGTCTCTGGCATTCTGGGTGCCGACTTTTGTTTACGATCAATGTGGTCTCGACATCCTGCAGCAAACCTCGGGAAATCTGGTGTGGAACAAGGCCTTTCAGTTATTGATACTTAATAAGCACTCGCATGCAACGCTACGGCACAGCCACGCGCTGTGTGGTCGTCGAGCTGGACGACTTTGGGATCGGCTTCTGCATCCTTGCAAGGCAGCACACGTAGTAGCAAAGATGGTTGAAGCAAAACACCCAGTGCCTGATCTTGCAGCATGCACTGAACCATCGTTCGCCGGACGCCAAGCTCACACAGATGCGAAACGCACTTGCAGGCAGGCTGCCGTCAAGCGTTGCAGCGCTTCTCCGTTGCAGAGGTGCTCGACATTCTTTGCACCAGTCGGAGCTGCAAGCTGCCGATGCCGTCAAGCCTGGCGCTGAACACTTGGGCCAGGTGCTGCACACAACCGGCGTGTACGACCGACCGCGAGCACTCCGGCTTTGCACCCAGAAGCTGAAACGAATGGCTCATGCCTGGCTGAGCACACCTTCGAGGGCATGCCTCGCGCTGCAAACCCGGACATGGTGTGTAGAATGGCCCATAGATTGAAGTCCCCATGCATCCCGCCTGTTCTTCGGGAGCTGCTGTCAGAGATGAAAGATGAGTTGCCGTCAGTCCACAAGGATTCTACATACTCTGCGATGCTTCAGGCCTGTGGCGCCAAACCCATGCGTCATCTCCAACTCATTGCACTTCTTGCTTCGTCGGAGCCCCGTTGCGCTGTTATCGCTGTTTTTCTGCAGGAAGGAGGTTGAGGAGGGACGTCCAGGCAGCGGCGGTCCGCTGAGTTCCCTGCCAGCGACGTTGAAGTAGGCACAGCTCTGAGTCCTCTTCAGTTCGGGCATGTCAGAGCTTGAGGTGGAGCTCCAGCTCCTTCGAATCCAGCATCTTGCTCAACAGTCTGTTCTTACCACGATCCTGCGTGAATAGGAATCATTTCGAACTTTCGCCTTTTCCCGACATCAACACCGGTCGACACGGGAGAGTCTTCGTGTCGAAATAGCATCAATTACACAAGCGGGTCAGCGCAAACATCCGTGCATTTTAGCTTCGGGAATGTTGTGTGATGTCTGCAGCTGTTTGGCTTTGCCTGTTGCGGAGTGCCCTTTCTGCCCATGCTTTGAAGGCGCGGGTTTCTTCACCCTCTGCTTGAAAGATCTTGTCAATTAGACTTAATGCTTTGATGAACTCGCACGCCAGGCAGGGAATGCGAACATACGAGAAACTTTCCCTGTGCTTGCACCCTGTTATATGCACCTGGTTTACTTGTGAATTGCGAAGCCTGGCTGACTTGGTGGCTTCAAACATCGCTTGCTGATCATTTCCACGACAATGACCCCAGTTGAGTGTTTTTGTCTTCTATACTGCAGTCTTCTCATGTTTTCTTACCAGGCTTGCCTGTCAAGCTTGTGGTCAGCATTGTGGTCTTGAAGTTTTAGCATAAGGCTGTCACGAGTGCTGCCGGAAGTGCAGTAGGCCCTGCGACAAGGCGCTCCTGCAATGTCCGACTCGACTGGGAGGTGGGAACACTGTGACTATCGCCAGTGTCTGCCGATCCTTGAGTACACCAGAATGCGGTGTCAAACTCGAACGCAGCAGGCTTCTTCGAGAAAGTGTTGTGCGCCGCTGTGGTTCATCCCTCAGTGGGAAAGCGGGCAGAAGGGAGATCTACTGGGAGGGCTGCTTTTGGCATTTTTGGGCGGGATGCTAAATCGGATAGGTCCGGCTGGCAAGAGTCCTCCTGTCTCGCACGCTTCCTCGGAGCAGAATCAACCCTCATTGTCTTGTGCTCTCAACGTGAGATGTAATGCGTGATTGATGGTATGGTCGCTCTAGCTGCGAATCTGCAGAGTAGTGCCTTGAGTGCCTTGAGTGCCTCGCGTATCGTAGTTGCAGTAGCTGTTGCTTGTCAGCGGTGCTATCCGAGTGATCTCGAATGCAGATTGCTGAGCTTTTGCAGCTGCGGAGATAATTGAGATCATTGAAGCCCAGCGCACTCCAAAATTTCGGAACTTGGGACACTTTGAACCCGAGACAGAATCCAGAAAGCAACTCTGGCTTCACATCACTCAGATCAGACATGTAACTTCGTCTTCAGAATCGCAATTCAGAATCAAGTACGATGCGTATCATCATCAGTCCTCGCCCGAGGTATTTTACTGGATACGGGATACGGGATACTGGAACCGGGGCGATGTCATATGTGATGTACTCGCAGCAGGGCTGGGGCACCAGGCTAGCCTTACCAAGCGTGGTGGGCAGCGACGTGTGACACGATACATCAAAGTCTCGTGGACAGGCGCCAAATACAATGGAGGGTTTCCCCAATGCACAGGAGCGAAGAGTGTTCATTGCTGGCAACGCATCACTGATTGCAACGCTCCTGGAATACACCTTATAGCCAGTTGAGGCATGTTCAGCGAATGCATCGACCTCAGGAGCACGATTCTGCTCCCGGTATCTTCCCAACCACACCTCCTCAGTGGCATGGTCGGACAAAGCCGCGGGGTCGTTCATGATCCCTCTTCGTACAACCCTCACAGTCACAATCACAATCACACAGCTCTCACCTTGAGCAAGATATGAGCTTCAGCAGCGAGATCAGGATATGGCGTAGGTAGATACAGAACCCTCACTCAGGTTCAATCGAGCACTGATCTGCACAACCATTACCTGAGCACTCACACTCAATGCACCTACCATGGTTCTGGAGGATAGACGACTGACAAACTCATGAAAAGTGGGGGCTCACACAACCCCCCCGGTTCCAGTATCCCGTATCCAGTAAAGTGCCTCCGGCGAGGACTGATGATGATACGCATCGTACTTGATTCTGAATTGCGATTCTGAAGACGAAGTTACATGTCTGATCTGAGTGAACTACCTTCATGAGGCTGGCGGCGCCGGTCGAACTCCTGTCCCGCAACAGCCGCCAGCTCAGTTTGACTTATGTTTCAGACATTTCTGGAAACCCCATCTCGACCCAAAGGTATCTCTAGAAGTTCTGCCTTTCGAAGAGCTGACGCCGAAGGCAAGCGTTATACTTGCATGCCTGGTAGTATGCATGTGTGGATTTTCATGCATTCGTGTAGCCAGGCTCCGCGTGCGTGCGTATGAATGGCAACTTGCGTGTGGAGGAAACCAAGAGGGCCCTGGCTGGCCGTGTCCTCCAATCCTATGCTCAGCCCTGAGTGCATCCACTGGTGTGCATCGCTGCGGTCAAACTTCGCTTTCAAAGGATTGGATGGCTGGCACGCCTTCTCCAAGTGCGCCACCTGTTGTCGACCTCGCGCGCTTGGAGTCAGGGACGAAAGCAGGCCGTTCTGAAGGTCACCCGGCGATGCCGGCGAAACAGCGGCGCCGCATCGGCAAAATCCCAACAATCGCTAAAGCTAAAGCTTCAACAACGAAATGCCCAACACAGCTCGCCATGATCCACTTCCCGCAGCGAGCTTAGTTGTGCTGCAGCTTGTTTCTTGTGTCACAACATCGATGGACATTTCGATTTCGGCAGCACTCATAAGTACGAGCCGGCATGGTGTAAGTCAGCTTTTTACGGTCGTCATGATTTATGTCTGCTGTTGCTAGACTACTCTCCTTCCCAGAAATTTCTCTACGATCCTTCCTGGATGACTGCCTTGTTTCAGCTTTCAGCTTACACGGCCATTGAGGATTTCGATAAGCATACACGGGCAGGTTGTCAGTGTTTCGAAAACACAGGTGCTCATCGATGGGAAAAAGCGCTCGGAATACTTCCTCCTTGAGGTCGGTCGTCACTTCGAGCATGCCACTCGCGTCAAGTCCCTCGGTTCGTCGGTTGAACGCATGTAGTCTCGAAGTACGTGCATGTGCAATCGCAAGACCATCCTGTGAAAAAACCAATGCCGTAGCAGTGAGCTTCAACAGCTCCCCTTGTCGGCGAGAAACAAAGCAAACGTTGTTCATAGCAGCGTTCACTCAAAGTGGGTGTATGGCGCTGACACTCAGGCCGAAGCAAAGTGAGCCATCTCAGGACTCGGATCGGCCACTGACCCAGAAATCCATTGAACATCGACTGCTTGGCCAATCGTTGGGCTCTTTTCCTGCCGCATGCAGCATCAGGGAGCCGGTGCGAAGTGATGTCGACGTATGTGTCCAAGCCTCAGCACTTCCGAGTTCAAAGCGCATGGCATGGTGCATCTGTGTTGCATGTTGGGCTTATTCAAGGACTGGGAGTGGGACATATGCAAATGGAGATTCATTGCGTGTCGGGAACCCACAGGCTTGATGTTGCGCCGTACGTGATGTGGTATTCTTGCTTCCGTGCAAGGTCCCCGGCTGAAGCTTGTGTGACGATCTTCGTCGAGTGTTAGCGCTGTCTGTCGAAGCAGCGAAGTGCCAGCCACGCCGGGGCAAAACATGCCTGTACGCTCCATGTGCGCTGACATGATTGACATGGGGTTGGACTTAATGGATGCTCAAGCGGCATTCATGACGGGAGATTGTTTTAGCAGATTGTCACAACCACCGCCTTGCACAGACTCTTGTGACATGTCTGGGTTTGCATACGTTCATGTCTACTCGAGCACGCTCCGCGCCTATGCCCACACGACGCTATCACCCGGTTATCCGCCATCGTTTGATGTCTGAGGCAGTTCCATCGAGATCCCGCGGTCCAGTGAGGAAGTGCAGCTCCGCACCTGAGTCCTATTTGGCAGAAGTTCCAACTTACATGAACGGGGCTGAGGCTCTGGGGGCTGAGCTTTCGTGTTTGAGGAAGGTTAGGCCCAGGCTAGAAAGGTATAGTTTGGTGCGACGTCGCATAGCACCTGGATGGTGCAGTCAGGGCCCTAGCGGTTAATCGGCAGCTCCATGTACCAACACAGAGCACCATCAAATTTGAGTATGGTATATTGCCCTCGGTTCAATAATGCTGATTCTTCATGCTCGTGCAAGCGGCCTAGGGCCTGGGACTGACAGCATTGTTCATGCATTTGTGACTGTGTCGCGTGCTGAAGAACCAAAGCTCTTGCAGCTTTGATGAGCACATGCAGAATATTGTTGTGGCGATGTTGCTGATGACGACGGTGCGATGATGCTACTGGTGATGGTGCTCGTCCACATGATGTTGACGTTTAGTTGTCAGTTTGAGGACATTTGAGGTCGTGTGCGCCAACGGGAGGTGTTGTTGCAGCTTGCTTTGATGTTGTGAGTGAGATGCCCCACTTCGGCAAGTGACATATATCGGGAAGCCCGTGCCCATTCCCACCAGGAAGAAAAATGATGCTTCGTTAAGAATTTGATTCTGAGCCCCACGACGATGTGGCTTGATTGTTGCAGTGGCTCCTGTGATGCTTGAGGCAACGTTCGCTGGCATCATTTTCCAAAAGCGGGCACCAGATTCGCAGCATCACAGTGAAGTTATGCGACTTGGACAGGTCGAAGCAATGCACGTTTGGCTTGAGGAAGTTCAGAGGTGCATAGGCGTTGTCCGACGACCTTCGCTTGAGCCACAACTGGAGGATCCCTTGGTGGTGGTCGTGGTCGTGGCAGCAGTAGTAGCTGCAGCAGTACCATCATCACCAGTCAAAGGGCGGAGAATGGCAATACTTGACACATGCTAAAGCAATGATCACAATGATGTTGCAGCGTGCCGTTATTACTAGCAGCACCCGCAGCTCATGCTGAATGGAACTATAGAGTTGAGGAGCTTCTGTCGCAAGGCATAGTGACCAGTATGTTCATACAGTAGCCAGTGTAGTTGCCAGCTTTGTAATGGCAACCTATTTCCTGAGACGGAGAAGAAGGCAACATTGCAGGGGACAAGAACTACGCGGTGTTGGAAGGGCAGGCATAGCAGAAGAACCTTGCTTCGACAAACCAGGCTCATCGCTGCTTATCAGCACAATCGCCTTCATGCCAGCGGCTTCCGGCATGCAGAGTACCAGGACATGGTCCAGGCTGGCTGACTCGCAAGAACATAATATTATTTTTTGCTTGGAAAACTTACAAGTTACAAGGTTTCAATAGCGCTTGCTTCTGTGACTTGCTCGGCAGTTTCTGAGCGCGGCCTCCCAAGCCTAAAGCCGCTCTTCGGAGGCTTGCACGCCGCTGGGTGAGAAGGCGACGGCCTGCTACGCCCGCTATCCAGGTGCATAGGGGACAGTCACTTGCAGTCCGGCAGCTGGAAGAACTCAGTTAGCCAGGTCTCACAAGTTTGGAATCGTGGCAGCGAGATGCCCACTTTACATTTTCTGTTTCACTTGGGATGCAGCAGGCATTGCGGGTTGCACTGCCCGCATGCTCACCGGCGGTGCTTGTGCGGAGGCCTCGAGTAAACGGCCGTGCCCCCAGAAAGTGGCTCAGGGCTTTCGGGGGAAGGATGGATGACCATTGAGTTTAGTCTGCTGCCGGAGTGACTTGCTATGCTCGCTCTTCCTTGAGATGTTCCTGCAAACGCCGTTTCTTGCCCTTTCCCACCCTGTGCCAGAGTTCGGATTCCGAAGGAATGGTGAGCCTTTCGATGGAGGACGACGAAGACTGGATATGCTGGAGGCCTGAGGCATGCATGTAAAAGGATTCATGTGACATACGTAGGCCCGCATGTGACTGCAATGTAAATCAGTGACGGTATGTATTTGTGGATTCATGCTTTCCCACGTACGTACCGACATCCGAAAATCTTTAACAGGCTGTTGTATCGTACTACATCCATGTGATGATGTATCCGAAGCACGAGGATATGAGGCTGTATGAAAGATAAGTGTATTCGTCCTCATCGTTCGCAACAGTTGGCTTAGTTTGAAAGCGGGTCCGTAAGCGCGCGGCTCACGAGCCTGGCCCAGTCCCAGAGAGCTCGAGCTGGTTGCTTCTACTCGCTTGCTTCGTGAACTCTCATGTGGTTGGTGGGTCTCACAGGTTGGCAGGTCTCGCCTGCGGGATGGGGGTTTCGGACAGTTCGGAGCTTTCCAGCTCCTCAAGAAACATCCGAATGCCCTTGCTCCCTTCTTAAGGACATGGTCTCACCGAGCGTCGGGACGAGTCGGTTTGCCTGTTCCATGGCATGCTACCTGGCATACTTAGTAGATCAATCATCTGCAACAGCTTAGCGCAGATTGGCCTGCAGACCCTGATCCAGTCACATACGCAAACTGCTCGAAGAGAAGAACAGAACTCGGCGTAGTTCTTTCGAGGTTGGGCGGCGACGTAAGCCTGCACAGCTGGTGGACTGCCATTCCGGAGGACTGCTGTGGCAACTAGCTTGGAAGCTACAGAGTGCTGACTTCCACATCATGTCATCCACTTTGAGGTCAAAAAGGCAGCTTCACTTATTTCGCATCTCACGGTTGCCCGAGAGTTCCTATGCGCAAGCAGGCGGGATTGCTTTTGCGCACGTACTTCCAGCATGCGCAGCTCGGCATGCTGCTAATCCAATTTCATCCACGAGCGGGTTTGGTGCGACTCACGAGCGGGACGCGGGGGGTCGCAGGAAGCCCAAGGGCGGCACACGCATTAAACAAAGTAATGAGCAGGAGTCACTTAAAGACTTGTGTCTCATCCTACAAGTACAGAGCCGGTTCATAGATCTTGCTCGAGAATCTCAGCATGTGGAAGCTTGCATGAGCTGATGAGGAAAGCTCTCCCCAGGCAGCCTTTCGTTTCAAAGGTAAGAACTTGTTCTGCCAGAAGGCTTAGGGGTGTGTCCCCCGGTCCCGTTTTTGCGGCCATTCCCCGTGCTATGCAGGGATTTAGAGCTGCCTTTTTTTCGCTCCAGCGGGTGGGGTTCTAAACGACCCTCCAATGGAGAAGCGAGCCCCCCATGATGCTCGCCTGCCGGCGCCAATTGGGATCTCAGGATGCTCATGATGCGCTGAGCTGGCTTCGCTTCCTTGAGACGCCTAGCTTCTTCTGTGTGATCGTTATCTTTTCAGCGATTTTAAGATACAGGGTCTAGGGCTTTGAGTTGCGCAAGGGTTGTGTATGATCCCGCTCGTTTTCTTCTGTATGCTCCTTGGAAGCTGAAACAACTGTGTATGACACCATCCGTTGTCTTTTTCAGCGATTCTAAGATACAGGGTCTAGGCCTTTGAGTGCGCAAGGGTTGTGGATGGCCCCGTTCGTTTTCTTCTGTATGCTCCATGGAAACTGAAACAGCTGTGTATGACACCATTCGTTGTCTTTTTCAGCGACTTTAAGATACAGGGTCTGGGGCTTTGAGTGCGCAAGGGTTGCGTATGACCCCGTTCGTTTTCTTCTGTATGCTCCTGGAAACTGAAACAACTGTGTATGACACCATCCGTTGTCTTTTTCAGCGATTTTAAGATACAGGGTCCAGGGCTTTGAGTGCGCAAGGGTTGTGTATGACCCCGTTCTTTTTCTTCTGTATGCTCCTTGGAAACTGAAACAACTGTGAATGACACCATTCGTTGTCTTTTTAGCGATTTTAAGATACACTCTAGGGCTTTGAGTGCGCAAGGGTTGCGTATGACCCCGCTCGTTTTCTTCTGTATGCTCATTGGAAACTGAAACAACTGTGTATGACACTATTTGTTATCTGTTTTCAGCGATTTTAAGATACAGGGTCTAGGGCTTTGAGTGCGCAAGGGTTGTGTATGACCCCGTTCGTTTTCTTCTGTATGCTCCTTGGAAACTGAAACAGCTGTGTATGACACCATTCGTTGTCTTTTTCAGCGATTCTAAGATACAGGGTCTAGGGCTTTGAGTGCGCAAGGGTTGCGTATGACCCCGTTCGTTTTCTTCTGTATGCTCCTTGGAAACTGAAACAATTGTGAATGACACCATTCGTTGTCTTTTTTCAGCGATTTTAAGATACAGGGTCTAGGGCTTTGAGTGCGCAAGGGTTGTGTATGACCCCGTTCGTTTTCTTCTGTATGCTCCTTGGAAACTGAAACAACTGTGTATGACACCATTCGTTGTCTTTGTCAGCGATTTTAAGATACAGGGTCTAGGGCTTTGAGTGCGCACGGGTTGTGAATGACCCTGTTCGTTTTCTTCTGTGTGCTCCTTGGAAACCGAAACAACTGCGTATGACACCATTCGTTGTCTTTTTCAACGATTTTAAAATACAGGGTCTAGGGCTTTGAGTGCGCAAGGGTTGTGTATGACCCCATTCGTTTTCTTCTGTATGCTCCATGGAAACTGAAACAACTGTGTATGATACCATTCGTTGTCTTTTTAAGCGATTTTAAGATACAGGGTCTAGGGTTTTGAGTGCGCACGGGGTTACTTTTCTTCTGTATGCTCCTTGGAAACTGAAACAACCGTGTATGACACCATCTGTTGTCTTTTTCAGCGATCTTAAGATACAGGGTCTAGGGCTTTGAGTGCGCAAGGGTTGTGTATGACCCCGTTCGCTTTCTTGTATATGCTGCTTGGAAACTGAAACAACTGTGTATGACACCATTCATTGTCTTTTTCAGCGATTTTAAGAATTTTAAGATACAGGGTCTAGGGGCTTTGAGTGCCCAAGGGTTGTGTATGACCTTGTTCTTTTTCTTCTGTATGCTCCTTGGAAACTGAAACAACTGTGAATGACACCATTCGTTGTCTTTTTAAGCGATTTTAAGATACAGGGTCTAGGGCTCTGAGTGCGCAAGGTTGTGTATGACCCCATTCGTTTTCTTCTGTATGCTCCTTGGAAACTGAAACAACTGAGTATGACACCATTCGTTGTCTTTTTCAGCGATTTTAACATACAGGGTCTAGGGTTTTGAGTGCGCAAGGGTTGCGTATGACCCCGTTCGTTTTCTTCTGTAGGCTCCTTGGAAACTGAAACAACTGAGTATGACACCATTCGTTGTCTTTTTCAGCGATTTTAAGATACAGGGTCTAGGGCTTTGAGTGCGCAAGGGTTGTGTATGACCCCGTTCGTTTTCTTCTGTATCCATTCGTTGTCTTTTTCAGCGATTTTAAGGTACAGGGTCTAGGGCTTTGAGTGCGCACGGGTTGTGTATGACCCCATTCGTTTTCTTCTGTATGCTCCTTGGAAACTGAAACAACTGTGTATGACACCATTCGTTGTCCTTTTTCAGCGATTTCAAGATACAGGGTCTAGGGTTTTGAGTGCGCAAGGGTTGTGTATGACCCCCTTCGTTTTCTTCTGTGTGCTCCTTGGGAACTGAAACAACTGAGTATGACACCATTCGTTTCCATTTTCGACGGTTTTAGGGGTTAGGGTCTTGGGCTTTGGGTGCACAAGTATTGTGTCTGAACCTCGTTCGTTTTCCTCTGTATGTTCCCTGGAGACTTTTTCAACGGGTCTAGGGCTTTGGGTGCACAAGGGTTGTGTGTGACCCCGTTCGTTTTCTTCTGTATGCTCCTCAGAAACCGAAATAACAGATATAACAGTGTATTCCTCAACTCCCAAATTTTTTTCCCAGTGATGCTCATGATGCGCTTAGCTTTTCTGTGCTTTCGTCACCCCCCTCCGGGTCTCAAGTACATGCGAGTTGCACTTTTGCTGATGCAGTCTTGTCGTGACAGGATCGCGTGGCAACTCTCATGTGGAATACAGGCGGCGCTTTGATCGCAGATGCGCAGATGATGAAATCCGGGCAGCAGTTTGTGCGTATCTCATCGTCCATGGCTGTGGCTCATGTCTTCAATTCCCCGAACCATGTCATACGTATCCCGACACAGCCAACAATTCTTTGGTGACTTGAGCCAGTGACTGCCAGTGGGTGTCGCTGGGAGGTTGGCACTTCGAATGCTACCACGCCATTGCCTGCATCGGTGCAGTTCTGCACACTTTGAACCTTAGCCCCGTGGCGGAAGTATGGTCTTCTGTACTTCGGTTCTGCCAGAAACCTTATCGCATCTAGACGTTCTGCATGTGTCGAGATTTAGGAAGACAGTCAATCTTGCGCAGGGCATCGGATCATGGATTTTGACTCGTGCTGCGACCTTTTTTCTGAGCACATGGACGGAGAAAGGAAGGACTCGCAAGCAGATGCTGTTACGTAGCTCAAACCCTGTCCACAGCCAAGGGCTGAATCCTTCAGACCTGGAGTACATCATTTCTCATGCCCAGGCTTGTCTTGTCATGCTTGATGGAATGCGAAGTTTCACGGTTTCCGGGCCTGCCAATCTTGCTCTTGGGAGGATCGCGTCATCATTGTCGATGCGGTCCTTTGCACAGTATTGAAGCAGGCCGAGAGTGAATCGAGACTTGCGGGCGAATTCACTCAGCGGGCCTCGACACAGATCGATGCAGCTGCATTAGCCTCGGTCGAGCTCTTTGTCTTCGTGCGCGAGGACGGCGGCATAGCTGCAAATCCAAGCTGGGGGCCTTGAGAGGGTTGTAGAAGGCGAGCACATGGCTTTCGAAGGTCAGGCTGGCAAGTGGTCTCTTCCCGCAGAGATAGAGACCTGGCTGCAGCAAGGGGAGTGTTCAGACCAACCGTCGCCGTCCCGTGTGTGCGACCGGAATTGAATGGAATGAACATGAGGACGCGCAAAAGGCGATCGACTACGATGCCTTTCTCGCGTCTGGTGATCAGGAGCACCGATTGATTGAACCCGTAAGCTTGGCCAGCATGACACCGACCGAATGAAACCAAAGAGGACTTCCAATGGCCCTTGGTGCCGGAAACCTCGACTATGGGCTTGTGCATCGTGGCTGCATGTGGTGTGTAGATTTTACGGTCCTATTAGCAAGGGGCTCCCGGTTCTTCTGCCGGCTAGTCTGCGGCGACTTACCCTTCTGTTTCCAAGTGCTGGCATCTACAGCTAAAGACACTGTAGCCGCAAAAAAACTGTGTAGGTTACACCTCGGGCACGACCGGAAGACCGAAAGGAGGGCCGGGAACTTTGCTTTCTTGGGCTTCCTTTTGCAAGAAGCATTCGAAGGATCCGTTCGAGGACACATAGGATCACGTCAATGCTGTGTCTTGCACGGCTTGGCCAGTCTTTGGAATTCCAGGTAGTATTTTTGGACTTGTGGTCGATGGAGTCTGTGAACTTGAAAACCGGACGAGCTTGCGAAGCTGCAGAACTTTTGGATGTTCTTGAAGTTAGTCAGTTGCTGGCCGTGCAACACTTCTTGGGTTCATGTCATCTTGAACCAGCGACAGCACGCAGAAAATATTTTCGACGGCCTATGCCCTACAAATAGGACCTGCTACCGACATCTACCGACCAGGAGTTGGTTACTCACAGCGCGCGACGTACTTGCACACGCAGCTCGGCCAGGGAAGCCCAAGGCACACCGGTGAAATGCGGTTGAAGAATGTGCATCATTGTAAGGCTCATGTCCAATGGCGTGGATCAGCTCGGCATCTCCGGGCGCAGTGTCGTGCTCCCGCCGCTTGGAATGATGCTTGTGCCATCACCGAATGAGAAGAGCCAGTACCAGTGACTCCTGGTGGGGAACAGTGCGAGCATGTAGTGTTATTAGGAAGCATTGCGCAGAAGACTGGTCTTCAATCCCTTCTGAGCAGGTTCGTTCCCATGTTCCATGTTCTCAGTTGCTTGGCTTGACTGGGACGTTGCTGCGGATGCAGGGCACACGACATGCAACACCTTGGCTATGGATTGCTTGCTGTTTCGAGTACTTGGTGGAAAGCTGCTTTCCGGCCTGCAGTCAGTCTCGCGAAGCATGTTAAGGCTGGGGGGTGCCCTTCAACATCCTCATGATGGGCTGTCGTGCTGTGTTCCCTTCCCACTTTACGGATGCAGGCACGTTGCGGGGCTGTGCTGTAGCTCCGCCATCTCAGCCGATTTCAGTTCTTACTCGAATGCCTATTGCTTTCCCGGCCAGGGTCGCTTCTTCAGATGTTCGGAGACTGGAAGCTTGGCAGCGCAGATCTGAAAACGGTTGTCTCATAGGGGTAGGTTCACGGCACATCCTTGGACTCCTTGGACTAAAGTTAGCTGAAGCCCAGCAACCACCAGGGCCTGGATCCCTGCATCAGTACCAGTAGCCTCGTTCAGAATGCAAGTGCACCGGCTTCCGGTGTGTCCGAGGACAGTGCAGCTCTCGTGCGGCGTCCCGAGTGTTTGGCTGGGAGTTCGAGCGCAGATCGAGAAAGAAGGACTGGAAGGGGTTTGCCTTTGGAAGTGCATCGATCTCTGGCTGTCCTTCGCATTCGACCCTCGCAGCCTGCAGCTTTGTCGAAGACCACTTGCTAGCATCCCGCAGCAGATTGGCTTCAGCCTTTCCGCCTCTCACGTTGCAGGAATCAAGTCCGCCAATCAGAAAACGAGCTTCAAGTAGAACTCCGTTCCGCAAATTGCAGGGATTGGAATTTAGGCTCCGAAGCCGCGGTACCAGACATGGTCCTGGACCTCTGTCCCGAGTTCTACGTCGGTAGCAAGGAAAACCTGGAGAACCTGTTTTGGCAACCGGAAGCCGAAGAACACCAACGGCGCCGTTAGTTGGCACCCAAGGTCGAGGACATGTGCAGGCGCTCACACCATCGCAGGCTTCCACCAAGTTGCAACTCGCCTAGCCCCAGTGGCATCGGTTCTGGACCGGAGCCTTTGCCAAGCGTTCCCACGCACAATCCACAGTCCTGCCGTGTTGTTTCCTTATGCAGTCCCCCAACAAACCCCTCCGGTCACCACTCGCGTGCTGCAGCCTTCGGAGGAAACCAGCCCATTGTGCACTCTCCCGTGTACGTTAGCAGGCGCGTGCTTCTTCCGCCACGAATGCTCGTGCCGGCCTAGTCCTGAGCGCTGATGATGTGAAGGCTTGGGCACGAAGCTTTCGTGCCAGACCGATGGAGTTTCGCCATCGATAAAAGGGGGTTCGAGCTTACTGCGACCTTAAGCCATCAGGCTCCCAAACCGCGAACCTTAAATCGTGAGTCCCAGACTAACATGTTTAGCATTGTTTAGCGCTGGAGAAGGCAAATTGAGGTAACCCGCCAAACCTCCGTCCATGGAACGCGATGAAAAGCTTGAAGCCTTACGTGTGAACGTCAACTGTGTTGTGCATATAATGCGCGAGAATAGCGACATAAGGTACTTCCCACGGGTAGCAGCCAGCTCCAGGGCCCCGAATCCACCATGGCGAACTGGCAGCGCAGCGGTCCACTCATTGACCCGCTGGCGGAAGACGCGACGGTGGTTGATCGCCAAATGTTAATCAGGGATGCGCTGCGACAAGAGGACCCTCAGAGCATGGTCTTGAGGTCCCCTGGTGCTGTCGGCACCCGTGCCGCGGAGAAGGCTGCACGCCAGTGGGCGCAGGAAGAGCCCTCCTATCATGCCAGCGCAGCGAGTGCCGTAGAAGCGCAGGAAAGATTCCCGGTGCCACATTGGTCGCCCAGACTCCAAATGTGTTGCCCAGCTTCCAGCCAAGCTTCAGGGCCATGTCTAGGTTGCCGTGCTTGAGGGCTTCCAGCCACGCCTAGTCGGTGGCAGAACCAGCATTTGACCCTCACGACATGGAACCCAGAAGTGGGTGCGGCAACATGGCTACTCTGACATCCAAAAGCGCCCATAAAAGTGCAATCGAGATGTTAACGTAGCGGACCAGCATATAGTCAAATGGGGCGCATGTCACCCGGTCGGCGAAGCTGCAAGGGACAGGAGTAAGGAGCACCGAGTGGATGTCCGCGGTAGGCCGCCAGGTGTAGGTGGTGTGCGTAGAGGAAGTTGGTGGAGCGACCCCGGGATCGGTCGTCCGCATCGGAACCGCCACCTTCCCACGGGTCCGCCCGCCTGGCAAGCAGCAGCGCCTTCCCAAGAGTGGCTCTCGGGCGAGGCCACGCCGCCAAGGGTCCTAGAAGGCCAATGGACAATTTTCCCTGGCCGAAAAAGGGTTGCGCGTTCCCAGAGGCTTTGTGCCGGCACTCCATCACGCGATCGGCCACGATGGGTACGAACGAAACCGCTCCTAGACTTCGAAGAAAGAGCCCCAACTATAAATGCTGAGGATGTCGCACCGAATCTTAATATCAAGCAATAAAGGGCTCTATGAGGCTCTATGCAGGGGTTTATGGTTCTGTAGATTCCGTACTTCCGTGCTCAAAACCCAATCCCGAGGCCGAGTCTTCAGCGGAAACGTCCCCCGCCGCAGCGGCTCAAGTGCAAATATCGATGCTGGTACACGTAAGAATGGAGTCTGGATAGAGGTTGGAACGTCCAAGCCGCCGAAAAGCACTAATTATCCATCATGCAGACGAGGCGGTAGGATGGAAGATACAAGTTTGACGCTTCTACGCTTGAGTCCTCTACTGTAAGAGCCCTTTCCCGCTTTTCCCAGGCCGTAAAAGGCTTGGATTAGATTCGTTAGATTTGAATGACGGTGTATCCAGGTCCTCCAGTAGTGCCCTTTCATGGGTTTCGTTTCTTGCTATTGGAAAGGGTACGCGCGCGCTCAACAAGGCACTGAGGTGCTACTGGTGAACCATATGACAGCTCCTGTGTCCCGTTGCAATTCGGCCCCAACCGGTGCCTATGAGCCCGCAAGCACTGCATTCTGGCTTGAGCCGGAAATATCTGGTTGGGCTCGTTGTCTTGAGTCCTTCAGCTAAGTTACAAGCTGGGGGCTGTCCGAAGTTTGTCATGGGGCTTTCGACGAATTCTGTTTTGTTGTTGTCGATGGTTGAAGTTGGACTTGGCCTGGACCTCATGTTGATGATATTGATGTCGAGTAGGTGGTCTAGTCGTCGTCCTCATCATGATGGTCGTCATCGTCGTCGTGGTCGTCGTCGTCATTGTCGTAGTAGTAGTGGTAGTAGTTGTAGTAGTATTGGTAGTAGTAGTAGTAGTAGTAGCAGCAGTAGTAGTAGTAGCAGTAGTAGTAGCAGTAGTAGGAGTAGTAGTAGTAGCAGTAGTAGTAGTAGTAGTAGTAGTAGTAGTAGTAGTAGTGGTAGTGGTGGTGGTGGTGGTGGTGGTAATAGCAGTGGTGGTAGTAGCAGTAGTGCTAGTGGTAGTGGTAGTAGTAGCAGGAGTAGGAGTAGGAGTAGGAGTAGGAGTAGGAGTAGGAGTAGGAGTAGGAGTAGGAGTAGGAGCAGGAGCAGGAGCAGGAGCAGGAGCAGGAGCAGGAGCAGGAGGCAGGAGCAGGAGCAGGAGCAGGAGTAGGAGTAGGAGTAGGAGTAGGAGTAGGAGTAGGAGTAGGGGTAGGGGTAGGAGTAAATGTAGGAGTAGGAGTTGGAGCAGGAGTAGGAGTAGCAGGAGTAAGAGTAGGCTTGGAGCAGGAGTGCAGTAATTAGTGCCAATGTGGTGGTAATCGTGGTAGTCGTGGTGTAGTGCTAATAATGGTAATTGGAAAACCGGTACAGTGGTGCGATGCGGTAATGGTAGTGATAGTAGTGGTAGTGCAAATAGCAGCAGTAGGCGGAGGAGTCGATGTGTTAGTGCTAGTGGTAACCGCCACTATCCGCCTGCCCAGCAACAGCTAAAGAATTGTGAAGATATCCCACTGCTTCCATCACCTGCCGTTCGAACATGGCAAGTTGCACATGCAGCAACAGCGCCACCATCCCAAAGCTCTGCCCTACCATGCTTTTTGAAGGAGTCGCGAAGTGGAAGCCGGTGCTGGCTTTGCAGCGCCTCGTCTGCGGAGGCAATGGTTTGGGTCCCGAACACTGGCAGCTTGGTGGGGTTCGCAACTGGTGTCAAGATCGCGGCACGCGGGCCCACGAAACCGGCCATCCATCTCAGCATGTTGCAATAGTATCTGTGTATGTGAATATATCATGTACATATGATTATTCACTGTTTACCTATATTGGTACCGTCCATACATAACATGCATGCATGCTGTTAGCTAATCATCTGTTTGTTTGTTTGTTTGTTTGTTTGTTTGTGGTTGTGTTGGGTTGTTTGTACAGCTTGTACATTTGCGCAATGTGTATTCGAGCGCATGTGCATTTTCATTGGATTGACGGGGACACGGTATCACGTCTAGTATGATGTAAGTAGATAGAAATCTACATATACTTTTAGACAGAAGCAACCATGTGTACGTGTGCACATGTTTGTCCATCCATCCATCCATCCATCCCATCCCATCCCATGGTACCTGCGTAAGATTTTTTTGAGTTCTCTGTCTCAGCATATTTCCGCGTTGCTTTGTTGTGCTCGCGTTGTTGTGCAAGGGATCATGCGTGTTTTTTGATGGCCATACACGCAGCGGTTGGGAGCGCTTGTTGCCCGCCCTCTTCCAGGCTTTCTGATACCGAAATTGCGCCTTCTGCCACTGCGAGGCTCAAAGCAAAAAAACGCCAGTGACTGCATTCATTTCTGACGTTCTTTTTGCCCTGCTCTGCTTCCCTATGTGCGATTGCCAGAGCGGTCCAAGCACATGAACACCGGTCGTGATGCCAAAGTCGCAAGCCAGTAGTTAGAGTGGTCAGAGCAGTGTGTAGAGGGAGTGGTAGTAGTGATAGTAGTGCTGCTAGTAGCAGAATACTAGGAAGGCTAGTGACCGGCTAGTAGTACCACTATTCGTGAGCGGACCAAGATCGCGGTCTTCAGGTGTTGGTTCAACCATGTCAGAGAGGCTTGAAGAGTTGATGGCTTGAGCCTCCAGCAGCTTGAATTTGAGTGCAGCAGCGTTTCGCGAGTCTCGACATGACACTGTGCAAGCATGGACAGTGCGTGAGGGTGTCCCCATGCAGTTTCGAGTGTTCCGAAGCTAGGAGCTTTAAGCACAGCAGTGAGTCAGAACATGCAACATCAGTTTTTGGTTTCAAGCCCACGCAAATTCTGCCAAAAGCCATGGCCACGCAGATACCGGTGAATGGCAGAGATGCTTGCATTAAGTCAACAGGGGGCGTGGTAGCATCTGTGCAGTGAACCCAGTTACACCGAGTATCGGCATAGAAACCTCCCACAGGATGACATGGAAGATGCATGACATCGACCTTAGGCTGTTAAGTCAGCACAGCAACGCAGCAGTTGATTTTTCAAGCTCTTTCAATCGAGCCCAGCAATTGGCAGATGGGAACCCCTCAGTAAAGCGGCAAGGGTTCAATGAACTGATGATGCCGTCATCAGGGTGATCACAACAGCAACAACAACAACCACAGCAACAACACTAAGCGGGCAACCACGCAAACTCTCGAGCCCTGTAGGTTGTTCTAGTCTTGTAGAAGAAATGATCCAAGTTCCGGTGCCCCATCTGTCGTGCTGACCCCCCCCCTCTCCGGGAAATAAGGGTTGTTGTTTCCATTGCTGCAGAATAAGATTCTGGATCCTCGGGTGTGCCCCTCGCAGCAAGCGCAGCTTTGCACGGCCGCCCTAGGTCTCGTAAATTCATTCAATTCGATGGGGCACCAGTCATTGGTTCTACCAACAAGGCGGCCAAGACCAACATCATCAGCACTGCAGGCCATCGTTAGTGTGCAGCATTCATTGAAGTCAGCAAGCACTGTAAACACCGATGCAGAGTCCTTGCAGGAGGCGCATATCAGACTATCCTTATTGGTTCTAGTATTCCTGCGTTTCCCATGCCATTTTTGGCATATTTTGGCATTCGGCAGAACAGTATCGAACCTGCAAAAGCGACATGCGCCAAGGATCTCGAGCCTTTGCTCCTGAGCCGAATTTGCGATCGGGGTGCAGCGCTGCAGCCCGACAACCTCATCATCACCAGGAGTCTGCCTTGAAGGGCTGATGTTGCCGACGATTTAAGCTCAGGGCTTCTCCGCAAACGTCGAATGAGTGTTTAAGTCGCATGGCATAGCAGCACCGCCCATTGTCTGAATCGTTTTTTGGTGCGATGGGAAGCCATTCTCTTGGGCATCCGGGGGCTTTGAGGATCGTGAAAATGCGAGTCTTCAACACCGGCCGTCGTCAAAGAAGATTTCTTGTAACAAGCAAAGGGGATTGGGTTGCACTCCAGGACACCGTCCGGTTATGTGACACAGACTTATGTGGAGCACGGCCGGCGGGCAACTTGGCTGAATGCACATGGTGTTGAATGCGGTTGTCGTCTTCTGAAGTGGCATTTGGAGTACCAGCACGTCGTCAACAACACAACTCCACATGGTGTTGCAGTGCTTTCTTCTTCGGTGAGGTCTTTTGCTAGGAGTATCAAGGTCGTTCGAGCTGCGGCGTTGAAAGGGCCATGTTGTCTGGGGGGTGTGCAGTCTCCGTGGAGAGCAAGACTCTGTTGCTGGGTTTTGGCCTGGCAATAATCCCTTGCGACATCTCCGAAGATGTTCTACCGGTGCTTGTCAGCTTGCAGTTGCCACGTCCAGGTGACGAGCAAGATCTTGTACATTCAATAGCGCGTAACTTGCCAAGACTGTTCATTGATAGTGTCGTCGTGATAGGCTGAAGAGGTCCAGTATTACGTTCCTCTCCTGCCGCACGTCGTGTGCACATGCCTGTACTGCGTGTTGGCCTTTTAGGAAAGCTCGCTAAGGCGAAGCAGCTGGGATCTGCCCTGACAAAATGGGGAGTGAACTGTGAGGACTCGGGGGCCTTGTCAGCAGGTGCTTCAAACATGTATTTTGCGGAGCACTGAACTCCAGACATGTGCAAGTCGTGCTGTAGCAGCTCGGCAGGGGTCGCAGGAAACCCAAGGGCGGCATACACGTCACACAAAGCAATGAGCAGGAGTCACTTAAAGACTTGTTTCTCATCCTACAAGTATAGAGCCGGTTCATAGATCGTGGAAGCTTGCATGAGCTGATACATGCGAGTTGCACTGTTGCTGATGCAGTCTTGTCGTGACAGGATCGCGTGGCGACTCTCATGTGGAATACAGGCCGCGCTTTGATCGGAGATACGCAGATAATGAAATCTGGGCAGCAGTTTGTGCGTATCTCATCGTCCATGGCTCTGGCTCATGTCTTCCATTCCCCGAACCGTGTCATACGTATCCCGACACAGCCAACAATTCTTTGGTGACTTGAGCCAGTGACTGCCAGTGGGTGTCGCTGGGAGGTTGGCACTTCGAATGCTACCACGCCATTGCCTGCATCGGTGCAGTTCTGCACACTTTGAACCTTAGCCCCGTGGCGGAAGTATGGTCTTCTGTGCTTCGGTTGTGCCAGAGACCTTATCGCATCTAGACGTTCTGCATGTGTCGAGATTTAGGAAGACAGTCAATCTTGCGCAGGGCATCGGATCATGGATTTTGACACGTGCTGCGACCTTTTTCTGAGCACATGGACGGAGACAGGAAGTACTCGCAACCAGATGCTGTTACGCAGCTCAAACCCTGTCACAGCCAAGGGCTGAATCCTTCAGACCTGGAGTACATCATATCTCATGCCCAGGCTTGTCTTGTCATGCTTGATGGAATGCGAAGTTTCACGGTTTCCGGACCTGCCAGTCTTGCTCTTGGGAGGATCGCGTCATCATTGTCGATGCGGTCCTTTGCACAGTATTGAAGCAGGCCGAGAGTGAATCGAGACTTGCGGGCGAATTCACTCAGCGCGCCTCGACACAGATCGATGCAGCTGCATTAGCCTCGGTCGAGCTCTTTGTCTTCGTGGGTGAGGACGGCGGCATAGCTGCAAATCCAAGCTGGGGGCCTTGAGACGGTGGTAGAAGGCGAGCACATGGCTTTCGAAGGTCAGGCTGGCAAGTGGTCTCTGCCCGCAGAGATAGAGACCTGGCTGCAGCAAGGGGAGTGTTCAGACCAACCGTCGCCGTCCCGTGTGTGCGACCGGAATTGAATGGAATGAACATGAGGACGCGCAAAAGGCGATCGACTACGATGCCTTTCTCGCGTCTGGTGATCAGGAGCACCGATTGATTGAACCCGTAAGCTTGGCCAGCATGACACCGACCGAATGAAACCAAAGAGGACTTCCAATGGCCCTTGGTGCCGGAAACCTCGACTATGGGCTTGTGCATCGTGGCTGCATGTGGTGTGTAGATTTTACGGTCCTATTAGCAAGGGGCTCCCGGTTCTTCTGCCGGCTAGTCTGCGGCGACTTACCCTTCTGTTTCCAAGTGCTGGCATCTACAGCTAAAGACACTGTAGCCGCAAAAAAACTGTGTAGGTTACACCTCGGGCACGACCGGAAGACCGAAAGGAGGGCCGGGAACTTTGCTTTCTTGGGCTTCCTTTTGCAAGAAGCATTCGAAGGATCCGTTCGAGGACACATAGGATCACGTCAATGCTGTGTCTTGCACGGCTTGGCCAGTCTTTGGAATTCCAGGTAGTATTTTTGGACTTGTGGTCGATGGAGTCTGTGAACTTGAAAACCGGACGAGCTTGCGAAGCTGCAGAACTTTTGGATGTTCTTGAAGTTAGTCAGTTGCTGGCCGTGCAACACTTCTTCTGATCATGTCATCTTGAACCCGCGACAGCACACTGAGATATTGTCGACGGCCTATGCCCTACCAATAGGACCTGCTACCGACATCTACCGACCAGGAGTTGGCTACTCGCAGCGCGCGACGTACTTGCACACGCAGCTTGGCCCGGGAAGCCCAAGGCACACCGGTGAAATGCGGTTGAAGACTGTCGATCATTGTGAGGCTCATGTCCAATGGCGTGGATCAGCTCGGCATCTCCGGGCGCAGTGTTGTGCTCCCGCCGCTTGGAATGATGCTTGTGCCATCACCGAATGAGAAGACCAGAACGGGTGACTCCTGGTCGGGAACAGTGTTATTAGGAAACATTGCGCAGAAGACTGGTCTTCAATCCCTGCTGGCAGGTTCGTTCCCATGTTCCATGTTCTCAGTTGCTTGGCTTGACTGGGACGTTGCTGCGGATGCAGGGCACACGAAATGCAACACCTTGGCTATGGCTTGCTTGCTGCTGCGAGTGCTCGGTGGAAGGGCTGCTTTCCGGCCTGCAGTCAGTCTCGCGAAGCATGTTAAGGTTGGGGGGTGCCCTTCAACATCCTTATGATGGGCTGCCGTGCGGTGTTCCCTTCCCACTTTACGGATGCAGGCTTGTTGCGGGGCTGTGCTGTAGCTGCGCCATCTCAGCCGATTTCAGTTCTTACTCGAATGCCCATTGCTTGCCCCGGCCAGGGTCGCTTCTTCAGATGTTCGGAGACTGGAAGCCTGCCAGCACAGATCTGAAAACGGTTGTCAGGTTCACGGCATATCCTTGGATTCCTTGAACTAAAGTTAGCTGAAGCCCAGAACCACCAGCGCCTGGATCCCTGCATCAGTACCACTAGCCTCGTTCAGAGTGCAAGTGCAGCGGCTTCCGGTGTGTCCGAGGAAAGTGCAGCTCTCGTGCGGCGTCCCGACTGTCTGGCAGGGAGTTCGAGCGCAGATCGAGAAAGAAGGCCTGGAAGGGGTTTGCCTTTGGAAGCGTATCGATTTCTGGCTGTCCTGCGCATTCGACCCTCGCAGCCTGCAGCTTTGTCGAAGGCCACTTGTTAGCATCCCGCAGCAGATTGGCTTCAGCCTTTCCGCCTCTCACGTTGCAGGAATCACGTCAGTAGTAGTAGTCGTAGTGGTAGTGGTAGTGGTAGTGGTAGTGGTAGTAGTAGCAGTAGTAGTCGTAGTCGTAGTCGTAGTCGTCGTCGTAGTAGTAGTAGTAGTAGTCGTGGTGGTGGTGGCAGTAGTAGTAATGGTGTAGTAGTGGCAGTGGTAGTAGTGGTAGTAGTCGTAGTAGTAGTAGTAGTAGGAGGAGGAGGAGGAGGAGGAGGAGAGGAGCAGGAGTAGGAGTAAATGTAGGGGTAGGAGTAGGAGGAGTATGAGTAGGCATGGCAGTGGAGTACAGTAGTGCCAACGGCAGTAATCGTGGTAGTCGTGCCGTAGTGCTAACAATGGTAATTGGAGAACCGGTACAGTGGTGCGATTGGTTTCTAATGGTAGTGGTAGCAATAATTTTAGTGGTAGTGGTAGTAAAGTAGATTTGTTAGTGCTAGTGGTAGCCGCCATTATCGGCCTGCCCAGCAACAGCTCAAGAATTGTAGAGATATCCCACTGCTTCTATCAGTTGCCACTCGAACATGGCAAGTTGCACATGTACGACCAGCGCCACCATCCCAAAGCTCAGCCCCACCATCCTTTCTGAAGGAGTCGCGAAGTGGAAGCCGGTGCTGGCTTTGCAGCGCCTCGTCTGCGGAGGCAGGGGATTGGGTCCCGAACAGTGGCAGTTTGGTCGGGTTCGCAAAGATCGCGGCACGCGTGGCCCACGAAGTCGGCCATCCATCTCAGCATATTTCAATATCTGCAAATGTATCTATATCATGTACATATGATAACTTACTTTAGGTTTATATTGGTACCGTCCATAAATAACATGCATGCATTCTGTTAGCTGCTTTGTTTGTTTGTTTTTATTTTGTTTGTGTTTGGTTGTTTGTACATCTGCACTGTGTATCTACATGTATATGCATGATCATTGGATGGACGCGGAGATGGCGTGATGTTCCATAGGATGGGTCAATAGACATGTACGTAAAAATTAGACATAAGCAAACATGTGTACATGCGAACCTGTTTGTCCATCAATCCCATCCCATCCCATCCACCCATCCATCTTTCCCTGTCTGAATGCACGCAAGCAGGCAAACCATTTATGTGCATATGTGTCTTGTACATGCATGTACATGCATGAGTTTTATACGTAGATGTTTAGAAACTTGCACGGGTGCACCACCTGTATTGGGCCAGTCTTAAGCAGATGCGAGCAGATGGGTTTGTCTTCGGAGGCTCGGCCCCGGCCCCGGAGATGATGCGCTGGTACTTGGCCACTCGGCTCAGAGTGCAGCCTGAGGATATCGGGATGGGAGCGACGAAGATGTCTTGCTGCAGATTTCCAAGTTCGAGTGTGTTACGGCGTTAAGATGTGCTAAAGCAAATTGCCCGGCACTCATCCTCAAGGTTCGAGATGGGCATGTAAAGCAACCATGTACATAGGTTCTCTGGCTTGCTGCTTTATCTGCTTTGTATATCTTTGTATGGATAAGTCTCTGCTTGGCGGGATACCAGGCTTCCAGGTCAGTAGTTCAGCGGCCGCTCGCCGTGCAGACATGAATTGCAGTCCAGTCGCTAGCTGGTTCTCTGGGGCGACCACGATTCCGTGAATTAGGGTTTGTGGTTTAGGGTTTGTGAGATTCGCAGTCGGCGAGCCTTTTGTTTCAATGAATGGTGGAGTTATGTAGGGTTTTGGGGGATTTGTGTTTAACTATTGGTTTTAGTTTCTGCAGAGTGGCAGCGTGACATGTGCAGTTGATGGCGCTTAGCAAAGAAGATCTCGTGCGGGTTTCACCTAGAAGGTGGGCAGAGGAAGCCCTTCTTGTCTTTCACTCGCAGACATGCTTGCACCGGCTTGCACCTACCCATGTGTCGCTGGGAAATACAAGGACCAGCTGGGCGTGGAGTTCATCCAGGCTCTGGAGCCCGGAGATGTTTCAGCGGTTTGGAATGTGCGGATGGGTGGAGTTCATGACTAGTTTATGCATGGTCGCCAATGGCTTCCCTCATTGCAGAGCTGAGTGGCTGCAGCTTGTGTCGGCAGAGACCTTGCCGTGCCAGACCTGCTGTGAAGTTTTTGCCTCAGACAAGGTGTGGGGAATGACGGAGACGAATCCACTTGGCTCGACGCTACGCTGCAGTGTATCATGTTTCGTCTCAGAGCTTGACGGGTGGTCAAGCAGGGCTGGTGGTTTGGTTTTCCGATAAGGCTAAGACTGCGAGGTTGCAAAGCTGCAGCAAGCTGCAGCGAATCGGCAGCTGTGATTCCTGATCTGGAATGCCGAACACCGCATGAGGCTCCAATACACACTCCTCATCCTTCTGCTCTGCACTAGCCGTCACTAGCATGGTCGTCCTTGGTTTTGGCAAACCTTGTTCTGCACAAGAAACAGGGACAATTTCAACCTAATTTCAGATCACTTCACAGTGATTTAGAAAAAAACTGTGACGAGGACTTGAGACCCACTGTTCTCGGTCATGTCATAGTTGGCGACTACATGGCAGTTTAAGCCCCCAACAGAAAATCGAAAATCCTAGTTATAAATCCCTGAATTCACCGATGACTCTCTGACCGGCTTATGGCTCAAGCAGGTTTTGTTGAAACCAGTGCGGTGGACTTGAGAGTACGTGGATCCACGGCGGACGCCAGCATGCAGTACGCAACGTTGCAGACTGAAGAAGGCACCCAGCCAGCCCAGCCGAGTGTGTGGTCGGAGGGCTCAGAGTTCGAGCAGGACTGGGACAACTATTTGCGCAGCTACAAGGACCAGTGGCTGCGATTGACGTTTTGGTACTGCATTTGGCCTGGCCTTGTCTTCGGCTACAGCATTGTCATGTCGGTCTGGTACGGAGGGTGGTGGAACACGAGTGCGGACGAGCCTTACGTTCCCAAGATGAAGGACATGCATAAGTACAACCCCGTCATGATATCCTTACCTGCAATACTCGCTACGCACATGATGCTGGCCGCTCCCATGCTTATCGGAATCATTCTGCAGCTCGTACTGGCATGGTTGGGGAAGTTCGACCTGCACAAGACCCTCGGGTTGTTCTTGGTTACGTTAATTCTGGGCTGTGTAAGTCTTGGAACGTTGTCGCTCCAGTTCTGCGACATACAGCCAAAGCGGGGAGTCGAAAACAGCTTCTTCGTGGCGATCGGGCTCGGGATCATGCTTTTCGGTGCTCGTGGTGTAGGTGCAATCGCACAGGGCAAACATGGTGTGCACATGCAATACATGGCTGCGTGTGTCTGCTTGATTTTCTCGCCTGGATACAACAGGATTGCCAGCATCGGAATCCGCTGGTTTTTCCAGATAACCATGGCAAATTACAGCCAGCAGTGTTGGTCTGGATCCTTGTGGTCGACACGCGGATACCTCTACACATGGTCTTTCGCTCTGGGCTCGGGCTACCTTGCTTGCTTGTGGCTTTTCGTCCTGAAGCTACCTTTCTTCAAGAAATACAGCGGCGGGTTCACATATATGATACTCCTGTCGGCTCTTCTTCTGTGCTGCTTGCTCCAAAGTTTGTACACATGGCACGGCAGTGTGGTATCTAAGATCCAGAGTGGCTTGGACTGCACAGATGAATCGCTGAGTTCGTGGCAGAATTTCAGCGCTCTCCTACGGAATCAGACCCTCTATGACCTGACGAAGGCTTACGGCCTCTGTGCTCCGTCAGACCCAAGAGACCTGCCTGGCGCAAGCCTTGCCGAGAGGTTTCGCCTGCGGATGCCATGAACGGGTCTTTCGGGTCACCTCTGGCAGCCTGTTCAAACCGAGTATCACAGGTCATGGTGCTCCAGTCCGTGCTGACACCTTTTGGCTTACTCGGAGATATCTTGAATGCTGGTTTTGATGTTCGCGGCCAATGACCGCTGCAGACACCGATCCTAGCATGCATTCTTGCATACAATGCTCTCTCATAGGCGCCGCAGTTTTCACCCGCAAGTTCAAGGTGCTCCAGTCCGTGTACAGACACCATTTTGGCTTGGGTGGAGGTTTCCATGATTTCGATTTTGATGTTCGGTGCCAATGACTGGTGCTGGAACCGAACTGTGTACAGGATTACCTCTGAGGGATAATGAAACCTGCAGCAAAAGACGGAAGTTGGAAGTGCACCATCCTGTCGCCGTGAGCGTTGAAGCCGTTGCTGCGAGAGCCCACAGACCGTTCCCTTGAAGGGATCTGTAGGGATCCTTTAAAGTTTACAGGGGTCTGTGAGGGATCTATAGGGGTTGAGGGTTTAGGGTTTAGGGTTTAAAGCAATTTCAGCTAAGTTTCGACAGCGGGTACCAGCATAGTTTGGGACCCCCCGCGGTCAGTCACTGCTTGGCTTGGCTCAGGATGTCAGTTCGTCTCGGCAAGTTCTCGGATCTGGCGAAAAGCCTCTCGGCCCCAGCTTTGGATTTGATTGCCTAGACTTGTTCAGTTTCTTGGGGACATTCGTTGGTGATCTGAAGAAGCAGCCAAAGAGAAAAACTCTCGGTTCACGGACTGTCACTGGCCAGGCGACAGGGTGCGGAGGAGTCAGTCCTTGTCTGGAATGTTGGAATATGTTGGGAAACGGATGCAAAAGAATTTGCTACAGTAGCACATGCACGAGGTGTCGACGAAACCTTCAAGAACGTCCTCAAAGCTGGCTTGCCGAATCCAGGAGATTTAGCGCATTCGGCATATGTGACTTTCCAGATCTGCCACCCTATCCTCACAAGCAGAACTGCATGCAACATTTCATGGAACTAACCTGGCAATGGAACTTGCGGGCCCTTGTGAATTGAAGGAGTGGAGGTTCGCGTCGCACAGTTCGACGACCTCAGCCGCGATGCACCCTGTGGTCAAACTGGTGAGCTGCCCTTGGGCTGGTGATATGTAAGCTAGATTCCTATCCACACAGTGGTAAAATCATGCAGAGTCCTAGAGACTCCAGAGCTGCAATTTGGTGTAAACGGCTGGGAGCTGGACTGAAGAGTTCCAAGGCTGGTGCGTGGGCCATGGGTCATCCAGGAGTACTTCCAGGCATGAACGATGGATTGTCCATGATTGTCCCTCAACTCCCCTCGCCATGCGATAGATAGGAAGGTTGCTCACTGTCAAGCAGTCTTATCATGCACTTTCTCACTCCACTTGCTGCTCGTGTGTCCGTTCCGCGACTGAAATTGGTCGCTTGCTGCTGTTCTGTCATGCATAGCGCGTCTCTTTTCACGCCTTGTTCCCGTGGTGATGTTGCGGCCTTGTTCTTGTACTCGGATATGTGCAAGATCCGGGTTCTAGGGCTGGGAGCTAGTTTGTCCATTTTTGCTGTCCTAGGATAGAACGGGATGGGACACGGATGTGAGAAGTCGCGCAGAAGATTTCGATTTAACCCCTTGGTGTTGCGAGAGATAAGTTCTTTCAGGTAGATGCCTCCGACAAGTTCTTCCAGGGCTGGCTGATAACTGGCGACGTCGCAAAGATTTTCGACTGCAGCCGTTGTTGCACAGAACAAGCAAAGATGATGCCGATGAATTGCACTCAGCATGTTTGTCCTCCTCCATGCTACAGGATCGACGAAGAAGGCTTCATCATCATCAGTCACGTGGACGCAGCTTCAAAAGGGTGCAGCTCGTGCTGTGTAGCCTGTCGACAACTTGCGTAGAAAGCATGGAAAAGACATCACTTGTTGCTTTTGTGTCAGGCAACCGAAGGAGTGGCTGTCTGTTGCGCTTAGGCGACCGGTCGAAGGATGTCATCAAATCAGGCTCGTGGGCTGCCATCGTTGCGAGTGGTTTGCAGTTTTGCAGAGGTTTGGATAAAACTCATTCACGACCCCGGCATGTGTGCTGGTTCGGAACTCCCTGGAAGGTGGAAGGGTAGGAAAGGGCAGGCCAGGCTAAGCCTCAAAGTTGCCTTCCCGTTGCCCAGCCTCAAGGCTGTGAGTAATTCTGATGCAACCCACACCAGTCCGAACTGCAGCGAGGTGGCGAGTGGATCTCTTCAATCGACATGGAGCCCTTCTGCTGCAAATCGGGCCTGGTATCCGCATTTCAGGGATTCGTGGCTTCATGGAGCCCGCGTGAGGCCGTCGAGGCAGCTCAAACCTTGCATCAAGATGTGGGGCTGAGCGTTTCATCGCGTCGGTGTCAGTGCGCGGTTCAGAGCGAATGCACTTCGGGGTCCTACTCGAACCTGACAACAGCTCCAGCAGTTTGGGAGATCATAACAGGAGCCGGCCTTTGCAGACCCAAGCATAACGACAGTCACGAGGTTCGCTCATGTTCGAACATTCGATCTAGTACAGAGGCGTGGTCCTTCAAAGCCAGTGCTCCTCGAAACTTTTAATGGTTCGTGTTCGAAGACATGAAGCATAGGAGCCATGGGATTCTGGTTGAAGTTCGAAACCTTCAGCAGCTGCAGCTTGTGGGCTCCTGTTAGTGACAACTTAAACCGCCTTCGCACTTGCCTCACATGGCTTCTTGCGAATTTTGGTTCCTGTAGGGCCAACTCCAAACAGTGCTTTCACTCATCTCCCAGCCCACAGTCCTCGTGGTATGTATCTTGGAGCCCACACTTCCTCGAACTTTCGTACAAGAAGGGAAAATTCTCACTTCGTTCTCCAGGAATTCACTCACCAGCTTGCCCGGGGTGAGTGTGGCCGCCGTCGTCGGCGTCCCGCAGCCCGGATCTGTCAGGAGTTCTAGGATGTTGCAGGTTTTGACACTAGGCCCTGTGTGCACTAGTACTGCTTGTCAGGAACACTGAGAAAGGATACCGTAGTTGTTAAAGGTTTACCGCCGAACCGTGTGACAGCTACCGCGTCCCCTTGCCATTCATGCAGAAGCAGCGCTGCCTATGAGCCCGCTGCGATTGCTTGCAGGCATGAACCGAAAATCTGGCCGGTGTTGTCGGCTTGGGTAGCGGACTGGCAGTGGGTACTGGTAGTGAGTGCAGTCTCTGTTTCCGCCTGACCTGTAGTAGTGACAGTCGCCACTGCTGTCTTGCCAAGAAACACCACAACAACTTCAGAGCTGCAAGCACCGTGAGGGAGTAGGACATGCTTCTTTGAGGCATCCGCGCTGGGATGAAAGGCCTGTGGCTGTGGCTCCTTGCCAGCAGCAATTTCCGGGCAGCAGACAAGGAAGCAGCCGTGCAGGACGATCGCACGGTTGGAACGGGGGTGTGGCATGAGAATCGCACAGGTGCAAATGTGGGAGGGATGGTGACATGTTAAGTCAATCAAATCTAACTTACGTGGTATATCTTTTCATCGACCGCCAGTCTGCATGTTTGCTAAGGTGACTTTGCACCCGGGTGCGTCCAAAGACAACCTGCTGGACCGAGCTCGAGAGCCAGCTGGTTGCAAATGTGAAAAACCGGGGACCCTCGAAGAAGATGCAACAAAGATCCAGGTTCAAGAGGGGACCGTCAGCTGAAGGAATCAGACACATGACATAACCCTGTTTGCATGTCTGGGCTTGTGGGATTCTGGGAGTTGATGCAGCTGATGTTTTCCGCTTGCTCGCAACGTGCGAAGTTTATGCTCCTTTTGGCTTCAGTGTGATACTCTTGCCGCCAAGGTGGCATTTTGACCACAGAGGTTGTGAGCGTGTTTAGACTGCTTTAGAGAGGGAGATACTACTCGTATCTAGTGTGTGCCTGAACGGCTTTTGCACTACACCTGCGGACATGCGACGCTACCGCCAACCACATCAAGCACTGAGAATCTTGACCCAGGCACTTGTCCAAGGCCTTTGCAAAGTTTCAACTTCCTGATGACCTGCTGGACGCTTTGGTAGCACAGTGGTGCTGTCCCGGCCCAGAAGTCAGTGTTGCCAGTTTCCTGCACGGAGCATCCTGGGAGAAGGCCCGAAGTATTCCTTGTTACCTTTGGATCCTCAGACTGCCCTCGCCTCGAGTCAGGTTCCGGTTTCCTTAGATGACAAGGCACACCAAGTTCGTAAGCCCGTTTAGCAGTGCAGCCGGTCAAAAGGGCATTTCTGTAACTTCTCAATGAAATGCCTGCAGATCCGCAGCGCCAGATTGTAATTCCAGGTGTTCAACTCCGTGAGTCGGGGGTATTGAGAGCGTGAACAAGCTGTCGTATTCGGTGTACATCTGACGCCGCAGACGCAGTTGTTTAGCAGCACTTGTCAATTGGGCTGACAAGTGTCACACCTGGAACCTATATCCTCCTCGAAGCCACTGAGGTTTGGGATGCGATTCCGCTCACAAGCACTGGAAAGATCGACAAGAAGGTCATTCGTGCCCGTCTCGAGGCGGGGGCCCAAGAGGTCCGTCTTGCTTCATTCGAGCCTTCTACTTGTGGCTGACGTTCACCAAACTAGCGTTGAATGACTCATCCGTGAATCTGCAATTGTTTGCACTGGCTGACTCTCCTGCACCAGGAGCAGAAGTACGTCGTCCCCACAGCACAGCTTTCTAAGTTGTGAAGATGTGCGATATACTACAAGTCTTTCCTGTACAGACTACACGCGTGCTGCGAGCAACTGCCTGGCTGCCCGTGCAGTGCCAGGATTGAGCTGCCTTTGCAGAGAAAGCTTCTGGCCTCTATTTTCTAGCTCTCCTGCCGTTATTCATTTTAAATGCTGACCAGTCCGGCTGCGCTCCGGTGGCTAACCATCACAGCCAGACTTGCTGAAATGCAGACGGGCTTTCGAAAAATAATCTTTCTTGAATCATCAGAAGACACTTCAAACGATATTGGATCGGCTATCGCGCTTGGGAAGGAGATCCTAGCATTTTCAGGAAATTGCGATAATGATGTGAGCAGAAATAGCCGCGATATCGATACTATGTAATATAGAAAAATATTCAATTTTTCGATGTTGAAACGAATTTTCTTGAAATAACAACTTGTTCTAGGAAGATTAAAATTTCAGAAAGGCTTGTTGCAAAACGAGGTTTTCGCTGGTCAGCTATCGGATATTTGAGCTATACCCTAACTATTCAAGTATTTGATCGTTTAGTTCAGCTTAGTAGTATCACGATGGTATTATATATAATAGGATTGGTATTAATTCTTTAAAAATGATATTGTGGCTGGTTGCGTCCGTGATTCTCTCTTTTTTCTGCATCATTATATGGTTGTCTCGTATGATTCCAATTCGAGTCTGGTTCGTATCTAGATTCGTAAATAGATCATTTTCGATTCATAATATCTTCGTTCGCATCTGGATCGCAATCGGATTCATGTTTGGGGTCGTGATTGGGTTCGTACGATTCGTAATTATTTATTAATTTTTAAATATATAGAAAGAAAGAGTAGGATTCATTAGAATTTGCGAAGGAGAAGGAGAGATTTCTAATTTTTATTCTTTCTCGTTTTCGATATCTCTATGCAATATTTATATGCATCAATACGAGAAATTTCCATTAATTTCAAGATTTTAATATCTAATAGAATCTGATATTATTTTCAATTATTCTCGCTAAGATTTTATTTCAAGAAAAAAAAGAAATATTTTTTTTCACGATTTCACGATCTATCTATTATATTGAATATTTCTCTTTACTTCATACAAATTATATAAACAGATTATATAAATAGAAATTACTTAAGAAAGGTCAATATAGATATATCTATAAAGATATCTTGATGAAAATTATAGCTTGAAATGAATCTATATTTCGGAAATTGAATAAATTTGGCAATTCTCTTGATTTGAATTGATATTTATGATATCTCCCATCTATGATAGCTATT